>OZ024881.1:6891591-7379091 GCA_964017185.1 Rugalucina vietnamica | reverse complement strand
GAAAATCTGGTGTGCAAGATATCTCAAAACGTATTTGAGCCTTCATATTTGGTATGCTGGTTGGGGCTGAGAATAAGATCACCTGATTAATTTTTGGGGACTCTCTGTCACATTTTGACAAAATTACTCCATTTTTAAATTTTTACTTCATTTCTAACTTGCCTGCAAAAAAGCTTACATTCTGTTTCTGGATCGAGGTCAAAACAATCACAACCGAACAGCTTCTTCAGGAAATTAAATTTGACTGCATTCGAATGAAATAAATGAATCATACAAACTGCCAGTTTAGGGACAAGCATACAGTTGGGGGCATAGTGTTTTACAAACACGCATTTCTAGTTAGAAATCTATATCTCTTGAACATGTTGATGGATCAAGTTGATACTTTGCGTGTTTGTAGATATTGGTCTGAAATTTTATGTTTTTAGGACCCACCTGAGCGACCTTGAGGTCAAGGTCATGGGTCATAGATTTTGATAAATTTAGTGGCAAAGCACAAGTCAGGCGAGCTACGCTGTCCTGCGACAGCTCTTGTTTTTCCTTGTAGATAATGAACCAGATAGAACAATATGGAATCAGTCTACACAACCCAGACTGTATCACTGTTTTTTACCTTGTAGATAATGAACCAGATAGAACAATATGGAATCAGTCTCTACCCATTACCAGACTGTGATGAGGATGAAGATGAGGATTATCGGGAACAATGCAGATTATTAAAGGTAAACTTGGATAATTTATTTTTTACCCCAAGTTTGATAATAATTTTTATCGCACCTGCTTATAGCAGGGTGCGATATAGGAGTTCAAATTTCCGTCCGTCCGTACGTTCGTTCGTTCGTCCGTGCGTTCGTTCGTCCGTTCGTCTGTCAACATTTACGTCGAAGTTCAGTTTTCTCGACATCAGTGATAGCTGCGAGTCTGAAACCTTGCATATTAATTGTCCTTGACATACCGTTCAAGCACGCACCTTGACCCAGTACCCTTGACCTATATTTCACGGTCCACTGACTTTGAAAATTTTTACGTCGAAGTTTGGTTTTCTCGACATCAGTGATAGCTGCGAGTCTGAAACCTTGCATAGTAATTGTCCTTGACATACCCTGCAAGCACGCACCTTGACCCGCTGACCTTGACCTATATTTCACGGTCCATTGACTTTGTTAATTTTTACGTCGAAGTTTGGTTTTCTCTGCATCAGTAATAACTGAGAGCATGAAACCTTGCATAGTAATTGTCCTTGACATACCCTTCAAGCACGCACCTTGACCCGCTGACCTTGACCTATATTTTACGGTCCACTGACTTTGTTAATTTTTACGTCGAAGTTTGGTTTTCTCTGCATCAGTAATAGCTGTGAGCGTGAAACCTTGCATAGTAATTGTCCTTGACATACCCTTCAAGCACGCACCTTGACCTGCTGACCTTGACCTATATTTCACGGTCCATTGACTTTGTAAATTTTTATGTCAAAGTTTGGTTATCTCTGCATCAGAGATAGCTGCGAGTGTGAAACCTTGCATAGTAACTGTCCTTGACATACCCTTCAATCATGCACCTTGACCTGCTGACCTTGATCTATATTTTACGGTCCATTGACTTTGTTATATATTTATGTCGAAGTTTGTTTTTTTCTGCATCAGTGATAGCTGCGAGTGTGAAAGCTTGCATAGTAAATGTCCTTCACATACCCTTTCAGAACACACCTTAACCTGGTGCTCTGGACCTATATTTCATGTTTTTAGTTATTTTGCCCGATGCAGGTGCGATATCGACCTCCGCGGAGTTCTTGTCACTATTATGTTGTGAATTGGTTGCCTTGTGAATTCAAAATTCTCTGTTGAACAACTTTTTATAACGACTACACAAGTGCTCACAAGCAAAATTCAAGAACTTTCCAATAAGTTTGAAAATTGGTGAAATAAAAGAACTGTGAAAATTCCCGAGCTTTCAATTTCAAAACGAGCAGCATTTCTTGATTTATTTCTAGTCACACGCTTGACCAGGCCCCGAGGTTATAAAACTTTTTTCATGCTCAGCTCAGCTGAGACTGAAGTTTATTCTGCTCATAAATGTTAAAATGCAGTATAAATTACAGACTTTGGTGATCTAAACCTGTTATTTGGGCTATTTTGTCATTTATGAGTAGTTTAAATTTTATACTCAGCTGAGTTGAGCATGAAAAAAGTTTTATAACCTCAGGGCCTGGGGTTAGCCTGTCATTGGCTAACCTTTATATTGACTTTGCTCAAAGTTGAAAAATTGCTCTTGACAGTTTGTAAAATTCTAAATCGACAACAAAGCTTCACTGAAAATGTAGGAAGCACAGAAGCAAAGTAAATTATGTTTATTTTATTCCCTTCGCAGGAAGCCGTCCCTTTCGCCGTAGTTGGGTCCAACACAATAATAGAGGTGAAAGGGAAGAAGGTGCGGGGTCGGATGTACCCCTGGGGCGTGGTGGAGGTAGAAAATCCAGATCATTGTGATTTCATCAAACTCAGAACCATGCTCATGTAAGCACTTAGCTCAGGTTTGAAAATAAATAAATAAAACATACATTTACCTACTTCAACATTGCAGACACCTTGTGGTCTGAGCATGGATATCGGAGAGACATGGGGGGGGGGGGGGGACAAATCCACTGGATGGTGGGTTGTGTCTTTATCATTATACTGGTCAATGCCCAGGAAGTGGCACTGTCCCATCATGATTGAAAAATGATTGACTGTAATGTTAAACCATAAACAAACAAACAAAAATATCATTCTTAGTTATAGATCTGAATCTCTTAGAAAACATGCAATACCCGGTATCGCAGTTAAAAAAGTTTCGTACTGTTATGAATAATAAATAAAATTATGTTGCATTGACAGCACCCATATGCAAGATCTGCAGGAAGTCACTCAAGAAGTTCACTACGAGAATTTCCGAGCTGAGAGACTGGCCAACGGTGCTGTAGCTCCAAAGAAAACAAAGTGGGTATTAGTCTTAGCACAAGGTGATTTATTCACAACCTGTCTTATTCTCAGCCCTTATATCATTCACAAATTACTTTTGTTCATCTTGTGTCTTATTCCAGGGTCTACCTGGTCTAGCTGGTTAAATAGGTTAACATCTGTTTTGAAATGTAACATAACTAGCATTTTACACCAAATTACAGTAGGTACTTGCTTATGGTATCTTGACTCTAATGACGTATTGAAATGTGAAGAGAAATATTGTCGGAATCACTGTACATTGAGTCAAAGATTCTAGTATACCTCAATTGTCTACGAAACCTTATTGTTTCCATGCTAAGACATAATTTGAAATGCTCTTTTTGGCCTTTGTAATGCAAAGTTATTTTAACTACATGCATAGTAGCATTGGTTGTTGTGGCAATGTTGTTAAAATATGCCAGTCTAATCCTTTATTCTAACACGACATTATCATCTTTCCCATTGAACCTAATGGAAACGTCACCGTTTGCAAATAAACAATAATTCACTGTAAACAAAATTACGCGCACAAGGCGGCGTTTTTGTGACGTCGCACATAAACATTCATGTCCTCTGAGAATGAGTCCACTGGAAAACATTTTGAAATGTTAGCATTTATTTATAAGTCGTGTTAGAATCGAAAAAAATTAACTTTATGGTGAATTATCTTTGATTAACGTGATGTTGTCGTGCAGATGCGATATTTAATTCACACCGTCTGCGCCGTCGTGAATTAATACACCGCAGTCTGCCCTCCAACATTCCTTGTTAATCATGATAATTCACCGTAAAGTAAAATTATTTCTTAAATAACTCATAATTGGACCTGGTTTGAGTGATAATCTTGTACTGACTACCTAAACCAACTGATTTATCCTAACAGTGCGTCAAGACGTCAAGCTAAAGAGGAACCCCTTGAACCTGCTGTGTACGTGTTGCAAGTCGCTGTCTTAGAAAACCTGTCATTTTACAACTTGTTTCTTCATTATGAAAATATACCCTTGTAATATACAGATTTTTCGAAAGTTGTAAAAGTCGGAAAATTTTGATGTTTTTCTAATTTTTGCTCAAAATATAGATTGTGGGTACACGTTAGAACGGCCTCCGCGAGGCGGTTCTACCGAGTTTCGGAGCAAAAATTAGAAAAATAGGTATAGCCCTGCATACCCCAGTTTTACTATATAAAAGTGGGGTTTAAGGGGGTATACATTGCACGGACATGTTTTCCTGATGCCGAATGCCAAATTACAGTGTGCTTGCTGTCCTTGAGATTCTCAATAAAAATGGCTTTAAGTCATAGACAGGTTATCAAACGATTGCAGCTTGGAAATAGTCTGCTTGCATATGATCGATGTGACTAGGGCCTTTGCTATATGATTGTACCTTTCATATAATATGTCAGTGGAATAAATATCATCCTTTTACAGTGACAGGAAACTGAAAGCTTTTTTCTGTCTTTTCACTTTTTAAAGGGACACTACATCAGGATATGCTGCCGCTGTGCTTATTTTGAAATATTTCTTCTTGTTAACAGTTTCTATCTTCAGTTAACAAATGAAAAACATATAAAAGCTTTTCTGAAGTTACATATGAGCAGCCGCATGGGAAAACCAGCAATTTGCATAGGCGAAAACAAAGGCGCAGATCAGCTTTGCAGTAACTGCGAAGCTGATCAGCACCTTTGTTTTGGCTACATGAATAGTATAATTCCTCTACTTTCTAAATCCAAAATTTCCAGCCTCTAACCATCTTCTGGACCTTGTCGGAACCCTAATTGTTGGTTTTCTCATGTACAGGCTCACATATTATATTGGAGTAGTTGCTTTATGCATAAAACATAAGCTGTATCTGAAGTGTATGGAAGTCATTTTGTGTCAGAAAAAAAGGCACAAAGAAAGTGAACATCATATAGGTTGCACATGTTGCAAGGCCAAGTAGTTTCCCTAGAGTGAACCTATACCATTTGCATACTTGAATGTCACAATAAGAATGATAATGTGTGTGCGTGTGTTAGTTTAAATCACAAATTGTTTGAATGATAAAAGTACTGCATGTTAGGGATTAATCACAGGAATAAAGGTTAAATTCATTTTACAACATTGCGAACTGGCCAGTTATTCAGTCAAAGAGTGCCAGGAACATGACCTTATCTGTTGGCAGTGGACATAATGTGCCTACACGAACAAACGAAAAACATGATAGTGAGAATAAGAAAGATATTTGTATATTAAAGTAGAGGCATTTTAAGTGTTGTGAAGTATATAATCGAGCTGATTACTGCGAAAATTGACAAGTCTGAAACAAGTAGATTAATCTTGAAAGTCATTGTCAATCCCACCTGTATCATGCTTAAAATAGAGATGTTACTAACATAAATTAGTCTAGTTAGAAACAAGAAATATATCTCAGTGTTGATAACATGTCGATGTGAAATTATGTACTGTTGCTTGATACAACAGAGAGCAATGTATTTTAGAATACCGTTAGATCATGTATGTTACATAATATGCATGCCAACCAAAGATGTAGGAGAAAGTAATGAACATCATAGATAAATAGAATCCATCATGGGTTGTCAGTGGAGATAGGAAAATCTCAACCCTCGGGTCCATCCGTTCCAGTGGGAAACGAGGCTCGCCGAGTTTCCCACTGGAACGATGGACCCGAGGGTTGAGATTTTCCTTTCTCCACTGAACACCACTGATGGATTCTTTTTCTTACATACCCCGATTAGGCCTAAATTCATTTTGCCGGTAAAGCAACCTGGTACCGTGCTTTAACTCTGATGAGGTAGTGTTTATCACGGATATGATGTCAAATGTAAATAAATCGTTGTCAAAGTCAAAAGAGATGCAGTTTTGATTTGTTTTCGTTGAAAACGAGCGTAAATCAATATTATACCCAATGAATTCACACCAATTTAGTCTAGTTTTGTTGAACATTATTGCTGCAAGCAGCTGCTTTGGGGTAGAAACGATCGAATTTAGTCGCGTGCTTTTCTTATCTTGTATGAGCAACCAAGCCAGCAGTGTAAGATCGATTTATCTACCACCACTAAAATACCGGAATTTTTCTATCTTTATGATAGAGGTATGTAAGAAAAGGACATTCTGTTAAACATGCACATATATATATATATATATATATATGTATTTCTGTATTTCATGAAATAGTCTTACTTATTATCCTCATGCATATTCATCCATACAAATTAGCCCATTCATTAAGCGACTTTTAAATGGTAAAATGGGATTACAAAGATAAGCATTTGATTTCTAATCTAAGACCCTTGAATATTATCATCATTGATACTTTTAAAAGTGTTGCAAATAAATTGTGTGTACTTATTAGGACCCTAAATGCATACTTTCAATTTTTACAGCCATAAAAGTTGCAATATATTGTATAAACTTGGATGTGATGTATTTTGTAATACATATAGCATAATGTAAAATGCCATATCTAACACTTTTTTTTTTCTTTTTTACATCTGTATTCCTTCCACCCTCTACAAATGGTTGGAAACTATTTTACATATGGTAAGAGCACACTGCCTTGTGTATATTGTATGTGTTTCATTTTTCCTTGCCATGTATTTTTTCTGGCTTTGTCATTCTTAAAATTAGGGGATAACTGTATTCAAATTTTTCATTTGGGGCGGTATATCGTCGGATATACGGTCGGAAATTTTGTTTTACGGCGACGCGTTAGCGGAGCCGTAAAACATGATTTCCGACAGTATATTCGACGATATACCACCCCAAATGAAAAATTTGAATATTGTTATCCCCATTCTAATGTACTTTTTAACTATAAACATCGAAAAATGCTTTGTTTTTCACGAACTGTGAGCGTGACGAGCGACGTATAACCACGACGTTAACCAATCAGAAGCGACGTTGCTCATGACGTTAGGTTTCCGACGGTACATCGCAGAATATACTGTCGCAAATTTTTGACGTTATCCAATAAGACGTCGCGTAACATTCTCGAGTGCATTAGAATTGCTATTGCATCCAGTATATTTCTGTCTGAAAGATTGTGCTAGATTTCTGGACATAAAAGAAAATAATAATAAAAAAGAACTGACTTAAAATGCTTTAATAAATATTCCTATAAATGACATAATGATCGAGTTAAATATCAGGGTGTCTGCATGTCCAGAATTGTATATATATATACAATTCTGGACATGCAGACACCCTGATATTTAACTCTATCATTATACAATTCTGGACATGCAGACACCCTGATATTTAACTCTATCATTATACAATTCTGGACATGCAGACACCCTGATATTTAACTATATACAATTCTGGACATGCAGACACCCTGATATTTAACTCTATCATTGTACAATTCTGGACATGCAGACACCCTGATATTTAACTCGATCATTGTACAATTCTGGACATGCAGACACCCTGATATTTAACTCTATCATTATACAATTCTGGACATGCAGACACCCTGATATTTAACTATATACAATTCTGGACATGCAGACACCCTGATATTTAACTCTATCATTATACAATTCTGGACATGCAGACACCCTGATATTTAACTCTATCATTATACAATTCTGGACATGCAGACACCCTGATATTTAACTCTATCATTATACAATTCTGGACATGCAGACACCCTGATATTTAACTCTATCATTATACAATTCTGGACATGCAGACACCCTGATATTTAACTCTATCATTGTACAATTCTGGACATGCAGACACCCTGATATTTAACTCTATCATTATACAATTCTGGACATGCAGACACCCTGATATTTAACTCTATCATTGTACAATTCTGGACATGCAGACACCCTGATATTTAACTCTATCATTATACAATTCTGGACATGCAGACACCCTGATATTTAACTATTTACAATTCTGGGCATGCAGACACCCTGATATTTAACTCTATCATTGTACAATTCTGGACATGCAGACACCCTGATATTTAACTCGATCATTGTATACATGTACCTTTGTGAAAGCTTGACAAGTAAAAAAGTGAATTAGCTAAACATAATGCTAATAGAAAGCTGTCTAGGATGAGTTTTTTAATGATTTATGTCCAAAAATATAGCAGATATGAGCCGCCTCATGGGAAAACCAACAATCTGCATATGCGAAAACAAAGACGCAGATCAGCTTCGCGGTAACCGCGAAGCTGATCAGCGCCTTTGTTTTCGCTACTCGGATAGTACAATTCTTCATCTACTTAACTCCAAAATTTCAAGCTTCTAGCCTGCTTCTCTAGCTGTACAGGCCGGTTTAAGTCAGACCTGTTCGGAAACCACATTGTTGGTTTTCCCACGAGGCGGCTCATATATAGTGTGACACACTGGCTTCCTTTCATGCTGATATGTGAATTAATTGCCATATCGACATGTGTTTCGTAATTCTTATATTGTACGTCTTTTGTATGTGATAAGCACATTAGATTAGATTGAGAATTGTGTTTCTGCAATTTAGCCTAATCTTAACATTGCTCAGTTTTGGTCTCAAATTGTCAGAAAGTGTCGGCATACTCTAGATTTTTTGTGTCATACATACAGTTCTTTAAACATGGAAGGAAGTCCACTTTTCAATAGTCAGATTTATACTACACCAATAATACTCAAGAGAAAGATACAAATATAACTCATATCACAATGCTATAGGCGGCCTCCACGATAGAGTTAAGATTGCCAGTTTCATATTAAAACTCTCTTAGCAAATCATTTTATCATCACACCACTGTGTCCATTGTGGGTTCGAACTCCGGACATAAAATTGAATTATAATCCTGAAAAAATATTGCTGCCTAATTTATTGTGAATTCTAGGTTTTGTGCAGACAATTCTGGCTTCAGTTTGTACAAACTGACTCAGCTCATATTACAAGAAAATCCTGAAAGCTTAACTGTAGTAGTTTCTGAAGCATGACAGAGAGTAACAAATCTTGCTACTTATCAGTTTAGCAGTTGTGTGAGAAAACCAACAATGTGGTTTCCGAAGAGGTCCGACACAAATGGAGCTGTACAAGCACAAGATGGCTAGAGGTTGGAAATTTTGGATTTAGAAAGTAGAGGAATTGTACTATCGGTGTAGCGAAAACAAAGGCTCTGATCAGCTTTGCAGTTACTGTGAAGCTGATCTGTGCCTTTGTTTTCGCATAGGCAAAACTCTGGTTTTCTCATGACACGGCTCAGTTGTGTCTCATGTTGATTTTTAGCAGTTTTCTGCTAATGTACTATTCTTTTTTGAGTCTTTTTAGTTTGCCATGTACACCATAGAAATCCTTAATCAGACATATGTTAAACTCAGTCTAAGACACTAACATATAGTACCATAACTTAGACATTTAAATGAATAATAGAATAATTTTGTGCCAGCTCATTCTATAATATGGCATCAAAATAAAACCATATGAGCCGCGTCATGAGAAAACCATACTTTTCGCCTATGCGAAAACAAAGGCGCAGATCAGCTGTGCAGTAACTGCACAGCTGATCAGTGCCTTTGTTTTCGCTATTGGAACAGTACAATCCCTCTTCTACTTAAATCCAAAATCTCAAACGTCTAGCTTTTTTCTGTGACTGTACAGGCTGGTTTGTGTGGGACCTGGTTGGAAACCCTGAAGAACGGTTTTCTCGCATCATAGCTCATATGATTAAGTTTTCTGATTGTGCAACACAACGGTTCTCTGTCTGCCAAACCAAACAGACTGACTGTAGGGGAGCATGTTGACCTGGTGGTTGAACATTGGACTTTGAATCCACAGATCCTGGGTTCGATCCCCACACAGGGCACTGTGTTGTGTCCTTGAGCAAGACACATTAACCCCCAGAGTACTGGTTGATACCGAAGTGGTGTTTCCGTCCCGTCATGACTGAAAAATTGTTGACTGGAAAGTAAACTACTCTAACTGTATGTTTGATGTGTATTGTATGAACCAAGAAATCAAGAATACTCTCTTCGAAGTTTAGCAACTCTTTAAGGACTATTTTACATGTACATTATTGTATCAAATTAGATATCTTAAACTGTACTCTGTTATTATTATGATAGTATTTAAGGTGTCACAGGGATATTGTTTTTGTTAATTTTCAAATTTTACGTACAGTCTAAATCTGTAGAGTACAATTGCTTTAATGCCCAATTCCCTAAATTTCAGTCGTTCTCACTACAGACAAGCAGACCGGGAACCAGCAGACCAGAGAGAGGCTGCGCTCGCCGAGAAAGAACGAGAGGTAAATATACTATGGGGATTACACATTTTTTCATGTAAACAGACACATTTGAGTATTAAAGGGATCCATGACATTTCGTCTAAAACCATTTCGTCTAAAAGCCATTTCGTCTAAAGGACATTTCGTCTAAAGGACATTTCGTCTAAAAGACATTTGGTCTAAATGACATTTCGTCTAAAGGACATTTCGTCTAATGGACATTTCGTCTAATAGACATTTCGTCGAATACGACATTTCGTCTAAAATTCGTCTAAAAATGTCTAAATTCGTCTAAAATTCGTCTAAAACTCGTCTAAAACATAAATGATAAGGAAAATATTTTTGAACAATATTTCATTGGATATCAATTTTGTTATTTAATATGACAAATTGTAGCCAATCCCTCCAGCGGTGTTGCAGCAGCATCTTTTATTTAAAAAATATATAATGCTTTTATTATTTACCAATCAACAACTGCAACAGACAACAATGGACCAAAACTTATAATCCTAAACACTGCATTATAGCTACCCGTTTGATAACTGCTTCTAATGACCAGTTAAGATAGATCAATATACATGTATTGTCACCATAAGCTTGCAGATGAACAGAAATGATAAATAAATATTTCAAGTCACATATCTGAAATTGATTTCCAGTAAGGTGCGACATTTGGTCTAAAATTCTTATTTTTTCTTAACTTTTTTTTAGACCAAATGTCGCACCCACTAGATTTTTTAGACGAATTGTCCATTAGACGAAATGTTCTTTAGACGAAATGTCCATTAGACGAAATGTCCTTTAGACGAAATGTCCTTTAGACGAAATGGCTTTTAGACGAAATGGCCTTTAGACGAAATGGCTTTTAGACGAAATGGTTTTAGACGAAATGTCCTGCACCCGTATTAAAGTTGTTTTAGTCTGTAAAATTTTTTAAAAGTTAACAGAAAACCTGCAGCATTTCTTGTCACCTGCAATTAGATCAGCTGGCTAACCTGCACTCCGATACACTTCGTGACCTCACTTCTCTCCCGTGACAGCTTAGCATATGTTGCCTTTAAACTATGGTCGAACAGATTATGGATTTCGTAAGAAGCTTATAGCTGCTTTATTTGGTGATAATTGTTAGAATTTTCGATATGTTTTGTTAGAAAATGCATAAATCTTTTAGTAAACATCTGGTTAGCCTCCAGAATTTCAATAAATTTGCAAAAAACGATCGAATTTCTACTGTGTGTCCCATTATTCTACAGTAGTCTCCCCTTATCTATTTATAGACGTATGTGATATTTTCCACAGAAAACACATTTATTTAATTAATTTGCGTAATTTTACATCTGGAGTATTTATAAATGAAGTCCTTTTAGTCAAAAAAGCTATAACATAACATAATTGTCAATTTCTTTGGAGTCTTCAATGATTCTTTATTTTCGACCAAGGGCTCAATAGAAGTCATTTCCGTCGGTATGGAGAGGTCTAACGGAATACCGATGGAAATATTCCGTCTAACCTGCAATGTTTTTTGACTTGGAAACCAATGACATGTGTTGAGACCTCATTCACCAATGGCATTGATGAATGTTTATGAATAACATTGTTATTTGAACATGGATTTTGTTGCTTGTGGACCAGCTTATTTGACAATAGCTTCATACAGATATTATGCCCTGTGATTGTGTTTCTTATTTCTTACAGTCCATGTTTAATACTTTTTTCTTATCTTTTCTCTAGTTACGTCGTATGCAGGAGATGCTAGCTCGTATGCAGGCTGAAATGGCCGCCCAGAAACAAGGAAGTGGTGATGTGCAACAGAACGGAGGAGTTAGGTCGCATAATGTTTAGTCGGGTAAGACTCAGAGCAAGACAATAAGTTAAGAGAATTGTCCTTGATCTTTAGTCGTTAGATCATTGACATTAAGACTGTATCGAAGGATTGTGGGGTTTGAACCCTACAGTTTAGAAACGTGTCATTGAGTAAAAACTGGTGAACACCCTGGAAACTCAGGATACTGCTGTAAACACCAGGGGGCAGGGGCCAGTTGTTCAAAATTAACGATGTTAGTTAACGATTCGTTAAAATTACAAATGCCAGTACACTCCAACCTCGTTAGTACTCGCCTCAATATAACGCGTTGACCGGTATAACGCGGTGCCTGCTTGGACCCCAAAAAATTCTGATTGTGGAGAAAACGATCTCAAAAAAAAAAAAAAAAAAAAAAAAAAAAAAAAAAAAAAAAAAAAAAATCTGAAAATCCCAAAACAAAAACGATCTCATTCATTCTCAAACCTGTATTGTGACAATCCACAATTCAGTTCCAATATACAAGGTGTCAAACATTAATCAATTGAATAAACAAGCTTTTAAATCCAATCAAAAGCCAATTAGTCTACATCAGTTTTATCCCCACGCATGATTGAGCAGTGTCATTGGGATCAACTTACGTGTTTATGCAAACATCCAAACATCCGGTCGTAAACACAATGAATTGGCCAGTGCGGAACAAAAGATTAATTTGGGCAATATAATCAGGGAATGATCAGACCACCCTGTATGAATGGGTATCTGATAATTGTCAACTTTTTAAGCGCATAGTGAACACTGATCAGTGGTAGAATATATGAGTCTTTACCATGTTTACTGTCCCTCTCTCCTTCTCTTTTTTTTTTTTTTTTTTTTTTTTAGTTTTTGTCATGTAGTACCTCAGTGAAAAACACCAATACAATGACCTTGATCTGAGTTGTTCAAGCGCATAATTTGATTACAGTTGCTCCCCTTTGTAAAACGTTGTATGCGTGTTTTGGTAAAATCTATATTTATCCAACACAATCAGCGTAGACTTACAATACTGACCATGGTGTATAACTTCATTTACATAATAATATTCAATTCAACAAAAAAAAATAGATTTGTAACATAGTCAGGGCCGCTGTGTCGAGATTTGAGCTTCCGTGGCAAATTTTTGCTAAAAGTGATTCCTGTCCATTTTCATGTAGAGAAATATATGCCCTTCCAGAAAAACGATGTTTCCAATTTTTCCTTGGCGTATTAACGTCACAATGACGTCACAAAGTGACGTACCAACTTTTTCTCAGAAATGAACATTGTATCTTTTCTTGCACATAAAATAAGCAAATTTGTATGTTTTATTTGGTCGTGAAGTGGTTTGAAACATTTTGATGAGATATATATATATTGTTAATGCAATTCTAGCCTTCATGTAACGTAAAAATGACGTCATTTTGACGTTAATTCGATAAAATTTAAATTATGTGCGAAAACAATTGTAAATTACTAATAATTTGACCGTGCCATGTACATTTAGTAAAAACACAATATGTTTAAAGGAAAAAACCAATACTAACGGCGTATAGCTACCCATCTTGCTAAGAAATCCAGCGCACATTCTAATCGGAATCGGCACCGCTGAACAAAACATTAGTTAAGGCTGCTAAATTTTGGCTCCCGTGGCAAATGTTTGGTTAAAGTGTTACCTTTGGATTTTTATACAGAGCTATATATGCCATTTAAAATAATGTTGTTCCAATTTTTTATTCCAAATATTAACGTCAAAATGACGTCACAAAAATGACGTAAGCTTTTTCTAATCAAATTAGGTGGATTTTATTTATTTTTTTTTCGAAGCGCTAATAGTGGCATTAAATGCTTACTTTTAAGGCAAAGTGGTTAAATATGCCTATGGCAAAACTAAAATGCAATTTTGATTCTACGCTCGTATGTAGGCTCAACTGCTACGTGAAAGTGACGTTGGTTTGACGTCTTTGTGTTAGAATAAGAAATATACTACACAAGAAAATACTTGAACACATTAGAACAAATGTACATCACCAATTTGACGAAAATACAGCAGACATGTTTCTGACTAAATGATGTACAATTGGTGGAAAACATTTAATTACATCAGTGCATTGACGTTGCATGAACCAAAAAAAGCTTTATACTATGTAAATAATGTTTATTATTCCAGTTTTTCGCCAATTTTGGTAAAGGAATTCCACGAATTATTTCGACATTAAACTATTGCTTTGCGTTCATTATGTTTGATTTCGGAATTATACGTGAAATGATATTCATTATAGTAGTATTCTGACCCCTTTAGCTTCATTTGCGTTACGAAAATTTACCAACACGGTGGGCTTCTTCCAAATGACTTAATAAAATTTTCACCACCATTTTATAAGATTATCATTATATAAAGTTTATAAGGTACGGTGATATTTAAAATGCAAGGTATTTGGTTACAAAATTGACAGTAAAGTAATCGACAAGACTACTGGAATGCCATATACTACACAATACAACGTTCTCTTGATCGTGGAAATTTCTATCATCGATGTGTTAACTCGTGCGTACTTCAAGGGGGTGGTATCGTATGTGTGAGTACAGTTTTGAAAATAAGTCAGGTCTGAGGACTAAATCCATTGCAATTAACTAATTAGGCACAACATAGTCTCAGGCCTCATCACGGTATGTCATTGTTTTGAAAGTTGTCACGGGATCTCAGGTTGTAGTCTCAATCCGAAGGACTGGGGAAGCCCGAGATCGAACTTGCGACCCCTGGTTTTCAAGGAAAGTGGCTTAACCACTGTGCCAAGGAGGCTTACGGTATTGCACACATCCTCTTGGCCTTTCGTATCATAAATGATTCTCTGTTATTGATCTTCGGATATGTATAATAGCTGTGCAATGACTTTAGAAAAGTCTGGGTGTATACTTCCAACTTTATCAGTTATATGAAAGGTCCGTGCAATGAATGCGATATAATTCGCTTTATCGTATAATTGGCATTCATTTGCTTCATTGACCATCTTAATTTATCACGATGAAAACGATAAAACTAGCGTCTTAAGCGATGCTTCATATATATAGTATCCAGCCACTCATCGCCTTTACTACTTCATGCAATTCCAATGCTAATCTTGCTTTCTCCCAGCACCTGCTGCATCATTTGCTTTTGCTGTAGGTACAAGAAAAAATCAGTGATGTGATGCATACATGGGGACATGCATGCACTTGTTCAGACTGACACATTCTCTGATCCTTTTTCAGTGACACTCGGGTTATAACAGGGCTTATTATGATACATGTGGTGTTTGCCATGCTATATATGCTTATCTGGGCTTTGATACTGGCTTCCAGAAGAAGAAATAAATTGGTGACAAATTATTCAACCTACGAAAACTGCAGGCGCAAGCAAGTATCAAACAATTGTGCTAGATTACGTAAAAGATATCAACTGCGATACTAAAATACAAGGCCCTATGCATCAAGTTCAGCAGTCATGTGACAGCTATGACCTTAATATAAGTATAAAAGAGACAAAAAGATCTGAAAACATTCGATTAAATTAAGTTAATTTATCACTCACTGTTAATGAGTGAATTGTTGAGTAATATATCACTGTTTGTCGGTCAGCTGTACGCAGATAAATCACTCGCGCTGCGCGCTCGTGATTTGCTCTGCTTTACAAATGACCTACAAACAGTGATATATTACTCAACAATTCACTTCTAGAGCTGATCTATTTCTTAATTAAAGACGCGCTTTCTTTAAATATAAACAATCAGGCTGGTTTGGTCATACATAATGGCCAAGTGTTTGAGTCATGTTTGGTCTGGTCAATGTCTCTCCTGTGTATTTAACCAGTACTGTGTGGAGCTGAAAGTGCCTTGCTCAATGTCACTACACAGAAATGATAAGTATTGAACATGATTTGCAAATGAAGTACAAAAACACACATATCGGTGACAGAAGACCATAAAAAGAAGAACAACATAGTGTTCTTGAATGCGATGATACCGTCCTCTGGTCTAAAAAGATCATTTACTATTAATGTGAAACATACCGGCACATTCGAAATTAATTAGGTTCACTATATCAGTTAGTTGAAGTTCAAGAAGCTTAAGTACCATTTACTACTAACTAGTTTGCAAATTGTCATGTAAATAGTATATATATTTTACGTGAAATGGTTAACGACCAGCAGCATTTTTTGTTTCATTTAAAAACAAGTACGGACGCGTCGCTTAGGCTTTAATACGAAATATTTTTCAAACTTCTGAGGTCATTTAGTGCACATTATATATGAACTTAGGCACTAGTTGCACAAACCTTATTTTTCACATGAATTATTAATCTTAGACACAACCTATGACTGAAATATCGCCCCCTACCTTTGGCATTTGAACTTCCAAAATAATTCACCGTTTATACTTATGTGACGTCATTTTTCAAACACTGAGGTCATTATGACGTTATTGTTACAAATAATTTATATTCAAAACCAGCATATTAATTTTATGTTCAAATGAGTTGTTTTTATTAATATAACAGCTAATCGAACTACTCACGGTTATTACAATCAAGTAAATAGCCCTAAGTTAATAATTTTGGTATACGACAAAATAACTGCACACCTCACTTTATGACGGAACGTCGTGTTAACGTCAAAACAATTTTAAAAATTAGAAACATCTTTTTTTCTGATAGGGAATATATATTTTCTACAAGAAATATCTTGTTTGCAATCGTTTACCAAAAATACAAAAAAGACCACACAGCGACATGTATTTCACTTACTAACGTCATATTTACGTCATAATTACTCTCAAATAATTCAAAATTGCATTTGCTATAAACGAACATGATGCCATCTTTATAATATTAGCTCAACTGATCAAAATATACGAGTTATTCGCTTTTAATGGGTTCATTTAACTCTATTTATAGACATTTTACTACGCAAAAATGGGTACCATCTTATGTGACGTCACTATGACGTTAAAACGTCATGAAAAAATTGGAAACATCTTTTTTCTTAAATAGAATATATTTTTCTACAAGAAAATGCATGTTTCCCACTTTTAGCAAACATTTGCCACGGGATTACACAGCGGCCTTGACTAACAGCAATTCTATAAAATATTGAAAGAAATTTATTGATAAATATCAAAGGTACACACCTTAATACTGTTAAATTTTTGACCTACAAATATATTATTGATGGCTGGGTATACAATACATGAGAAGATACCATAGTAATAGGTGGTTCTTCAATCCAGCAGCAGGCAAGGACCTGTTGATGTGTCCGTCGTTAGTACGCGACTCACTTATAACGCGGACCAAATCTGTGGACCCCGACCGTCGCGTACTAACGAGGTTGGAGTGTATTACAAATACAGTGTTATTTTTTGTTGAAAAAAAAAACAACAACAAAAAATAACACTGTATTTGCTTTTGAAGTTGATATATAGTTAACAAATTGAGGGCTTAACAACAGCGTTAAGCTAACAACGTTTTGAACAACTGAGCCCAGGTAATTACTTTAAAATTTAAACAAATTTAACTTTCTACTAGAAAAGTATGTGTTATCAACAGAAAGGCAGCACAAATGACGTTTCATCATCTTTAATAAAAAAGATAATTCAATTTTTGATATTTGGGTGCTAAAGAAAGGGCCCAATATTTGTGTGCTAAAGAAATGGCCCAAGAGCTCAGCATTGGTAGATAATTATAGTAAAATGGAAAAATTACATAAATTTTTTTGACTGGCATTCATAGGACTTAAGGTAGACATTCTGCCACAAAATATTTACAGCGGGACACCGTCACTGAAACTAGTTAAGAACCTAGACAAATTCAGTACGAAAGAAACTGTTAATTTTTCAGGTACCAGGATGTGTATCTATAAGTAGTGCTTTATAGAAACCAACTACAGCCAGTTCGGAGATACAGGGACAAAGCCTAGCATAATGTCAATGTGCCTAAAGTAGACTGACTGAAATGGAGAGAAAGGAACCAAAACTAAATGAATGGACAGAATGGAACCAAAACAACAGAAATGGACCAACAACTACTTAGTTGTCATATGTTAAGGTGCCGATAGGACATGTAGTGAATCGTTTTATCTCATTTTAAGTATAAAGTGTTACTTTCTCAAACATCATTCATAGGACTTATTTAAAACTGCCTAGCATATTCAATGAACATGTCTCTGTTGATGTTAAAAGACCTAAAATTTTAGAGTGGTTATTAGGAGCCATTTGATAAAGCCTAGTTTAAGCAAGACAATCCGTCACATGCAGCCTTTCGTATAAAGCTTTGGCCTCAACAATTGAACAGTAGAAACAAAAAGGTACAAGTAGGCAAAGATCAGGAAAAGGCGCAATCAGAAAAAGATTCCCATTCCAAAAACCGGGGTGGGAAAAAAACCAAACTAACAATCAGGTACTTATACCATGAAAACATTTCGTAAGCCGAATGAGCAGCTATTTTCCCAATAGGTGGCCACTCAGTTACCTTAACTTTACCTTAACTTAACTAAAAATATGAAAACATACAAACATTGGCAAGTGTGACGCCAGATCTTGGCCTTTAATGTTGCATGTGACAAAACTTGTTTTTGGAAAATTGTGTCCTTTTTCTACGGCTATCATGCACTAGTACATGTAGTTGCGTGTAAAACATACCCTGTTTGTCTTCCATTAAATGAGCTGCATCATGAGAAAACCGGATTTTTATACCCCGCCACTTAAAAAAGTGCGGGGTATTATGTTATACCCTCCAAAAAAATTTGCGTTCGAGTGTCCGTCCGTCCGTCTGTCCGTCCGTCTGTCCGTCTGTCTGTCCGTCCGTCAGCGTTTCGTTTCCGGGCTCTATCTTGAGCAGTTAAAGACCAATTTTCTTCAAACTTTATATAGGAGTTCATATCAGGAAGGACTGGTTTGGGATTGAAGATGGGTAAATTTCGTCAAATAAGTACAGAGTAATGGCCCTTGATTTACGTTAAAATTTCGTTTCCGGGCTCTATCTTGAGTATTTATTGACCGATTTTCTTCAAACTTTGTATAGGAGTTCATAACATGAAGGAGTGGTCTGGGATTGAAGATGGGTAAATTTCGTCAAATAAGTACAGAGTTATGGCCCTTGATTTACGTTAAAATTTTGTTTCCGGGCTCTATCTTGAGCATTTATTGACCGATTTTCTTCAAACTTTGTATAGGAGTTCATACAAGGAAGGAGTGGTCTGGGATTGAAGATGGGTAAATTTCGTCAAATATGTACAGAGTTATGGCCCTTGATTTACATTAAAAATTTTTTTTCCTGGCTCTATCTTGAGCATTTATTGACCGATTTTCTTCAAACTTTGTATAGGAGTTCATACCAGGAAGGAGTGATTTGGGATTGAAGATGGTTAAATTTTGTCAAATAAGTACAGAGTTATGGCCCTTGATTTACGTTAAAATTTTGTTTCCGGACTCTGTCTTGAGCATTTATTGACCGATTTTCTTCAAACTTTGTATAGGAGTTCATATCAGGAAGGAGCGGTTTGGGATTGAAAATGAATAAATTATGTTAAATAAGTTCAGAGTTATGGCCCATGATTTACATTAAAATTTCGTTTCCTGCCTCTGTTTTGTGCATTTATCAACCAATTTTCTTCAAACTTTGTATAAAAGTTCAAATCAGGAAGTAGTGGTTTGGGATTGAAGATGGATAAATTTTATCAAAGTATACAGAGTTATGGTCCTTCATTTATGACAAAATTTTGTTCTGCTCTTTATCTTGAGAATTTATTGACAAACATTTTTGCTAAATTAAATTTGCGTGGCGGGGTATCATGCATGCCTGCAGCGCTTTTATTGCCTATGCGAAAACAAAGGCGCAGATCAGCTTTGCAGTAACTGCACAGCTGATCAACGCCTTTGTTTTCACCTAAATGGATAAAACATTGCTCTTGTTAAATCCAAAATTTTAAGCCTCTAGCCTTTTTCTGTGACTGTATATGCTGGTTTATGTCGAACCTGGTCGTAAACCTCGAAGACCGTTTTTCTCGCACTGCAACTCATATGTGCTTCAAACTCAGATCTCGCTTTCACTTTGAAACTGCCAATTACTACATGTGCCATTGATTGAATTAACCCTTTGACAATTAGAAACTTCTCAGAAACTGAGGGCAAGTAGTATTTGAGCCTGTGTGTGAGGAAAACCAACAATTTGGGCTTCCGACCCAAGTCCAACACAAACCAGCCTGTAGAGTCACTGAAGATGGTTAAGAGGCTGGAAATTTTGGATTTAGAAAGTATCCATGTAGCGAAAACAAAGGCGCTGATCAGTTTCGCTGTTACTGCGAAGCTGATCTAGGCATTTGTTTTCGCCTATGCAGATTGTTGGTTTTCCCATGTGACACCTCATGTACTAAATAGATCTGATTCTAAAAATGTATTTTCTGATCTTGATTTTCACAGTGTAAAGGAATTTCTAACAATTATCAAATGGAAACAAAATTATACCAAAAAGAAGTTTTGAAACAAACATTTGGAAATCAGTTGAGTTGAACAGCTTTGTATATGAACGTCTGCTGGTTGAAAAGGGTGAAAGGAAAGCTCCCATGCTATTTTGTTTTTCTTGCCTAGATCACAATAATTTTTTTTTTTTTTTTTTTTTTTTTTTTTTTTTTTTTTTTAATAAAATCATTTTTAGAAAAAAAGTTTGCTGCTGGCTTCTTTTTTTTACAGTTCTGCATTTATGTTGTTTGTTCGATTTTCAATGATATGCATAAATGGTTTCAGTAAAATTTGAATGAATGTGTTTCGAAAGACTATGTGGAAATTATTCCAACATTATAATGTGCACCACTACGCAAACATTGTACAGTCATCTATGATGACTACTGTAAGTTTGACAATTTTTGTGAAAACTTTATTCTTGCGATTTGTAACCTAGTAAATGTAAAGTTCTCTATAATGATAACTATAAGCTTCATAGAATGTGTGAGTACTTTTTCAAGAATTCAAAAGCTGATACATTGGAAATAGAAAATATGTAAAATAAAAGAAGCATGAAAATTTACAAATTTACAGTCACTGTAATCATTTAGGTATTGTAACTCGTAGCAAATATCTAGTCAAATCAAATGCTTCCAGTTTTACCATGTGCTCTTAGAGTAGCCGAATTAAGTTGGGTATGCAGTGACAATTTAATGATAAATTTTGTATATTCTCCATTAAAATTAGTACATGTAGTTCTAATACGCTTTTCAACAAGTACATGCATCATGATTTTATGGAGAAATATATAGAATTTAACTATCTTTGGATTGTCACAAACATCAGGAAAACATGTCCGTGTAATGAATATATAGTAAAACTGGGGTTTGCATGGGTATACCTATTTTTCTTATTTTTGCTCCAAAACATAGATTGTGGGTACTCGTTAGAACCGCCTGGCCGAGGCGGTTCTAACGTGTACCCACAATCTATGTTTTGAGCAAAAGTAAGAAAAATATCAAAATTTTTCCAGTGAAAATTTTCATTTTCACAACCAAATTTTTTTTCTGTATATTGCATGGGCGTGTTTTCGTAATGAATACTAATATACTCTGCTAAATAAGGTTACTTGCTCATAAATCATTTCCATCCTATTTATTAGAAGCGAAAAAACAAACAAACAAGCATTTCACTTCGTTAGCCAAAATACCGTATTCGTTCTAGTTAGCGCAAAGTGCGCTTAACTTTCCAAATTAACCTAAAGTTAAGGCAACAAAATATCGTTCTAATAAGCGCACACTAGGAGCGAATACAGCACATGATCGGTTGAAATTACCATAACAAAAATACCAATGATGCTATCATTTAAATGTTGCAATCATTGCGAAATGGTGTTTGATGATCTAAGGTTAAGTTTTAATGCGGTTAATACAGTATTTATGCGTAAAACTGGTATAAAATATAAATATGTTAGTCAAGCAGTGTGCGCTTATGCACATGTTTTTCGGAAATGACCAGGGTGTGCGCTTATGCGAGCATGTGGGCTAATTAGAATGAATACAGTAGTTTATCCTGCCTCTTCTCAAAAGGAGCAACTGTTAGCAAATAGGTGCTTGAATTTTGGTCACAGAATGTTCGAACATGGACATTTCGGCAAATCAGCCACATCATGAGAAAACCAACAATGCAGTTTCTGACCAGTGACTAGGTCCAACACAAACCGAGCTGTACAAGCACAGAAGATGGAAATTTTGGATTTATAAAGTAGAGAAATTGTATTATCCGTGTAGCGAAAACAAAGGCGCTGATCAGCATAGCAGTTACGCGAAGCTGATCTGGGCCTTTGTTTTCGCATATACAGAAAGTTGGATTTCTCATGATGCGGCTCAAATATTGTTCTTTAATTTCCTCCAATACCAGGGGCCAGTTGTTCAAAATTAACGATGTTGTTAGTTAACGATTCGTTAAATTTTCAAACATGATTATTACAAATACACTGTTATTTTTTGTTGATAAAATGTGAGAATCCTTTGCATTGCAAAGGATTCTCACATTTTATCAACAAAAAATAACAGTGTATTTGCTTATGTAGTCGACATTTACTTAATGAGTTGAGGTCTTAACGATGACGCTAAGCTAACAAAGTTTTGAACAACTGGGCCCAGTACTATACAAACTGTTCTTTTGCAAAATGTACCAATAATATACAAATTGTACCGTTAATATTCATATTTATGTGTATTGGGACTTACCAAGTTGAGTTTGGGTCAGCAGATCATCAAATTCATCGTGAAACTACATGTATTTATTAAGACAAATGATAAATTGCTACTCATTGAACAAGATTACAATTGAATATTGCTTTAAAAAGGTGATGCCAGGCCTGGTAGTTTGATCTTATTAATCTTAAGAAGACCAAAATTGTATCCTATGTCTGCTACATTTCTTGTTTTAAGATTATAAAGCTCCCTTAAGATCTGTCTGAAATTTCAGAGAAAATTAAGGTATCTGTGAATTTTTAAAAAATGCTTTATTGATCTGCTGAAACTTAAACGTTTAAGTTGTAATAAAAGTTGCACAAAGTGCTTTTCTGTATTACATTGGCATGCATAAATGACGAGGTCTTTAGTAAAATATTTGTTGGTTTGAGCACAGGCCGCCAACACTGAAGTTACTGTAAGTTCGGAAATACTCGTGAGAACTTAATTTTTCATGAATATTTGCGATTTTGTTTCCTCACGAATTTGGAGTTCTCGTTTATAAAAATTTACTAAAAGCTGTATAGATTGAAGAAGTACACGTTCACGTATTCAAGAACTCGCTAATAATTTGGAAAAAGAAAATTTGCGAAACAAGCTATGCAAAATTTTCCAGATTTACAGTACACAATCAAGAACCACAGTAATTCCACAGCACTAGGACTGAAATAAACATTTTTTTGAGCCAACACGAATTTTACAAAGACCTCATCAAACGACAGTAGAAAGTATTGTTTTGTGCTTATGTTTACACTTTTGTAAATGTTTGTTCATAATTCTCATGCAATAAACTGCTATAAAAGTCTTAATTGCTTTGTTTAATCCTTTAGAATGGGGCTTCCTCTACTCTTTTGACAATAAGATGTTACAGGTGTGGGTGTTTAAACCCTGCCACTGGTTGCGCTTTTTATGCACCAGTCATTTGTAAACACTGCTCCCCCACCTATGGGGAAGGGTGGGATTATGACTTTTCAGCTTTCAGTGCCCTTCTATGAGCCCCAACCCCCAGGGGGCAAACTGGAGGTCAAAACTTTGCTCTTTGCCCCACGCTTCACAAAAGAAAATCTCCCTGGGATAAGGATCCTAATGTCAAAACCCGGCTATTTTCCCCTGCTCTGAGAGGACACTCAAAAAGTAATTGTCCTGCACTTTAGCCCGGCTATCCCCTACCCTTCCCTGTAGGTGGGGGGGCAGTGGTTATTAATGACTGGTGCATTAGAAAGATTACAACACTCCAACCAACATGGCTGAGAACAGGAAGGAATTAAATACATGTACTTGTCTGGGAGTAACATGCAGCAGATCATTATGAACCCTGTTAAATTGTTGTTTTTGCATATAGTCATATTTATCTCACCTGCGTTGGTGGTTTTCAGTTTAGTTGGTTGCCACTTAGTAACCATGACAATCTAGGTTACACATGAGCCTTCGCATGAAATAAACAATGATTTGCATATGCGAAAACAAGGTTGCAGATCAGCTGTGCAGTAACTGCGCAGCTGATCAGCACCTTTTTTTTTTTCGCCACACGGATACTACCATTCCTTTTCTTATATCCAAAGTTTCAAGCTTCTAGCTTTATGCTAAGACTGTACAGCCTGATTTGTGTCGGACCTGGTCAGAAACGTAAATTGTTGGTTTTCTCTTGCACAGGTTCACATTATAAAGGACACTGAAAGCAGTGACACTGTATGAGTGAATAATTGTTGACTGGAATATCAAGCCAATCCAAACAAGGACATAAAACTGATTTTCAGGTGAAATGCAATCTGTAGAAATTTAAGAGAATGGCCAGTTTTGTTTTAACTTTGTACATCCATTCCCAGATGCAGGAAAGAGAAAAACTCCAATGCTCTGAAACAAAGTCTAGCTATTCAAGCAGACAGACTGGATTCAGAGGTTTGGCTTTAAATTATCTACCAGTGTTGTTGTGTCCTTGAGCAATTCAATGCCCCTTTGTCCTAGTCGAGTACCCAAGATGCATTGGCTCTGTCCAGATATGACTGAAGAATTAAACCCTGTACAAGCTGTGTCATATGAAAACTAAATGGGTCAGATAAGCTAAGTTTTTCATTGTCCCACTGATGCTGTGAGCTTCTATAATTGAGCCGCCTCATGGGAAAACAATCTGCATAGGCGAAAACAAAGACGCAGATCAGCCTCGCGGTTACCGCGAAGCTGATCAGCGCCTTTGTTTTCGCTACTTGGATAGTACAATTCCTCTTCTACTTAAATCCGAAATTTCAAGCTTCTAGCTGTTTTCTGTGCTTGTACAGGCCGGTTTGTGTCGGACCTGTTCGGAAACCACCTTGTTGGTTTTCCCACGAGGCGGCTCAATTCTAGTTTTCAAGATGCCTGCCAAACCTCTGTAATGTGGCTCAGGTCTCTTTAAGAAATATGCCATATTCACATGTTAATTTTCAAAACTTTTTAACACTAAAATTAAAGGCGTTGAAATAATGGAACACATGTATTCAGTTATTTTTTTTTTCAACATGCAATGAGGAAAAAAAAAAAGAAAATGCAGTGAGTATTATAAATAACAAAAATGCCTTTCTCTTCTGTCATAACATACACATCTCTGTTCTGTTCTGTTCTTGTAAGTTGTAACTGTGATGGGATACCAATGAGCCACCTCGTGGCAAAAACAACAATGTGGTTTCCGAACACGTCCGACACAAACCGACCTGTACAAGCACAGAAAAGAGCTAGAAGCTTGAAATTTCGAATTTAAGTAGAAGAGGAATTGTACTATCCGAGTAGCGAAAACAAAGACGCAGATCAGCTTCGCGGTTACCGCGAAGCTGATCTGCGTCTTTGTTTTCGCCTATGCAGATTGTTGGTTTTCCCACGAGGCGGCTCCAATGTTTCTACATGTGCTTCTGACTGTCAGTCATATATGAGCCGCATCGTGAGAAAACCGGATTTTTGCCTATGCGAAAACAAAGGCGCAGATCAGCTTCGCGGTAACCGCGAAGCTGATCAGCGCCTTTGTTTTCGCTACACGGATAGTACATTTCCTCTTCTTCTTATATCCTAAATTTCAAGCTTCTAGCTCTTTTCTGAGCTTGTACAGGCCGGTTTGTGTCGGACCTTGTCGGAAACCCCGAAGACCGGTTTTCTCACGTCGCGGCTCATATAATCCTTGCATTGTTTATTGTCACACACCCCCTGACCACCTTTATTCCGTTTACCTGTTAACGGAACAAGGAATCAATGTGACCTTTGCCACAACATGATTATAAAATGGGATTATACCATTCACGCATAATCCAGCTATTGGCCCTTTTCATCACAGCTGTTTAGTATTGTCATGTACCGGTACATTATAAGTATCTACTGCAGCTGGCTCAGTCGAAATCCTTAACCATTTTATACAGTATCAGCACAGCTGACCTCAATAGCACAGATTTTGGTTGCCACAGTCAGGATCAATAGGTTTGGGGTTCAAACCCCACTGACCCCGGATAGTGGTCTTGAGCAAGACACATCAATGCCCCTAGTACTGGTCAACACCAAGGAGAAGTTGCCTGTGACCAGACATGACTGAAAAATTGTTGACTGGGATGTTAAACCACAAAGTCCTTAACAAATACACACTGGGATGTTAAACCACAAAGTCTATAACAAATATACACTGGGATGTTAAACCACAAAGTCTATTATAACAAATATACACTGGGATGTTAAACCACAAAGTCTTTAACAAATACACACTGGGATGTTAAACCACAAAGTCTATAACAAATACACACTGGGATGTTAAACCACAAAGTCTTTAACAAATACACACTGGGATGTTAAACCACAAAGTCTATAACAAATACACACTGGGATGTTAAACCACAAAGTCTATAACAAATACACACTGGGATGTTAAACCACAAAGTCTTTAACAAATACACACTGGGATGTTAAATCACAAAGTCTATAAGAAATACACACTGGGATGTTAAACCACAAAGTCTATAACAAATATACACTGGGATGTTAAACCACAAAGTCTTTAACAAATACACACTGGGATGTTAAACCACAAAGTCTTTAACAAATACACACATTTTGGTATCATCTGAAACAACAAAACTGCTTTTAGGAAGAGATGACAGTGCATACTGGTCAAACTGGTGATAGAAAATCTGGGTCTACTCTGATTGCTCAGGCCTATCTAAAATAGTAACTAATTACTCATGTTAGTAAACCCCCTTAATGTTAAAAGACACATTTTAAAAGAAAATTACAAAGTGGATTTAACACATTGCTGTACATAGAAAAATCAGACTAGTGTTTCTAAAACTTATGATTGTCATACAAATTGGAATACCTCAATGTCAAAATCATAAATACCCTAAAGAATCCCTAAAACGATAATGACAGCAATAATAAAACAGTACTCGTGGAAGCTGAAGACAATTAAGCCACGTCGTGAGAAAATGGGATTATTGCCTATGCGAAAACAAAGGCTCAGATCAGCTGTGCAGTAACTGCACAGCTGATCATCGCCTTTGTTTTTGCTACTTGGATAGTACCTAAGTACGACATTTCAGGCTTCTAGCCATCTTCTGTGCTTGTACAGCTCGGTTTGTGTCAGACCTGGTCGGAAACCCCGAAGACCGGTTAACACGTTGGGGCTCATCTATAGCTGAGTTCCTGCTGACATGCAGCAGTATGTGTATATGTTCACTAAGAGACAATTAGTCTATATCAGTTGTAGGTCCAACATAGAAATCAAACATATTTGGTCTCTGAATCAGCTTCATTGCAGCATTGGAGAAAGTGACACCATCTACATTCTTTATTCCGCTGCTCTCATGAACATGTCCATAGAGATGAAGGAATGGTCTGAAAATAAAAAGAAATGAGCAAAGGTTAACATTTCAGCATTGCTATGCCTGTAGCTTGGCTAGGCTTTATGGCTTGGCAGTATACCAGTATTCACTGAGTATTTGCACTTTTTAGCAGGAAATAAATCTTAAACCCATTGAGGGTTTTCTTACCCAGGAATCACTTCAAAAATAGTTTGAAGCCCCAAAACTTGTGCTTGGTCTGCTAGCATTTGTGCCTACCCTGTATTCTTAAACATGAAAAGAAAATCTTATTTAGTCTCTATACCAGCCAACAATGCTGGGTTTAAAATCTGGTTGGACAAAGACTAATGTGTTCATCAGTCAAAACTGACCACTATGACACTTTAACCTATAAACCATGTGCTATATTGATAAGCATTTAAGCATGTCTTTGGACACCAAATTGTTAAAGAAAACATGTTAGAAACTTTGGATATAACGCTTAAAGTGTATATTGTTTTACCAATAGCATAGTTGTTGTTTTAGCTATTTAGAATAATTCGTTCGTCCAAGGACTAGCAGATTTTAAAAATCAACTTGCCCTTGGTTCCCTTGTACCAGGCCAGACAAGTCAGGCATGCTGTTTCCACAGGCCTGCCTAGAGGATAAAAATAAATTACATAACAGTTCTTTACTTACTTAACCCTGTCAAGCACAGTTTCCCTGAGCCTTCTACATCCCCAATGTTCATGCCCATGGTGGTTCTCAGCACAAACTTGGCATACACTCTCACCAGAAAACAAATTAGAAAATTTGAACTTTTTAGTTGCTAGATCCATGATGCCGCAAGGAGGACTGTGTGTCACTAAAATATCTGTATCAGAAGGAATTGAATCCCAGTGATGCTCAAAGTGCCCCCACTTCTTTGCAAATGCTTTTGCAGGTGAATACCACCTTTTGGGGTTCCAAGGTGATCCATAAATGTTTATCCCTTCCACAAAAACTCCTGAGTCTTGTAGATATGTTACATGTTTGAGATTGTTTACAATGTACTCCTGATGTTTGGCAGAGAAACCTATTTCATGATTGCCAGCAACAAAGATTTTATGTTTAAATGGTAGTTTTTCAAAGAAGGAATCAATATGAGCTATACTTTTGTCAAGGTCATGTTTATCAAAATGCCTTCTGAAGGATACAGATGTAAAGTCTCCGCTATGAATTAAAATATCTCCCTTTGGTATAAGTGGCTGAAATGTGTCATGTTGCATATGTGTATCTGAAATATGTACAATTCGAACACATTTAGCATTCTGATTTTCAATGTCACCCACTTTACCAACTTCCTCTGACATGTTGAAATAATGTCATCTGGCGTGTCACCAGATTCAGATTCAGTAAACTATTCAGATTCAGTTTCAGATGTTTTCTAATTGATCGATCACAAAATCAGAATAACTGAGGCACTTTTTGTCCTGAATTAAGTGTAAATTATCTCCTAACACTTCAGAGTCCCTCAAGGTGAAACGGATATTTGCATACATATTGATCCAATCATCTTCAAAAATAGATTTTGACACATGGAGTACTTCACTTCCGTGTTTACATTCGAAACGGAACCGGAAATATATACAAATAGCATTTCCGTATCGAGTCATTTCGCTCCTCAGATTGACACAATTTCCGCCAGTTAGAACAGCACTCCACTCTTGATCCCTTAATTTTAATCTATTCTGTTCAACAGCCAACTCGCATAACTTAACCTTCCGTTCGCTCATAAGAAGCATGGTCTTCCACGAAGACTAACAACAGGTAGCTTAAAAGTAGATTATTTCGGAGAAATATAGTCTCCCAACAGAAGAAGAACAGATACAGGACTCCCAAAGTTTTCATTCAGTGACGCTTAACATCTTCGATGTTAAGCGTCACGGAATGAAAACTTTGAGAGTCCTGTCAGATCAAAGTCTGACCCTGACATGAACCTGCATTGCAGTGAGCACCTGGCAATCAGCAAGCATTTAGTAGATCCGTGTGACGCTTAGAAGGCGAGGACATAGTTCATTACATACTAGGCTGCCCAGCTCTATGTTATGTTAGGATCCATATCCATTTCAAAACTCTTTCAGATATTGAGTAGAGAAAGTGGATCGAGCCTTTTGGCCTTGAGACTACTGGAGACCAAATGCCTAGAGCTATTAGCCTTACGCGTTTTCCTATCCCGCACCCCTACGTTTTTATAGTTGGCATTTCATATTTTTTATTTGTAGCTGTTTACGGTATTTTTTGATGATTTTAGTCATCATGACAACTAATGTCCATAATTGTTTTATTTTATGGTAATTTGACATTTTGTGGCACATTTTACCTGTAAATAATGATTACAAAATGCAGTGCTTATACAAGTTTCGCATATATTAAAACATGTTTCAATCATTGCACTACGAGCGTTTTTGCCGGACAGTGAACATGGTTATAGAAAGCATCCGAGGAGCTTCTTTCGAGAGACACTTTCGTGAATGGTATTCTAAATCGACGCCTCTCATGCGCGCATACAAGCAACAGGACACAGATGTCCTTGCGTAACCAAAGTTTGCAAGCATCATAATGATAGTTTAAATTGTGAGAAGGCTGGCGTATGGCATGTAAATGGCAGACACAAATAATCAGCTATTTACTTCGTTGTCTTTAATAAGTAACAAAGTACGATGCATATTACAACTTCCTACAACAAATATAGTTTGACATTATAAAGAACAGAATACGCATTGTTTCTTTTTATTTTATTTGTATGCCTTTTGCTGCTACTACTCTTATCCTACAATATAGCAATAAATTTAAATCTTAAAACTATGACAGCACTAGTGATTCATGAATCCAGGTTAACCTATTCATGGACCACTTACAATAATTAGCTTGTACACTTTAATCATAAAACTTTCATCTAAATAACACGATTTCTTAATGAGGCTCACCATCGGGAAATGATCAAGGGAAAAATCTAGACTGACCAGCCAGCGCAACTATAAAAACTAGTTACACCGAGAAGAAAAAGTGTCATCCTCGCATTCTCGTCAGTTGAGTGCATGAAAAAAGGACTTGCACACATCTTCAGGTTCGCAAGCCGATAAAAAGGTTTTCTGATCACGAGGCTCATAATAATTATAATTTCGTTACTTTAAATTTCACAAAACACTGAGAAAGGACATGAACTTCACATAACAAGGTAAGATTTTTTGTTTTGTCTGGAACAAATCAGTTTCCATGAAGCTTTAATAAAATGCTTAATATGATTTTTTTTTCTGAAAACTAAGACATGGTGGAATCATGGTTTATTTTGGTTGCAAATTATTTAATGATAATTAATATGCATTAAATGAACAAGACTGCATACATATCTGCAAGACACCTTGTCAAAATTGCAGTTACTGTTATGTTTTTTTATTTATTACAAATATGAAACAATATGTTATATCCTTGTAGAGTGCAAAAAAATATATTTAAACATCCATGCAATACGCTGCATTTTAAAATTCCCTAACGTTATTCACAAGTTTCTTGTTATAGTAATTTTCTGAGTAGAAGAAGAAATTACAAGTAAATATGTATATCTCTTGCTGCATATATTCGCGCATCAAGCATTCTTGTAATTGGTCTAATATGGTAGGGTTAAGTTGCACAAGCTGTAAAACACATTTACAGAATACTTTCCGGTTTCGAGTTTCCCAGTTCCGAATCAGGTGGTCGTATCGTCACGAACTACACAACAGCGGTTAGATTAAAAATCAAATATTTTGGCCTCCATGAATGTCCATCTTTTTCTCTTACTCGACATGAAGTCAGATTTTAAAAACTTATCTGCATCCTAAAAAAAATCCGTCCTTCGAGATGACCTGTCGAATGAGTGTTTATTTTGCACCAGTGTAATAATCCATATGGTGCATGTTTCCACAAAATGCATGAATCTAGAATAATTTTCTTTCATACTTTTGGTTTCAACATGTACAGCAGTTCCGGGTCACTTTTTTCGAAGAGCAACCTTACCATTAAAAAGCATAATCATTCTTCTAAATAATGAACTTCAGTTCGATTCATTGTTTTCACACCATTCATTGTTTGTTGTCCCAAAAGATAATCCTAGACAAATTGTCTAGCCCTTTTGGAAAGTTGGTGACAATTTCTACATACAGTCAAAGATTTTATCTTTATTATGCCAGGTTCCCCTCTCTTTTTTATTTTTCAATTAAAGCAAAACTTTAAATTTGGACTGATATTTGTATATGGTGTATATTCTTTTTATTGGAATAATAGTTACTTAAAATATGCTCATAAAATGATCAAAAATGGCAAAACTATTCATGATTTATCATGACTCTTGGTACCTTGTTAGAACGCACTGCCACTTGAATTATTATTAGAGGATATAACATGGGCTAGACAAGAACATGATTGTGCTGCTTAGCCGCATTCAATTTCAGTCTTTCATGCATTTGAAACTTTGTTCACGGGACAAGGCTTTTAATTAATATGGTTAGGACTCTCACCCTAGTGTCAGAACAGCCCCTCTATTAAGCAAGCAAGCATTTTGGTGTTTCCCTTGGCCGCTTTAAGACAGGTTGGACTGTAGCTGATGGGCGAACCGCAGTATGAAACACTGTCCAAAATAATGCCGTGTCTCCGTGAGGGAGATAAATTATACAAAATCGGTCGCAGATGCCATTGACGGAAGAATGCTTCTTCACTTCGAGACACCCATTGCATTGAATTGGCTTTGTCGCACAAGCTAGATTCTAGACAACCAGTCTGTAAACTGCCCAACAATAATAAAACTACAAATAACTTTGTCGCTCTAGCATCCTCTGTTTTTTCTCCGCCTCCAAAAGTACATGATCCACTCTTACATTTTCGCTTGGTAGACAATTGTCTTCGTTGGTATTTAGCAACTTTCCCTAAAAGTACTAGAGAAGTAGGACACTGTCGCTGATCCCTACGTCCTCTAAACCTGAAATGGACAGAAAGAATTCCCGTCTGATTCTATCTTTCAGACAGGGAAGATTTTGATGTGTATAGGTATTTGCCAAGACAGCAGTACAAGTGATGCATGCATTTATTTTAATTAAAATTGAATTAAAACTTCGTCTGTTAAATATAATAAATATCATACTTTATGGCCATATTTTGCTCACGTTAAGAGAAATTCTGATATGTCCATACGCAAAACTAAATAAAAGAACGCTAACGATTGTTAATTCTCGTAAATGTCTTCTTCCATTCTCTATCTAATCATCTGACAGGTTTACCTGATTCAATGCCAGGCTTATCTACATGTAATTTTGCATCAGGTTCTACTTATTAGAGCGAGGTCTAGACTGAGTATCCCATGTCAGTGTTTAGTTACGTACTGTCTGTCTGTCAGATGTCCGATGACAATTAGGCCTTGTCGTCTGCAAAATGGAGCTCAAAATGTCACCCCATCAGCATACAAAGCACAACTGTTATGCCTCAGTTTTAATAAGTTCAGCTGATGAACTAGATTTACTCTCTCTCTCTCTCTCTCTCTGAAGTTAGTGTATGGTATTGAAAGCCAGACACTTGTACTGCAATGTGAATAATTCTTTTATGAATCCTTTTGAATAATTTTATTTGATCAATTGTTTCAGGACAGCACAATGCGTACGATAGTATGGTTGTGGCTTCTCCTGGTTGTGTCAGCCTTTTCCTTGACTTTCACTATGACCCCACCACAAGGTAAAGTGCTTTTGATTCTTTGGTGTCATCTGTATGTACGTGCATGAGGTGACAAAGTCCAATTAAGTGGTATTTCTGGACCTATTACATGGGTGACCATATGAAGGACCCATGCCTAAGGTTTGAAGAACGAAGGAATCCTAATTGACTTAGTTGGACTTTCAATGCTGACAAGGTATCATTTCATTGGTATCAAAGCAGTGTTACTTTATAAATGGCATTTAACAGATCTTAACTCATTTAAGCCTGGCGTCCCTTTTATGGGACATAGGCAAACAGAATAGCCCCAGAACGCGGCGTCCCATCTGGGGCTATTCTGTTGCTTAGAGAATTTTCATCGAAAAATTGAATAAAATTTAAAAATCAATTCTGAGTGGACTCATCCAATCGATAATGATGGGAAAATCCATTCGTCAAATATGGGTTAAAATATAATTTCATTTTGTATCTGTAACATTTCTGTCAATATGATGTATATGAAATAATATCAATCAATTACTTATTTCCATTAATTACTGTAAACGACTTTATTAAAGTCAGATTTGCATGCTGAATTAGTTGAATTATGATCTATTCACTGCTTTAAATGACATAAAGGCCACATTAAGCAACATTGGGTTTAAAGGTTATTTGTTATAAATGAATTACGATTGTAAAATGATGCATGACATGCAAAAAAATCAACCTACTTAGTTTGTCTTTCCTCACCAAAAGCGGAACCATTTTAATTTATATCCTCCGCAGTCACCTTGTTTCAGCACGTATCTACCATCAAGCACCAAAATGATATATCCCATTTGGACCTCGAGAAATAGGTGGGCTGCTTGTGTCTTCAGACAAAGCTTATAATATATATATAAATCGACTGACCGTCCACTTGAACACTGGTTAGCAGCTTAGAGATCAGAGCTGCCCAGGGCAAACAACTTTGGTGGTTTACTTGTGTAGTTATATCTGAAGAACATTTCACATGAAATGACATCCCAAATGTTGAGTAGAAGTCCCATAATTGTAAAACAACAAACAAACTAACTAATCAACACATACTGATATATTTTTAATACCACCTCTGTTATCCGGGCTCCGACAGACTATCAGGACAACAGATGCGACACTGCCTTTTTCTGACTTTCTTATTTCAGAGTGTTATCCAATCGCTGACATCGTCTCTTTAATCGTATTTAATATCCGAATGTTATTCAATCGCCGACTTTGTCTATTTCTTCATTTCTAATTTCAGCGTGTTATCCAATCGCGCATGATATTGTGGTCACAAAGGAAGGGGTGACCAAACTTTTCAAAGGTCTAAACCCGTCTAAAGCCTTAGGGCCTGATGAGCTTCATCCCAGAGCCCTAAAGGAACTGGCTATGGAATTAGGGCCGGTATTCGCCCATCTCTTCCAGCAGTCAATTGATACAGGTGAAATTCCTAAAGAATGGTCTCTTGCTAATATTTGCCCCCTTTTTAAGAAGGGCGACAGGTCACTTGCCCGCAATTACCGCCCTGTTTCTTTGACATGCATTCCTTGTAAGCTTCTTGAACATATTGTATGCTCAAATATTATGGCCCATCTTGATGAACATTAACTCTTGTCGGACAGGCAACACGCATTTAGGAAATGGCATAGCTGTGAAACTCAGTTGACTACAGTGATAAATGACTGGGCCAAAATCTTAGACAAAAAAGGCCAGGTCGACACTTTTATACTCGATTTTGAAAAGGCTTTCGATACTCCTCCCCATGAACTCCTTAAAAGCAAACTGTTTAGCTATGGAATAGGTGGAACAACACTGAATTGGATAAACGCTTTCCTTTGTTTCAGACAACTAAGGTGTTGGAATATCTTTTGAAATAGACTATAGTTGCCTACATTATTGTGCAGAAATGTTATGAGTAATACCAGGTCATCTAAGGTGATTGTTTAAAAATAGACTGTCTGGGAATGAGCTCATCTAGCTGGATTTTGCCGGGACTCGGGGAGTTTTGTAACATCGCTCGAATGCACCAGTTCTGAGTTTCTTTACTGCATATTAAAATTAATAATTGACTGCTGTCTTGATGATTTGAATTGAACCCAAAACCTTAACAAAAGGGTAGTGGTTAATGGTATTAAATCGGATTGGGCTCCAGTTGTGTCGGGTGTCCCTCAGGGCACCGTTCTCGGCCCCTTGCTGTTTTCCTTGTATATAAATGACATCTCAGCAGACATTGAGTCTGAAATAAGACTCTTTGCTGATGATTGTGTTTGCTATCGTGAAATCAAGAATGAAGAGGATACATTGAAACTTCAGAGAGACAATGATCGCTTAGGCAGTTGGGCTAGGAAATGGGGAATGAGATTTCAACCCGTCAAATGCAACATGATGCAGCTGACAAATAAACGGTCTAGTAAGATACAGGCTAACTACACCCTTGAGGGCACTGTACTGGAAAACGTTGAAAGCATAAAATACCTGGGTGTAACTATCACAAATGATTTGAAATGGAATACTCATATTTCCAATGTTTGTACAAAGGCTAACAGAACTCTCGCATTCTTGAGGGGAAATTTGTATTCTTGTCCCCCAGATGTGAAAGAAGCAGCTTATAAAGGACTGGTGCGGCCGGTCTTGGAATATGGAAGCTCAGTTTGGGACCCTTACACTCATGGCCTCCAGGAAGAACTGGAAAAGGTCCAAAATCGTGCGGCAAGGTTTGTGACGGGAAATTATGTTTTTGAAACTGGGAGCATGACTGGCATTTTAGGTCAACTGAAATGGGAATCTCTTAAGAAAAGGAGGAAGGATAGTAGACTTATATTGCTATACAAAGGTCTAAAGGGTAAAGCCAGAATACCCACAGATGACCTTACCCCAAAGAATAGGCGTTGTAGAAATCAACACCATTTGGCTTTTCAGATACCATCAGCTAGCAAAGAAGCGTACAAAAGTAGTTTCTTTCCACAGACTATCAGGGACTGGAATGACCTCCCTGATTCACTTATCTCCTCTGCTGAAATGTCTGATGACTGTGTGTCCAAGTTCGCTTCACTCGTGCGTTCAAGGGACTAATTTCTCCCCCATCTGAACCCCCTGGTGAAATGTCATTTGGCGTGTCACCAGTAAACTATTCAGATTCAGATTCAGATCGCAGACATTGTCTCTTTCTTCGATTCTAATTCAAAAATGTTATCCCAGTGCAAAATGATGTCTTTCTTCATTTCTAATTTCAGAGTGTTAGCCAATCACAGACGTTGTCTCTTTCTTCATTTCTAACTTTAGAAGGTTATCCAATCGCGGACGTTGACGTTTTCTTCATTTCTATTTCCAGAATGTTATTCAATCACAGACGTCTTCTCTTAATTGGTTTCTAATTGTAGAATGCTATCCAATCGCAGACGTAGCTTTCTTTGTTTCTAATTTGAGATTGTTATCCAATCGCAGGAGTTGTCTCTTTCTTCATTTCTAATTTCAGAATGTTGTCCAATCGCAGACGTTGTCTCTTTCATCGTTTCTAATTTCAGAGTATTAACCAATCTCGTACTTTGTTTCTTCAATTTCTTCATTTCTACTTTCAAAGTGTAGTCCAATATAATACTTTGTCTCTTCAATGTCTTCACTTCTAATTTCAGAATGATATCCAATCACAGACGTTGTCTCTTTTTCATTTCTAATTTCAGAGTGTTATCCAATCGCGGACGTTGTATTTCTTGTTGACGGCTCTGATAGTATCTCACTGGAAGAATTTAAAGAGCAGAAAACGTTCATCCGCCGATTTGTGGAAATGTCCGATATAGGAGCCGACAAGATTCGTGTCGGGTTTGCTGTCGTTAGCTCTTGGATAGGTGACACAATGAATTTGACCTCAGGGTCTGTTAAAGATGATATTTTAATAAGAGTGGATGGCATAAAACAGCAACAGGAGGGAAGCAGGACGGATGTTGGGATTGCATTTTTAGATGAAATGTTTTATAAACAAGGTGAATACTGTAGAAAAAGCATAAAGATAAAGCATAAAGATATAAGCAATGAGTGTTCATTTTCATTATCCGAAATTGTGCAATATGGTCCACCTTCTCCTTTTGAAAGCTTTTGCTGCTTCCAAAGCATCTAACCATTAACACTTATTTACTAGAACTTGTAAATACTTATAAAACACCAAGACATTGTATTATAATCTTTAACAGTTAGTATTCTCACTACTGAGAATCACGCGGTATTGTGTACATACAAACCGATAAATGATCGGTGACACACTCTGCAATTATGAACGAAGTTGAGGTTAGAAGTTCGAGTTTTCTCCTACAACGTTTCTTCTACCGAAAGAAAGCAACATAAGAAATCCCGGTTGTTTCGTTAATGTTATTGTGTAGAAAGCACTATATGTTAATTGGGCGGAAGTGTTTGCGAAAACGAAATAACCTGGATTTCTTATGTTACTTTCATTCAATAAATGTTCAATTTCTGCATTGACTGCACATATCTATTAGCCAATAGAGTAAACGCTATAGGAGAAAACTTGAATTTCTAATCTCAACTTCGGACAGAATTTCAGTGTGCATCACCCATTCCGTACCACGTGTTCCTCAGCTGTGATTCTACTACTTCTCGTTTCTCTACTCATGAATGTGTTGTCCAAAATAAAAATAAATAAATAAAATAATAAATAAATAAATAAAAATGATAAAAAACAATAATAAACATTTCAAAACTTCCATTTCAGGCCGTATGGGTGCCATGTACATTGGCATTATACTGACAGACGGTAGACCAAAGTACAAAGAGGCTATGATTGCGGAGGCTGATGTTGCCAAAAACTCTGGAATTTTCCTCATTACTATAGGTGTCGGGCGAAATATCCAGGTTAGATGTCTATTGTGGTCCATTTCATAGTTTAAGTTTGGAAGTCCGAATCAAAGACTATGGATTTAACCTTAAAGACCTATTTCCCTGGATGTAGGACCATTAGATAAGGGACATGGTACTAGAAAACCTAGTGGTCTGACAGTGACTCAGAATACAGGCAGGGGCCAAAAACAAGAAAAATAAATATTGATTGCAGAGGGAGTCAGTTTTATTGCACATATTATCAGGGGCCATAAAACCAGCAAACAAAGGAACTACAGGTATTATCCTTTAGGGACCTCTTTATTACCCCCTGCAGAGATGTGATAAAAAGGTACAAGTAGGCAAAGATCAGGAAAAGGCGCAATCAGAAAAAGATTCCCACTCCAAAAACCGAGGTGGGAAAAAACCAAACTAACAATCAGGTACTTATACCATGAAACATATCGTAAGCCGAATGAGCAGCTATTTTCCCAATAGGTGGCCACTCAGTTACCTTAACTAAAACTATGAAAACACACATAAGGCGCCAACAGCACAAAAAAAATTTTAACACCAAGACATAAAACAAAAAGAACCACCACAGAAGTATCGCCTTGGAACGATCAGTAACACAAAGTTACTGGCGGGCTTAAATGCCTCATTATGACAGTCTTTTGATCTAAGGAACATTAGGGGTCATTAATTGAATAAATAGTGGCACCAATACAGCTTCTTTAGGAGATAAGTCTTTAAAGGTAAAAGCAGGCAATGATCAGGAAATGGCACAATCAGAGAGAAATTCCCACTCCAAAAACCGAGGTGACTCACTACAAGTTTGACTCGCTACAATAATGGTCCTAGTTGATCGGCCAACATTTAATCAAGGTCTATACCAGATAACAATTGATGTTTCTCTCCGTTTGCATGTATCAAACTGTGTTGTGTATGCAAACTAACATCTAACTTGGACGTAAACATTTTAGGATGAGCTGCTACAAAAGATGGCATCTACTCCGAGCAATTCCTACCACATGAAGCCGATGAATTATTCACTGATTTTGCTCAGAGAAACAGTGAAATATCTAGGAAAAGAATGGTGTTCAGGTAAATTTTGTTTTGGTTTCTGTAATTTCTAACATTTAATAATTTAACAGCTTTTCAATTTCCTTTTCTCTTTCTTCCGTTCTTTACTTACTAGACCACAAAAACTCACTGATACAGATATACACATGGAAAATGTTAGGGAACACCTGTATTAATGTGACTACCAACTTGAGACTGTGAATATCCTTCTTTGTAAAAATTATGAAAACTGTTTTGACAACTTGTCAGAATCTGTAGTATCCAACAGTGCTTCTGTGTGAAAATGGTTAGCATCAAACAAAAACTGGGACGGAGAGCGGCCATCTTTTATCCAGAAAATGTTTGCTAAATTTAAGAAACGCACTACTAGTCTTTGCGATAACTTCACTATTTGAACTCACATTGTCGTAATTTTTCGTAAGCATAAAGCTGATACATTGCTTGTTGAACTGTGATAATAAATTCTTTATTTTCTTACCGACTGATGGCGGTAGGTCCATACTTTTCCGGGGGTAGGTCTCATGATCACGTTTTGTTCTTTGGGTATACATTTTGAGGTTGTAAATGCTAGGCCAGATATTCGATATGACCCTTTAGGAATCTAAACATGCACGATCTGGTTATAGTGTCCTAGCGGAATTATTCTTTTACGGCTTTATTTGCAAAATTTCCAAAAATTTCGCTTTCCATAGAAATCAATGCAAACTGTAGATTTTGTATAATTAGTTGGTTTTAAGATTACGCATGAAGTTTTAGGTTCGAAGTCGTTTATTCATTCAGAACGATCAGATTCAACATTTTATTCGTGTTTTGCTTTCAAAAATTGAGTTTTGCGGATTGCAGAAGCAAAAAGGCAAACTTCTATTCAGTAAAAGTGGAGATTTTCACATATGGCATATTGTATCCTCCGTAGCACAAAGACAAAATGTTGTGAATTTCCATAAATTGGTCTGTAGCTAGGCCAAAGTATGCAATATATGTGATAAAAAATTCAGTGTCGCCAGAAAAGAAAGGAAAATGGATTTTTTCAAACTTTCCCCAAGGGCTAAAAGTGTTCCCTAACTTTTTATATTTAATTTACGTAATGTATGTGGATATAAAAAGTCAGCTTCTAACGTGTACCCATAATCAATGGTTTAAGCAAAATATGGAATATTAAAAAAATCAGCTGAAAATTTTTACTTTTACAACAAAAACAATCGCTTTTCATTGCAATGGCTTGTTATGTAATGTACGTCTTTCTTTCAGATGTTGTTAGTGCTTTGCCACCAAGTTCCAAAGGGATAAAACAAAAGGATAACGTTTTCGATCCTGGATTAAATGTTTCGAATACATTTCAAGACGTATCCCTACTCGCAAAATCAGAATCTAATGCAAATAAGAATCAAACAGAAGAAAATTCGACCAATGCCCAAAATAATATCATAATGGGGCAAGACAATCAAAGTTTAAACGCCCAAAATACACTGGAGCAAGTGAATCAAGCTTCATCAGTTGGTAGCCATAACAATTTGAACAGGCAATCGAAAATTACATTACCTCAAACGACAGTATTTCCAGTGACAAGAAGCAATCTAGGCAAAATTCTACAAGCTTTAGTAAATTCTAAAAGGGCTAAGTCACAAGGAATAGCTTTTGTGAAAAGTAGGAAAGACTTGAAAGATGCCCTAAGAATACTGTTCGTATCTCGCGGCATTGGTGTGAATATAATGAATCAATCGATGAAAGATGTTGGAAGAACTACTGAGGCTCAGTTGAATCCAACTAAACATGTAACCACAGAACCACTTATTCAGGTTTCACCAACGTTCAAAACTACTTTTACAACACTTACAGATGATAATTACGGAGTTCCTAGCGCAAAAGACTTGCAGATACAACAAAGAAACTCGAACACGGAGTCACAAATTGGTTACCAAGTACCAGTGATAAAAGCTACACAACCAACCATTTTCAAACAAGCACCGTTAGACACATCAACAGGAGGAATAAAACAACTTGAAACTATAAATAAGATGATCGCAGAGAAAACTAAGGCGCCCGGATCATACAGCAAGACAGTTGTCAAGCCATCCATCTCGAAAAGTGCAATAAGTCTCGAAGAGGAAATGTTGAAAGATTCAAGTCATGAGTTGAAAGGTGCAAATGCTAATCAAAAAGGCATTGGCAACAATGTCATTGGACAAACAACATCGGAACTAGTTGAGAAACATATTATGTCAACTTCACATTTAAAACCGACAGAATCAAGTATTGCTTCTAATTCATTAAAAACCAAACCTGAAGCAGCTAAACGTCTAGCACCGGTGTTATCAGCTATTTATAGACAAACAACTATAATACCAGATAAAAAGGCAACGGATATGCTACGTGACGTTCAAAGTAAACAATCAAGAGTGACAGAATCGGAAAAAGATTTAAGTGCAATCAAGATCAAATTAGAACGCCCTGTTTCCTTGTTGTCGGACATTCCGGATCTAAAAACAACAAAACCAAATTCAAGCAAGCCGATATCATATTCCAAGATTCCAGAAACGAACATAGTATCAAAGCTTGCTGAAATAACGCCAAAGGAAAGCGCTATTACAGATAAATTTCCAACATCCGTGTTTACAAAAGGGGCTGTTCAACAAACAATAACACCACCGGCACTTGCTAATCTGCTAAGAACAAGACTAGCCCTTCTAGGCAGAAGAATTATAAGTTTAAATGCCACAACTGCTAAACCATTCATTACATATACAACACCAAAGAATGAAAATGCCGGTGAATCTGTTTTGGCTGTAGACCAATCTGATATCACTCCATCTGTAACACAAATATCTACCAGGAATAATAAGGGTTCATCAGCTGTTGAAGAAAGAGTAAGCGAAGGGTCTAAGTTTAATATTCCAGCAGACCAATCTGATATAGGCCAATCTGATATCACTCCATCTGTAAAACAAATAGCTAACAGAAATAATAAGGACTCAACAGTTGTTGAGGGAAGCATTAGCAAAGGGACAGAGTATAATATTCCAACAGAAAATGAATTGTTTAAATCAAAAGTATCGTATCTTAAAAGCACATCTGACATAAAGCCATATTCGTGGTTAAGCAAGCCTACTACGGATCTGACAACGATGAAATTACTCGAAACTACGAGTACGACTAAAGAGAATTACGCGGGATTTCACACAAAACCAAGTACTGAGAAAACAAAGACTTTCAGTGAAGCAGGGATATCTGGTCAAATAGAACAGCCGGTTTCAAGTAAGGAAGCTCAACAAGTTGATGGAAAGTTAGGTCAAACAACAGAATCCTCTATCAGTATGACTTCTGACACAAGAAAACTGTCACTGAACGTGTTAAATGAGTTTCAAAAATACAACAGTATTTTTGAAAAAGGAAAACCATTTTTTGACCCAAAGATAGCGTTTGTCAAAGGTATTACTGGTGCTCAATCATTTCATAGTACAAGTACGACAGAACCTGCTGCTACGAAAAAGATACAGCCTGATCAAGACAATAGTTATGGCCCCAAGTCTGCAGGCATGAACGCTCGTGTTCATCACTTGGGACATTCTGGTAAAGAGGCTCATAAAGGAATTCTTATGGACAATCGAATGACTCGAATACCCTCAAAGCAGTATGGTCAAGTCCCGATGTCTCCGACAACAATGTTTTCTACTGATCGGAAAATGACATTCATGACATTAAAGCCTCCGAAGAAAAGCGATCAAACCATACAAAAACAAAGTGTGCCCAATTTTCCTATTTTCGAAAAAGATCTTGAATTACAATCTCAAATCTCTAGTGTTCCGTCAAAGGATTTTGGTATTTCACGTATTCCTTACAGTAAACTGAGGAATACAAATGTCCAAAAGCAAAAGCCTGGTATGAAGATGAATTTCCCTGCCGTTCGATCACCTGCAGCTGAAACTCAGTCAAGCGGTTCTGATGGCAAGCAAGGTATCTACACTCTAGAATCTTATTTGTCAGACAAACTCAGTGCTCCCAATGTTCAATCACAAGTCCCTTTTGTAAAGAAAAGTCTGCCAATAAACAATCAAGCCGTCCCCGATGTTGAACAACGTGTGATTAAAGTTTTGACAGACGTCATAGATTCAAAGAGAAGAATATCTGATGCTGATCAAAGTGTCGCGGACATTCAACCAAAAGTCACAAATGTTCAGTCAAGTGTCAGTGACGTTACTCCTAGTGCCTCTATTGGCAAATTACCTGATTCTAGTTCGACTGTCTCTGATGTTCCGTATGACATTTCCCGTTCATCTGATGTAAAATTGCACAAACCTAGTATTCAAGTACATTCATTCGACACGCAAAGGCATGTTTCAGATGTTCGTTCATCAAGACCAGAAATGAAGACTGATATCAATAATGTTCAGCCAATTGTTACTGGCGCTCAATCACATATCCCTGATATTCAGCTTACGATACCTGGTGTTAATCCAAGTTTCACTGAGGTTAAGACACGGACTGCTGTTATTGAATCAAATGTAATTGGTTCCAAACAGCGTATTCCTAAACTCCAACCACGTTACTCTGGTATGAAACCACGTACACCTGAATTAAAATCATTTGGCACTGAAGTTAAACCACTGGTTCCTGTTGTCAAATCAATGTCTCAGAATGATAGACCACGTGCCTCTGATATTCAACAACTCACCCGCATCAGTCTTTCGCGTGATTACGGTACTGATCCCTTAGTCGTAGATGCTGCTCCACAGGTACCAGATGCTCAGAAAAGTTTTATAAATATTCAACCAAGCAACACAGGCAAATACAAAAAGGCGGACATAACTGACACAATTCCGCGTACCTCTATTATACAACAACGTATCACAGACATTCCAGCTGATCCTGTCACTAAACCACATGTACAGGATGTTAACAAACAGACAGCTTTAAGAAATAACATTAACCATGGTAAACATTTCGGAAACAAACTGAAATCAACACCTGCTAATGCAGGTGCCATACGACAAGTGTCTAACTTACTTGGTTTAGAGAATGAATATGAATTTGGATCTACCATAAATAAAGGGTCATTTGTACGATCATATGGAAAACTGAATGAAGTGAATGAAGGAAAAGTCAAAGGCTCAAGTAGTGTGCACATAGATGTGAAAGGCTCATATGGAACAAAAACTAACAGGCCTATGGAAAATGCTTTCTCGCCAGGCCTAAAACACAGTGTTCCACCAAAACACAATGTTCCACGTTATAGGACAACTACGCAGAACATATTGAAAGTGCCGCCGACTTATAAAATGAGTGATGATGGATATAATTATGAACCAGTCTCTCAGAAAGGTAGGCGACAGAAGCAGAGTTACGGGGCCAAGTTTTCCCGACGCAGGCAGAGCAATGGTGTAAGCGTGGTTATAGAACACCCAGAACATAACCACACACTGGATAAAGCTGCAGCCCTGAGTAAGATATTTTAAGCCTCCTTACTGAAGTAAATCTTGTCTTTGTGGCTTCTAACAAGACTAAAAATAGCATGCTACACAGAAATTAAGAAGGAAATTTTCAAATCAGAAAAAAATTGTGACTCTGGCCTGACAGCGAATATTAATAGGACCACCCACACTGCATTGAGAGAGTTATTCTGTTTTAAAGTTGCTCAGTTATGCGGACAGGGTTGCGAGGTTCATCAGCAGGAATAACAATCAAAAGAAGTAAAATTGAATAATAAGTTTGCACCATGTTTTTTTCGAAACAGCACTAATTTATTATCATAGAAATAATACAGATTAGTAAAATAGTTTTACTTGTGTATATCTTTTAACAGATCTGTGCTTAAAGAGTCGCTACTTTGACGGTATAGGATACACCCACAGGCCAAACAGCTGTACAGACTTTCTACAGTGTATCAGGGTGAATGGTCACATCAAGCTGGAGGTTGGTCACTGTCCTATGGGCACTGTATTTGATGAACAGTCTGCTATATGCAGGCCTTACAACATGCATTATTGTCCTAGAGGTAATGTTTTAATCTTTAAAAGAAGAATTGGTACCAACTGAGGATATGCAAAGCAATAAAATTAAAAAAAGAAAAATTGCAATGGTGCCAATGCTATAAGAGCCAAACATAATAGATAAAAAGAACATATCCAAGGAGAACATGTGCTAATCCCAGATATATTTTTTTCTCAAAAAGAGACAATTCAAACACAAAATGTCACAGCGCAAACAGCATAGAAGCAGGGTACTATAATTATACAGAGGAGAAAAGACAAAGTACTGACACTATTTACGGTGATAGATAAATATGGAGTAGGACAGAGAATGGATATCACCCAAGAGACGAAAACTATGATTAAGGAAAGACATATTTCCATAGAATAGAATAAATGAATGCTGAAGATAAATGTCACTTAGTTGATTTATCATACAGCAGTGGAATGTCGAATCCCATAATTAAGTAATTCATTTTAAGATATATTTCCTACTGGACGTAAATTAATATATCTCGTTCTTGGCAAGTACTAATTGCATATTTTTGAAATTTTAAATAAAATAACATTACTTCTGCATAATAACTTATTCATGCATTTTGTTTGTATGCCACATTAAAACTGCATAAAAAGGTACAAGTAGGCAATGATCAAGAAAAGGCGCAGTAAGAAAGAAATTCCCACTCCAAAAGCCGAGGTGGGAAAAACTAAATTGACAATTAGGTACTTATACTTAAAAAACATAGCCGAGTGAGCAGCTATTTCCCAAAACAAGCACCACTCAGTTACCCGAACTTAAATAAAAATATGAAAACGCACATAAGGTTCAAACAGTACAAAAATTCGACTCTAAAACATAAAACAATGGAACCACAACAGAAGTATCGCCTTGGAACGAACAGTAATATAAAATTACCGGGGGACTTAAACCGAATTTACAGGCGCCTAACCTCACCCTCATCCTCTGCAGTGGTTCACAACATTAAGTTAGTTGTTCGGTCCTCGTGGTAAATCTCTAACTAGTCAATCAAACTAGTCATCAAAGACAAACAAATCAATCATGATAATCACCCTGATGAATCAAAAACGAGGACTCGACAGATTCAGTAAGCTGCCCGACGATGGAGATCCCTGTGAGCCGAATAACAAACTGAAACCCGGAGCAAAAGAAAAACTCCAGTTGAACCCCGGTGGGACAAGCAACAGACAAGAAGCTCCGGCCCCAACCAACTAAAATGAATAGCTTAGTGTTAATATGACACTGCTTATTAGGCAAGCAAATCTGTTTTGGAGTATTCCACTTTTTAAGCTCATTCATATTTAATACATGTTTATATAGCACGATTATATTTAGCCATGAACGCTGTGCGGCTTTCTGGCTCTATTTCATCGTCAAAGAAGAAATATTTAAACACGTACAAAACAGTACGTGAAAAAAGTTGGCATTGCCAAGAAGATAACATTTTCTGTTAAATGTGTATTATAGAAAGTTTTAAAAGCATGAATATGATAACAAATTAATTTACTGTCACGGTTTGCATTATGATAAAATGCACTTTGTTTGTAAATTGTTGTTGTTTGTGCGTTAATAAATAATACTGTCTATGTGTAAGATAAACATATCCTGGTTTACGATATTGTAGCATGCAACTGCAATGCAGTATTTCTAGGTCACCATAACTTTAACCCATTAATGACGAATGGATTCATCCATCATTATCATTTGGACGAATCCACTTTAATTTTTAGGGGCTTCATTTGTGATTTTAAATTTAAATTCCATTTTTGGTGAAATTCCTCTAAGCAAACAGATTAGCCCTAGATGGGATGCCGTGTTCTGCGGCGTCACATCTGGGGCAATATTGTTTGCCTATGTCTCATAAAAAGGACACCAGGCTTAAGTATACGAGTATGACCAGTGCATGTGGCAACTGGCTTGTTTCGAATATCCTACTGCTTGGCAGATGACACTTGTTACTTTAAAAAAGAGCCATGGTTGTATTGTCAATCCAACAGATCCGCGTTTTTAGGAAAAAAACTATCTCACCATAACTTTAAATTAGGTCACAGTATGTTACGAATTTCTCACTGCCTGACACATGGCACTTTATTTGCTGAGTGGTTACAAAAAAGACAAGATCATGATTCTGTTGCTTTTGATGATCAGGGTGATTATCATGATTTATTCGTTTGTCATTGATGATTCATTGTCTAGTTAGAGATTCGCCACGAGGGCCGAACAATTAACTAAATGTTGTGAACCACTGCAGAAGATGAGGGTGAGGTTAGGCGCCTGTAAAACCGATTTAAGCCCCCCAGTAATTTTATGTTACTGATCGTTCCAAGGCGATACTTCTATTGTGGTTCTAATTGTTTTGTGTTTTGGAGTCGAGTATTTGTGCTGTTTATACGCCTTATGTACGTTTTCATATTTTAGTTCAGTTCGGGTAACTAAGTGTCCGCCTATTGGGGAATTACGATATGATTTCTTGGTATACGTACCTAAGTGTCATTTTAGTTTTTTCCCATTCTCGGTTTTTGGAGTGGGAATATCTTTCTGATTGCGCCATTTCCTGATCATTGCCTACTTGTACCTTTTTGTTACCAAACAGATCCGTGTTCTGACAACAAAATCATTACCTATGGACACCCTTCCAACTGCCGGGGGTATCTGAGATGCCAGAGTGGACGATCCATGCCTTACTGTTGTCCCGAGGGTTTCGCTTACAGTGCCATTGATGACACGTGTGTAATGAACCCGAACTGCACGGTACCTTGTTTAGAAGAAACACGTAAGAAAACGAAGTTGCCTACATTTTTTTTTAAATTCAGTTTCACGTCCCTTTCAAGCTTATCAGTTCAGCTCATATGAGACGGGCCAATCAGTAGGTGGGAGAAAACCCACCTGGCACACCCGCAACCACAACTCGGCTTGTCTCACATGTGGCCAGTGCGGGGCTCGAACCCACACCAGACACAGCGGTGAGATGATCGAGTGATTAAGAAACAGCGCTCTTAACCGCTCGGCCACGGGGGCCGCCAAGTTGCACACATTGTCTGTATGCATCAAAATAGGGGTACCAAATGGTATAAAAACTTCTGTTTGGAGAAAATGCTGCACATATGTAGGATGATGCTGTAATGTTTCTTATAACCATATTAACCCATATTTGACGAATGGATTTTCCCATCATTATCATTTGGGTGTGTCCATTTTCATTTTTAGGGACATCAGGAGTGATTTTCCATTTTTAAATAAATTTTTCATGAATCTCCTCTTCGCAAACAGAATAGCCTCAGATGGGACGCCGCGTTCTGCGGCGTCACATCTGGGGCTATTCTGCTTGCCTATGTCCTATAAAAGGGACACCAGGCTTAAATGAGTTAATGGAACGTAAAAAAAACAACAACAATTAAATTACATATCATCTGACTCTATTATTAGAGTATGAATTTCACTTTATTCCATCAGTCTGATTTAATTAACACATGTACTAGTATTCAGATTTTTATTATGACAATTATTATGTATATGAATATATAAATGCTAAAACAAAAATATAATTAAGTTCACTGCAAGGAGCAAAGGTTATTTGTCGTCAATTTATGTAGTCCCTACTTTGTTTTGACAGCTAATCGTATAAATTTATTAACAGCAGCATGCAATACTTCACCGTTCAAGACAAACGACAAGTTTTATTTTGAGAATTTCCCTGGCTTTGGTTGGCTGATTCGCACGTGTCCTTTGGGATCAAGGTATAGTCAGTCCCAATGCAAGTGCCAAGCGTGGACACAGAGAGAAACCAAGGGTATGCTTCTTCTATATTGCCTATCCACCCTTTTACTGTCTAATGTAAAAAATAAGCAGTGTAATAGTCGTAAATGGTCGTTTACAGAAGATGCCAATACGAATTTGTTTTTTCAATACTGTACAAGAGTACAAGACGACCATGAAAATTTAATACTCGAAAAAAAAACAACAAAAAACACATGAACAGATGAATAAAGTAATAGAAAGGTACAAATAGGCAGGCGCAATCAGAAAGAGATTCCCACTCCAAAACCCGAGGTGGGAAAAAACCAAACTAACAATCAGGTACTTATACCATGAAAACATATCGTAAGCCGAATGAGCAGGTATTTTCCCAATAGAAGGCCACTCAGTTACCTAAACTTAACTAAAAATATGAAAACATACATAAGGCGCCAACAGCACAAAAATTTTAAAACAAAAAGAACCACCACAGAAGTATCGCCTTGGAACGATCAGTAACACAAAGTTACTGGCGGGCTTCAACCGGTTTTACATGGCAATAACCTCACCCTCAGCTTCTGCAGTGGTTCATAACAATTAGTTAGTTCTTCGGTCTTCGTGGTGAATCACTAACTAGTCAATGAATCATCAAGAACAAACAAATAAATCACGATAAACATCCTGATGAATCAAAAACCAGGACTCACAGATTGAGTAAGCTGCCCGACGATGGAGATACCTGGGCGCCGAATAACCTACTAACTCCGGAGCAAAAGAAAAACACCTGGTGGGCCAAGCAACAGACAAGAAGCTCCGGTCCCAACCAACTAAAATGAATAGCTTTAAGTCGGGGCCATCATAGAGTCTGACGCCCGACCCACCGGCGTGCAATTAAAGAAGGCAGCATAGTTATCAACCATGATTGGGTTAAAAACTAAGCATGCAGACTGTCGCATAACATTCAAGTTATAACCTATACGTCTATAACGTGTTATGATTTTTCTGAACCGAAAAGAAAAATCATTACTTCCTATAAGTTTCTTCAATTTGTAAACCAAGTCACCATAAAATTATAAAATTCAGGTTCCGAAAGGCCCTCACTTAAAAGCGTCTTTAACCCAACATTATATTTGGAAATCAATTCATAATGTCTACGATAAAATTTAGAAAAGGTTTTTCGAAGTTTATGGTACCGATAGCCCTGTTGGAGAAGTTTGGCCGTTAAACATTTATTTCGAGCGTTGAAGTCTGTAGCATGATTGCAGACTCTAGCAAACCTAATAAGTTGCGACATGTATACACCTACTTTAAACAATTCTAATAAAGGCCAAAAGAAATTTCAAGGCATACTACATTGACAGAGACAAGATACGAATTAAGATAAAAATTGAAAGAAATAAACAGAAGTAGATATATAGTCCTATAGAATACTAAAACATCCAAGCAATGATGGCTCCTCGGTCATTTATGAAAGGCGACACAGTTCCTAAAGGGACTTGGTGAGGTGATCAATCTAACGAGATTTTTTTTTGTTTACCTAGTGGAATGCAGTCCTCATGTATCGCTGGATTTCGAAGAGAGGTTCGATACAAATGAAGCACTGCATAATAAGAATGTCAAGGTCGAGAAAGGTGTGGGAAAGTTTGAAGGGAAATCTATGATAACACTGTGGAGATTTACAGGGTATGTAGGGCATTGTTGATGCTTCATATGGTATGTAAAATATAAACAAAATTTCAACTCAACTCTAGAAGCATAGTTTTAGCAGAATCCAGTTTACATCTTTGTCCACGATACATTTGATTTATATTATGATTCAATCTAATTTTATCAGAAAGTACAATGCTGTGAAAGCGCCTGCTTTTTACTGACTATTCCAAATTTCAATTACGAAAACTAAAACTTGCCCATGCAATATATAGAGAATTTTTTTCAGTAGTAAAATTTCATAGGAAAAAAAATGAAGAGGCGGTTCTAACGAGAACCCACAATCTATGTTTTGGAGCAAAAATAGGAAAAATAGGTATACCCCTGCATTTTGCTTTATAAAAGTGGAGTATAAGGGGGGTATACATTTCACGGACATGTTTTCCTGATGTTGCACATTTGCTACAGGGTTTCTTTCGGCAAAAGTGTATTGATAACGATGCGCTTCAAAATACCCGACCCAGAAAAGAATAGTAACAAACTAATGCACCTGTTATCCAACTGTTGCATCGGGTGTCGGGGAAGGCCTGGGCCCACTATAGATATTGCCGTGTTACCCGACGCTGCAGGAGGGATGGTGATTTTATCAAGCTACAGTACCACTTCGGGGGAGAAATTTATTTTCATCCCTTACAAGAATACGGTAAGAATCATATATAATTTTTGATCCACTTATAAGCAAATCAGAGTTTTAAAGAAACAAGTTTTTAATTATGCACGGAAATGAATGTATAAGTAGAGTGTCTCCCCGTACATGTACACCCATTTAATGCTCTTATTTTTCCAATCCTCATGGATTGCTTGCAATCAGTTTGTATTTTCCTATCTCTAACTACCACAACTCTTCGATAAGTACCTGATTGTTAATTTAGTTTTTTTCCCATCTCGGTTTTTGGAGTGGGAATCTTTTTCTGATTGCGCCTTCCTGATCTTTGTCTACTTGTACCTTTAAATTGCCACTTGCAGATTCACCTATTGGTATACTGCGTTTTCATGTTAATTAGGGAACCGATCTGTTCCATTGCGCATCGAAGGGTAGGGCAGATTGCCTAAACTTGGTTTCTGATTCATCACCTATCATCACACTTGACACTTACTTAACCCCGGAATTACCAATTATCACGAAGAAAAACGTACAAGAAGGCAATGATCAGGAAAAGGCGCAATCAGAAAGAAATATATCATCTGCAAAAAACTATGGAAAAGGCGCAATCAGAAAGAAATATATCATCTGCAAAAACTATCATTTGCAGACTTACAAATTCCAACAGTGGAAAACGGAACGCGTATTTCACTCGCTATCTCATTGGCTCATTACCATGTCATATTTTGCCAGGATACTGGTTGGAATACACTTGTATACAGCTATGATGGTAACTGGTTGGTAGGAACTGTAAATGGTGTTACTGGAAGACAGCAGATGAAAGGTACAGTTGGAATATTTCTTTAATACTATGAAGAAACCCTTCTTGAAAAAAAAAATAATTTGTTCATTGACTGACGGATGTCAGCATCCATTAATATGTATAATTTAATTCGTCATATTGTAGACATTTGAGAGTAGCGTACATCAATAAACTATCCATATTTAAGTATTTTAACTATTAGAACCAGCTGATACTTCTTTGTCAGGTGGGAACTCTTTAATAGTAAACCTAAAAGTTAATTTCAGGTACCATAGAATCCCGACCATATCCATTGTTGCTAGGTTCCTGTGGAACAGTGCCGTCTTTCAAGGGTTATATAGATGATGTGAGTTTGTATAATTACTTGTTGACGGCTTTTTGCGAACAATTAATGCTTAGTCATTAAAGTTTTCAGTTAAGATGATTAGGAAATTGGCATATTGGCTGTGCAACATCGGTGTTTGCTTTGGTTAGATGTTTATGATCTTATAGTCAAAACAAGACAAAACAGTATTTTGAGTCGGCAACATACATAACACTGTACATAAGTTCCATGGAGCTTTTAAACTGAATATGGATGCAACTCCGGGTTCACATGAATCAAGTTAACTTACTGTAATCTCACAATGTTCACTGCCAAGATTTAATACTTGTAACTGAACAAACTTTCTCTCGTTTGCAGTTATCAAGCTATCGTTTTGAAGACATTGTCTTATGCATTTTCTTTCTATTTTACAGTTTAAAATCTACCTCTGCAAATCCTGATAGTAGCCCATCGAAAATAAGGGCCGTATCAGTCCAAGTGTGATAGGATTCGATGCATTTACCAACGAAAACGCCAAGAAGTATTATGGTTGCTGATATGAATCGTGTTCTAAAGGGTGTTGAATATAAGCAGCGGAAGTTGCTCGTTTCACCAATGAGGAATCTGTCAGCGTAGCGGACATCTCGTATATCGAAACTTAAACTCAAAAGACTTCATACAACGAACACTTAGTAAACAAAAAAACGTTTCATGTACGTGTATAGCTATGCAATCGAAAGCATCCGGAAAAGGTGGGATGGATAGACTTAAGTTAGCCATTATCCAGCCTGCCTTTGCTTTTGCTGTTTTAAATAAGATTGAACGAAGAGGTAGCGTGCAACAAGAATACATTGCTCAAACAGTTATTTTTTATTCCACTTGTTGATTGTTATATGTATTTTTCAGTGTTTTTCGTTTAGCTTTACAGCCCATTTCACTAGAGTTTGCCGTTTGAGCATTTGCATTACACAAGAAGACCATGTGTTCTGAAGATCTAGATCTGAGTTTCTTTTCATGTTATCCTCAAAGACATCTGGATTGATTGATCTGCTGATTTGAGTGACAGTTTCAAACTAAGTGACCTTTAGAACGGCAAACTCGAGTGAAATTTTTATCTCACTATATGGAATTCCGGCCATGTAAATACTGATACGTAACTGCTAAAATTGATAAAATTCTGCTTTTGTTCCTTCCTATTTCAAATGTGTGCTCTTAATATGCATTGTGTATGTTGTGCAAAGAATTTTGAAATAAAAATATGCTTTAACAAAACAATAACAATGTTTTTATAAGAAGAGGTGACATCATTACCTAAAAATAAATGCTGAATATGTTTTAAGAACACCTGGGACACTATTTCAGTTCTAAAATTGAATAAAAAGTTACCTGATTTACACACAAACTTTATTGACCTACATGCTCAAACGGCAAACTCTAGTGAAAGGGGCTGTATGATAGCAGCATAACGACTATTCCACAGGCACTTGAAGTTAAAGCCATAAAATCACAAACTGTCTACATGGCAATACCTTTTCTTCGTATTGCCATATAAGCACTTATTTAAAACATTTTATTATTTATTGCTGTTACTTCAATCGCGTGTGATATTCACAACCATTTGGCCGCAACAATGTATTTTGCCACACATTATTGTATATGTTTTGCACAAGTAGCTGTATATTACATGTTGCCATGCAATATTTATATTCACTTATGAATAAATGTTGTATGTTGTCTGAAATTTATCAAAAATAAATACTGAGACTTTAAAATATTCGTTTAAAACTTTGTCACAATTTGAACATTTCCTTCCATTTCTGTAATTGTGCAAGAGACACTGAGCTTCCGCCGCACACTATTACGAGAGCGGATTTGATTGGTCCTAATTTACCCTCGTTTTGAAGATTACGTATGACGTTACCGTACACAGCTGCAAGGCTGGCACCACATGCTGGCTCTACTAGTAGACGGTGGTCATCTGGAAGTGGATTAACGGGATGACTTATGTTTGCTAGTTTTCATAGAATGGTGATTCTTTTAGTTTTTCCCGTAGACTTGATAGAAATACACCCTGGGCAGCAAATTTAAAAGGCGCCAAAAGAGCCCATTTGTTATTGTTATGTGTTAATTACCAAGACATTTATGGAGAAAATAGTCTAAACTTCAAGTTAAGAATAATTAAGAATATATTCAAGTAGTTTTTTTTTTTTTTTTTTTTTTTTTACTTTTGTTGTTGTTGTCAATATGCCTGCATATTTATATCTTTAGCTAAACATTCTTAGTAAGTGAGATGTAGTTATGGCTAGACCTTTTCCATCACAAAACGATCTAACATATGCCAAAAATAAATACAGCAAATAAGAAAATAATAAAACAATCACTCATACCTGCAAACCTTAAACAAGCATCCACAGCCTTCACATCATCAACGACTACAGACTGGAATTTCTTGTGTTTCTTGATATAATCCAACGTTGTTCGACATACTGTTAGTGCTCCGAGACATTTTGCTACACTGAAAATTTGAAATAAATTTGTACAATTCTTCAATCTATTACTTTCTGAACGTTCAGCTTTCAGCTGATTGACTTTCTTGGTTTACAATTGTCTGGTACGAAGCGAATACACAAACAGAAGTCACTGCCAGAAAAGTTAACATCATCATTAACCGCCAGATTGCTCATTCGGCTTACGATGTGTTTTCATGGTAAAAGTACCTGATTGTTTGTTTGTTTTTTTCCCCACCTCAGTTTCTGGAGTGGAAATCTTTTTTTCTGATTGCGCATTTTCCTGATCGTTGCCTACTTGTACCTCTTCCAATGAGGCATTAAAAATAATCAAATGGAAAGGTACCTTGTAATATCTGGTAGTGTTACTTGAGTGCCTTTTTGTAAGGCTGCATTCAAACAATTGGCTCCATGTGTTTCCATGGCAACGCAGGGCACGTCCTGCCAGCCCATCTCCCACATTCCCTCCAGGATACCATTGAGAAGACCCCCACCACCAACTGATACTATTACAACATCCGGTTGACATGGCAACTGTTCTTTAGCTTCTTTCATAATACTAGAATGACCTGTCCTGGCAGAAAAAGACAAAGTTTAAGATTGACCGCTTTCATGAAGATATAAATCCATCAAAATTAGCCTTCGTCGTATTGTCAGAATGTACTGTTTCTATATTGTTTGATGAGCAACGGGTCTTTGAATTTTCATTTTAACCCACTAAAACACTTGAAAGTGAGAAACATGCTTACTGCTTAGGAAGTGAAAAATATTTTACAGAATTCAATCGTTTTCCAACCTTTAGATGGGCTGAATGGGCTGAAATTTTATTTCAGCTACCCCCGGATGAACTCTTTAACGCGTAAGTTTCTTCTCGTTTAAGTGAATTGGACTTCGGAATTATCCGCAATACAGAAGTAAATCTTATTAACCTTCTTTCCATCTCATTCGACAAGTATTTCAATCAGTAAAAACAAAATAAAAGATAAATTAACATCGTACTCACCATATGTCTGGGTGGTCAAATGGATGAATGTATTCTATTTCTAAAATAAACAAAAACATTATATTAGTGCCAGTCAGTATATTTAAATATAACCATATTTTATAACAAGAATCATTAGTTATATCTGATATTTAGAAAATGGATATGATTTTTAAATGGCCAGCGGAGTAACCAGTTGGTAAAATTATTTTATGAAAGTATACAGTGACACAGCATGTGATAATGTAAGCACTAACCAGGATCTTTAGCAATTTCAAGTGCTTCTACATTACTCTCATCCCATATTTTTCCGACAATTTTCACTGTGGCTCCCTGAAATAAATTCATAGTTAGACAGAACCACAGTAATGTGAAGATCTGGAAAACTTTAGGCAACCAATGACTATTAATAACAGAACATGGTTTGAGCTATTATTATCAACACACTTTGATCTTTTCTGTTTACCTCAAGTAATATTGTTTTGTAAATATGATCAAATGGATATCTACTTGTTTTAGAAATTTTTCACTGTCATGACAAGCATGCCCAGTTTACCATACTTTAATCACATTGTTGAAGGCATGCAAGATATACAGATGAACATCAATTGCAGATGTAAACTGGCAGAATAAACGCAATCTAGCAATAAAAGTGTCAAGAGTACATTGTTGTTGATAAAATGTCGCCAAATTTAACAACTTGATTACACAACTTACAAATTGAAACATGCGTTGACTGTTCCACAATAATGCTAAAGGTGAAAGACAGGCCCCTGTGACTTTGAATCTTCTAGCAAAATATTTTCGAAATGCGCGTTATTAACAAACAAAATTGGTGCGATGCCAAACTTGTTTTCAGGACATGCAAAACAGGCGAAGAGCTTACGTACCATGATTCAATCAAGTCCCTGTAACGAGGAGAAACGTCGCAAAGCCAACATACTCCCAATTTCAGTTAGGTTTTAGACATAAAAGGATGTGGTGTTCATACATTTTAGATGTTGGACAACTTTGAAGGTTTAGAAACTGAAACATCACTGTAGTTATTGCTCTTTTCCAAACAGTGCCATTATGATAAAATATATGATTCATGAGTTACCTCATCTCTAAGTTTGTCTGCTACAAAATCTGGCGTACTCTGAGGTAGAACTATGATAGCAGGAATGTTCAACTGTTTTGCTGCGTATGCTGCTGCCAACCCAGCATTGCCCCCAGAGGCACACACAATTTTCTTCACACCTCGCTCCACAGCCTAAAAGAATCAGAAACAGTATATTTTATTACAGATACTTAGTTATATTCATTATAATAACGCAACCAAGGGTCACCCTGAATTGTTTCTGAGACAGTTTTTATTTAATTGCTGTAAGGTCATGTCAACATGTCACGAACTGTTAATTGTTGAATGACACTATTGATGAAATACGAACATCATATGCAGCCAGTATAAAACAAACGCTATCACGTGATAATATTTAATGTATCCATCTATATCAATAAAGCATTACCCCCTCACAAGTAATACCTGACTGCAGCGGGAGAAAATGATTAGAACATCAAGAAAACATGTCCATGAAATGTATGTTTTATATAGGCAAAATTCGTCGAGGCGGTTCTAACGTGTATCCACAATCTATGTTTTGAGCAAAAAATGAGAAAAATATAAAAAAAAATCCATTGAAATTTTCAATTTTTAAAGCTGAAAAAAAAATTCTCCATATATTACAAGGGCAAGTTTTTGTAATGTTAGAATCGTGCAATCACCTTGCTAACGAGATTCCCTATCCCTCTGATCTTAAAAGAGCCTGGGATCTGCAGATTCTCTAGCTTGAGGTACACATCAAAGCCTGCCACTTTACTGATGGGCGTGCTCTTGATTGTAGGCGTGGTTATATGGAGTTGTGTTTTGTCTCCGCTGGACATTTTTACCTAAAAAAAGAAAAGAAAGAAAAAAAAAACGACTTTAATTGCCCATACAAAATCCAAATGTAGCCTAACTTTGCAATCACTGGTCAACTTACTTTAACCATCTGAAACGAAACAATCGTAAATTTTGAGTCGATTGAACATTAACATTTGATAATAGTCTAGATGAGTTCTGGAGTTGGCGGATCCGGTAAAAACTGATTCGTAGGAACTCACTTTTGGCTACCAAGTGTACACCTGGCCCCGATTAACCCAAATCCATAGGAATCGGGTCATATTTACTTTAAAAGCATTATTCTCTTACCTGACAATTCGCTGGTGAATATGACAGATGTATAGATTTCTCTCAGTCGTGGTGTCTCGCGTCAGAATTGAGAAGAAAACACCGTCTCGTGTAAAATGTCAGCTTGATCTGTCAAAGTCCTCCATAAACCGGATGTTGATGACCTTTCGATCGAGCCAATCAAATAACTCGATTGTGGAGGTGTGTCGCTGTCTACAGTGACTGCTCAAAAGGTAAGACAGTCGATTTCTTAACATGGTTAAAATTAGCAAATAGGCCTGAAGTGTAATAATAACAGACATTTACATACAAATATGTAGTATGATTTACATGCACGATAAAATATTTATCTAATAGGATTAAAACTGACCAAAACTTAGCCCTGACCTTTAAAGATAATTAAATCTTAGGCCATGTTAGTCGTCGATTAAGTATGCACAATGCAAATAATTTTACATAGACAAGTGGCTCAACTGCTGTCTACATTTTTGAATGCTACAGATACTAGAGACGAGAAAATGGCCGGCTCATGAACTTCTGCTCAGCAAGTGACAAATAAATGGAGACACATACTAAAGCTAATTACGACATCACTACTTCAAATAATCTCCTCTTTTTTATGAATTGAATTTTATATAAATCTAGTTTCCAATCAAATACCTCAACCATCTTTTGGTCTAGATACAGCTTTCATAACATATGTAATGAAAACGAAGACGAGGTACATTGCGAATGCACATTTTTACGCGACAGTGTCGGTTCAAGGTGATGCGAACTTCTAAGCCATGGTTCTTGTTTGGTTTAAAACGTTATGCGCTACTGTTGAAAATGCAGTTTTTCGTTGGTTGTTTATTTCTTGGGACATTCTTGAGTTACGGAACATGTAAGTATTACTTGAGCCGCTTCGTGGGAAAATCAACAATCTGCATAGGCGAAAACAAAGGCGCTGATCAGCTTCGCGGTAACCGCGAAGCTGATCAGCGCCTTTGTTTTCGCTACTCGGATAGTACAATTCCTCTTCTACTTAACTCAAAAATTTCAAGCTTCTAGCCTGTTTCTGTAGCTGTACAGGCCGGTTTGTGTCAGACCTGTTCGGAAACCACATTGTTGTTTTTTCCACGAGGTGGCTCAGTCTTGTCATTCCTACGATTATTTCGGAATCATGCGTTTAATACGTCACAGTCCATGTTTCCGTACCGACATGAGTGAAAAATTTATATGACTGGGATGACCTCAATACAAACAAACAAACAAACAAACAAACAAACACGTGTCAAAATATTCAGTAACATTCTTAATCTGCACAAAACTGAGATGATCGCATTTACATAAATGTCAATTGAAGCTCCATTTCTTTGCGTTGTGCAAAAACAGACAAACTGCAACAAGGGAGACAATTGCTTCGGCTCACTAAATTCGATTCGTATTTTTTATGTATGGATTTGCTTCATTTCAGGTGAATTCACATTCAGCGACGTTCATGGACCTAAGCTGGACATTTCATCCAACGGCACATATGCAAGGCGCTACGAGGGCTATTGCTGGTCTATTGGCATCACAAAACAAGTGCTGAACGAGGGACAGCCCATACAATTCGCCATAGGAGAGACGGAATCTGGTTGGGGTGCTAATCTGAACGTCGGGATAATTTATACGTCACCCGATGACTTGCCACCAGGAGCGCTTGTGACGTGCGACGCAAACGCCACCGCATCACTCCCAACGTCACGTGTGTTCATCTTCAAACCCGAGACGTACTACATCCCAGTCGGCGATGCGTTCACGTTTATAGTGGACAGGAATGGACGTGCGTGGTTAACGCCCAATGTAACGTCAACCAATATAGCCTTTACTGGCGTAGACATCACTCGACCGTTCTGGGTGCTTTTCAACGTATTTGGAAATACGAAGGCTATAAGTCTGCTAAATTGACATTGAAAGAATGAAAGTATTTTAAAATGGGTCAGAAATGTTAGCAAATCTGAACATAAAATTCCATTTGCTGTTTTTGACAACAGTTTACTACCGATGTTAGCTTAAGTATCAAATCTTGTCGTTCAATTAGTAAATGATGTTTGCAAACTTGTATATATGCTTTATTTGTTAGGCTGATTTTTTAATCATGTTCATTATCGGAGTTTCTTTTATCTCTGGTACTTAAATGATATCTACAAACCAACACTATCATTATCATGACTATGTATCATGAAATAGCATCATCACCTTTCTTGTAAGACGAATTTGAAATAAAAACGCAAGACTAAGTGGCCGCCTATTGGAAAATAGCTGCTCACTCAGCTTACGATATGCTTTCTTAGTATAAGTACCTAATTGTCAATTATGTTTTCTCACCTTGGTCTTTGGAGCGTGGATTTCTTTCTGATTGCGCCATTTTCTGATCATTGCCTACTTTTACCTTTCTAAACGAAAAACGTTCGTTTTAACGGCTACAAACGTATCTTTCAAACGCTCATAATTTGAATATATATCGATTCGATCAATTTCTGAAGATTACCCCCATTAACTGTGGAAACGTAACCACCATGGACGCCGGTCGTGACGGTTTAGGTTCGAACCAGTGACCACTTGACGTTTCCACTGTGACATTTCCACCGTTGCCCTTAGTTCAAAACAAAGAGGGCCAGGGTACTTGTTTTTGTTCATAAATCATAAATAAAGATAAACTGTCTGCAATTTTGATCCAGTTTAAATATTCTGTATTGATACAGAATTCTAAACTAAACATAGCATTAAGCTTCCTTGTCGAAGTCAAAAACCTCTTTATTTTGAGCAGCCTTATAAAAAAGGCATATTATTGTGATTTAAGGTCCAAGATTAAAAAAGCTAATACTTATCAGCAAACTTTTCTTCATTATCGCGTGAAAGATTCAAACTTAATGTAGTGGCTCTGAAAATGGAAACTGGGATTAGTACGTGCCCATATATGTTACATTATCCGACTATAAAAATAAATACTGCCTTAAGCAGTATTTTGCATTTATTTTGGTAGGGCCTGCTTCTGTTCTTGTCTTTCAGCTTTTCGTAAGTACCAGATTCTGTTGGTTTTAATAGAAGATAATTGATTCAATTAAGTGTTTTCCTGACGGATGTCAATCAATAATTTACATCTTTTGAGGTCACATGATTTAAGTCACATGACTGACAGTGCAAATCACATGATCAGGTGTGAAGTCATTCTGGTCCTCTGATGTCATCAATAAACCATGTGACCTGACAACTTCCTTTTTCATGGCATGATCCAAGTCTCAGAAGCAAAAACCCACCCACCACCCCCTTATTGAAATAAGAATAAACAATGACCTGGAACTTGCACATCATTGCCTATTTGTACTTTTTTTCTGAAACCAAAATTGGTATTCACTAAATCAACAGACATTTAAAGCATTTTGTCAACCTAGGGAGCAGCTCTTTCCCCAATGGAGTCCATCCTTATACCCTAGCTGAACCAAATATAACAGTACAAAATGACTTAATATGTTTACATTGCTTAAAAGCAGACAAAACAGAAATAAATAAGCCACAACAGTAATAACCCCTTAGAATGACCAGTTAAATGCGTTAGCGCCATTAATTCCAGATACTGTTCCTAGATTTATACTTTCAGATGTAGGTTCAGGGGGGTGATTCCCGGATGGAGCTGACCGGGGGAATTTACCATGCTTAAACTACTAAGACAACATTGGACAAACCCGAATACAAGCTAAATGTGCAAGGGACAAAACCAACGGACAATTACTGGAGTCGTAGGCCTATTTTCTGTTTGATTTAAAAATTTGGAATAATTCTCAGTGGGCTTAAGGAATGCCACACAAATACTGCAGCATTTAATACCTAAGTTTCATTTAAAGAATACATTTATTCAGAGTGAATTAAACTGATTATTAATGAGAAATTCGCTTCAAGAACATGTACTATTGAGTTGACTTGTCGCAGAGCAGAAAAACAGTTTCTGCGACCATTCAGTTCCCACATAGAAACAATATGCAATTCGCATTCAACCTTCATTAAATTTTGTGGTTTTACTTGAGCATTGAATAAAATAATATTAATGTTTTATTTGGTGTTGTGTTGATAGAGAACAAGCCCATCCTAAAATGAATAAATGTTGACTTTGACTTTGAAAATCTGTTATGAAATAATCTGTTACAAGAAAAAAAAATCATCAAATTGCCGTTTAAATCAATTTTTATTCACTTATGAGCATTTTCACTGGTGACAGATTGAAATTAGATTAACATCGTCAGTGTATACCGATTCCAACTGGTTTCATGTGGATGCAGTCACACCTTAAGTCGCAACCGAGAAGCTGAATGTTGCAATTTTGTATGACAGTTAATGAGACTCGAACACTTATTTATTTATCTTAATTCGGACTCTAAAATCGGGCTCTTTATTTATTTATTTATTTATTTATTTATTTATTTATTTATTTTAATTCGGCGGGCTCTAAAATCGGGCTCGTTATAAAGTAACAATCTTATTAAAACTGCAGATATGACAGAATTGACAGTTATTTTATAGATAAATAAAAACACAGACACTATATGAGTCTATTAATAATCAGCCGCATCGTGAGAAAACTGGCTTTTGCATATACGAAAACAAAGACGCAGATCAGCTTCGCAGTAACTGCAAAGCTGATCTGATCACGCCTTTGTTTTCGCTACACAGATAATACAGTTCCTCTTCTTCCTAAATCCGAAATTTCAAGCTTCTAGCCTATTACTGTTTCTGTACAGGCAGGTTTGTGTCAGACCTGTTCGGAATCCACATTGTTAGTTTTCTCATGTCGCGGCTCATATTGCATGCATGTCATTGTGTGACAGGTGGTGTACATAGTTTAACGTGAATCATTGACGCAACGGAACGTAACGCTGTTTGTGTCCACTGACGCGTTTTTTGCTGTAAACGGATGTAACAAAGGTGAAAGAATGTGTGTACATTGAACGGTAAGTGTATTTGTTTGTATTCTCAAGCCTTCAAGCAAATGAACTGCAGCTTTCGTAGAACATTAATGCCATAACAATATCAGTTTGTATTATCATTTTTCTCCCAGAAGCAATGAACATCAGATTCAGAAACGGCCCCTCTTATTAGTGTTACTAACCGTAAATAATATAAGATCCATTACGTGAACTAGATTTCAAAATGTCGTTTATGAAATTCCTGACATTTTTATTTTGTATCAGTTTAATTCGAATGTAGTCAAATGCCTGTTTTGGTCTCAACGTTTGGTAAAATAAGTTTGGAACTAACTCATATAAGCCTGGCGTCCCTTTTATGGGACATAGGCAAACACCTAACACCCCTAAAATGAAAGTGGACTCACCCAATTGATAAAGTTGGAAAAATCCATTCTTCAAATATGGGTTAAGAGAAGCCCTATGTCTCTTCATTTAAAATCCAATACAAATTTTCATTCCCCCAGTTTAGCTTTACAACAATAGCAAGCAGAAGGACCTTAGGTACAACACGTTTGACACTTCAACTTTTCCATATGCATATTTTAATATGGGTGATGCTTTAGTTAATTGTTTAATGTATGCGGACGATGTACTCGTATTGTTATCCAGTTCTAAAGAACTAGAACTAGACCTTATCTAGTCTGCAAAACTATTGTGATTCATGGAATCTTAAAATTAACATAGAAATAGATAAAAAAATATAATTTTTGATAAAAGTGGCAACTAGTTAAAAAAGGTTTTATCAAGGTCTTCAGTTAGAAAATGTTCAAGAGGACAAATATCTTGGAACATTAATGAGAGCATCAAGCACTTTTACAAACGCAATACAGTATTTTTGAGTTTATTACTTAAGTTGATTTTCACGATAAGACGCAGGTTCCAAACAGAATTTATTAGTGCAAAGCTTTTGCGTAAATCATTAGATGCTTGTGTGAAGCCTATACTATTGTATGATTTGAGCCGCCCCATGGGAAAACCAACAATCTGCATATGCGAAAACAAAGACGCAGATCAGCTTCGCGGATTTCCTCTTCTACTTAAATCCGAAATTTCAAGCTTACAGCTCTATTCCTGTGCTTGTACAGGCCGGTTTGTGTCAGACCTGTTCGGAAACCACATTGTTGGTTTTCCCACGATGCCGCTCATTTGTTTGCAGAAATTGCGCTGATTCTGTTTTTGATATCAAGATGTGCAGAAATTGCACTGATTCTTCTGAATTTTCTTTAGAAAAAAATATGATGAACTCTTGCCAGAAAAGATTCACTCAAGGTTTTGTAAATTTATTGCAGGAGTAGAATCTAGGTAAATATACATCTAACATTGCTTCTAAAACTAGGCATCAGGAAAACATGTCCGTGAAATGTATACCCCCTTGAACCCCACTTTTATATAGCAAAACTGGGGTATGTAGGGGTGTACCTATTTTTCTTATTTTTGCTCCAAAACATAGATTGTGGGTACTCGTTAGAACCGCCTCGCCGAGGCGGTTCTAACGTGTTCCCACAATCTATGTTTTGAGCAAAAATAAGAAAAATATCCGAATTTTTCCAGTGAGAATTTTCGTTTTTACAACCAAAATAATTTCTGTATATTGCATGGGCGTGTTTTCGTAATGAGATATCTTATTGCAGTCAATCAAGTATTGTTTTTGCTCCTGGGATTGGTTTTGAATAATCTTTAGATCCTGGGATTGGTTTTGGAGGGATTGGTTTTCGGGATACTCTTTAGATCCTGGTATTGGTTTTGGATACTCTTTAGATCCGTCTCAGTGAGACGGGTGTAGAGGGTGCTCATGTCCTTTGTCTTGGTCGTTGAAAGGAAAGACAACACAATATTTTAATTGAAAAATAGCAATTTATTTTTAAGTTTTTAAACATATTTTGCATGTAGACATGATATCATATCGTTATTTTTGCCCGGTATTTTTGGCCCCAGTTCAATTCCAGCAGGTAGTTACATTGTGGGATGTTTGTGAAGGTGGATCAGCTACTTTGTTTCATGTCGTCAGCTGTTTGTGGCCTTACATGTGCCCCTGGGATGCATAAAAGTACAACAGGAGTCTGTGTAGTACTGTGCAAAGTTATGAAAAAGTTTTGAGTTGAGTGGTTGTATACACTAGTACATGTACTTTAGTGATGTCATTACATTTATGTTTTCATTTCATGTTAAGGTTTATTTGCAGATTAAATTTTGGATCTTTGAATCTTTATTTTAACCCAATCAATTTTTGCCGCGATACAATTGGTCTTTCATAATCATAATAATGGATTGTTTGTTGCGTGGGTTGGTAGTTGAAAATACCATTTAATGCGTTAAAACAGACCAAAAAGTGTTAATTCTTATTATTTAGAGCGTTGCGATGGATAACATTTGAATGAAACGACTGTTCCCGATTTTAAAAGCAGATAAATATATGAACCTAGCTGCTTTATGGAATATTTTCTCAACAAAATTCCAAAATTCGTTTTGTACCAAAATCTGAGGACAAAATCAGAAAAACAGTATCAGTTGAATTTGTGCATGAAAGAAAGTGAAGATTTATGGCCCATTTAAATGAAGTTCAATACTTTATCAGATAATCTTTTATTCTCATATGACTGGCCATCAATTAGATAAGAAAGAGTATTTTCATCTTAAATGCATATTATAGTATGCCATTACGTCTCAGTTTTCTTTAAGTGCATTTACATGTATTTCGCCGTTGCATGCAAATTTTTTTATTCGTATAGGTGCAAGCTCGACTTCAATTATATGTTGTTTTCTATATATTGGTATGCATACATGCAGTTTCCAATACTTCCCATCTAGAATTATGACCCATCGCATTAGGCCTCTATTTGCGAGTATACATGTATGTCCCCTTTTAGAAGAAAGTCAATTTAGTCCAGTTGCCATCAGCATAACCTGGACGATGGTGCCGCATGAAATGTTATTGTGGTTTCCAGTTTACTAGACCGTGCTTGTTCAGAAATTGGCTCGCCGACTAAAAAAGTACGAACATGGCAAAAAATGAAAACAATTGCCCTAACAAAATTGCCGGATATGATAAATATGCATAATTAGCAACATCTTGCGCACACTTGCCATAAAGATATACAAAAATCGTATATAACTAGTCCAGCCTATAGCCCGAGGGAAATTATGTTACATTTCTAATACATCAATGTCTCTTAATCGTGTAGGGATGAAAATACGAAAAGAATAATCAGCGATAGCTAAAACAATGCTTCTTTATTGGCCAAAGATTTTGAGCATTATGAGCGAATTTAAAATTCGATTATAGTTTTCCTTAAGCGCGTGAGTATCTTTTTGATTACTTTGTTTTTATTCGGTAAGCACACCGTCTAGCGCATGTAATTCGACATCCAAAATATTTAAATCATACTCCATGGTAGAAACTTTCCCGTCACGTCCAGGTTGTTTCAATACTGTTCTATGCAAATCTTATGTTTTAACAACTCAGATCTCTTGTTCGAAAGCCATTAAACCCATATTTGACGAATGGGTTCTCCCATCGTTAGCAACTGGGTGAGTCCAATATCAGTTTTAGGGATGATAGGAGTGATTTTTATTTTTTATCTAATTTTTCGATGAAATTTCTCTCTGCAAACAGAATAGCCCGTCACATCTGGGGCTATTCTGTTTGCCAATGTCCCACAAAAGGGACGCCAGGTTTATATGAGTTAATGGCGTTTCAAAATTAATAAAACAATATATAACCATCAATAAATAATGTTTCATTTGTTTTGTTTGCATTTATTGTCCACTTATTGGTCAATATTTCAATCTTTCATTTTCAATAGGAATGTCAAAAAAAAAATAATTCAATTTTATTCTTTCTTTTTCAGGCTCCAGAAAAAATATAAGAGAAACGTGAGCAAATAATCCACAAAGGGAACCTAAGAGAAACAGTATTTCAAACCGTGAACTTTCAAATCTTCGAAACTAATTTGGACAGAAAGCTTATGAAAAAATGACAATACGAGTTACAAGATTCAGCTACGAAAAGGATAACATAACATTGGTTTTATAAGGAATACCTTAAGTTATGTTTGGCCAGAAGATTCACAAAGTTGTAAAAGGCACTTGTGGTATATCCTCGACATATCGTGCAATTTTGATATGTGCTGTGTGCATCTGTGCTTTTGCTTTCGTCGTTATGTTTGAGTATACTTTTGAATACAGTAGAACGAATCTGACCATGAACATTTCTGCGCACACCAGCCTTGTTACAACAAAACGGTTCAACGCAATTAGATTTGTGGCAGTAAAATCAGAGAAGACCCCAAGTGAAATTGCTATGTCACCTTCAAGAAGTGTGATTCTACACGAAGCCAAAGTGCCCCAACAAACGGTGAAAGCCAATCGAGAAAAATTTAAAGTGGAAGCAAAATCCTTAAAGACAAACGATGCAAAACTAAAATACGCAGTGACTTTAGAAAGAGGATATGTTCTTGAAAATCCAAATCTGTGTAGTTCAGTGGACAACCTTTCAGTATTAGTCATAATACATACCGCCCCAGGGAACTTTTTACGAAGGATGAACATAAGGACCACATATGCAAATTATACTTTCTTCAGGCCAGTGGGAAATTTAAGAGTGCTATTTCTCTTAGGGAGAGTAAAAAATCCTTCCGTCCAGGACAAAATTCTTGCCGAGTTTCATCAATATGGTGACATTCTACAAGGTGACTTTATCGACGCTTATAGAAATCTAACACATAAAGGTGTGATGGGATATAAATGGATACAAGAAAAATGCAGAAATGCCAAAGTGATCCTTAAAGCAGATGATGACGTTATAGTGAATACTTACAAGTTATTTACAGAAATACTCCCAGGATTCGAGAAAAAGTCGAAAAGCATACTGTGTAACCATATTCTACCAGGGACAATGTTGATAATACGAGACAAAAAGTCGAAGTGGTATGTCAACGAAAACGAATTCAAGGGCCAAAAGTTCTATCCCAGGTATTGTAGTGGATTTTTTGTCATGATAACAAATGACGCAGTACCTGAAATTTACCAATCAGCTTTCAAGACTCCATTTTTCTGGGTAGATGACGTCTACTTGTACGGACTTCTTCCCGGAAAAGTTCGGGGTATTAAATATACCGGTCTGAAAAAGGGGTCATTTAATTTAGCACCAGGAAATACGCTCAAGTGTTACAGGAACGCTTCTAGAGTGTGCGATTACCTAGTTACGGGTGCTAGTAAACCTGATGACGTTGCCGAAATATGGAAGCACATGAGTGAACAACAGCTTCGGAAAATAGAAGCAAAGATTGCAACATCAACAGAACCACCAGAATATTATGAGGATGAGGTTACAACTGTTGCTGACACCAATAGAAATTCTTCAACAATTGCTCATAGCCATGGACAAGCTCAGAAACGACACAAGCCATCGAAATCATAAGCCTGAAAACAAAACTAGCAAAATGATAGCGGAAACAATATGATAGAACGCAGGTCGTATAATGACGAAGAGCCCAGTGACACAGATGAAAAGTGGCCGAGGACACATTGTGACATACTTAAACATTAAGATCCTTATCGTTATTATAAAAACAGTGCCATCTTCGCAAGCCAAGGGTTCTAAGACCACTTCGTTCCTTACGCAAGGAACGAAGTGGACTTACAACCTTTTGGCTTAGTGTTGTAGAAACTATCATGCGCCTTTTAAAGTTCAACCTAAATTGCCTTACAGATGTGCGGTTTACAGTATTTATTAGTTTACAGTTTGTTATTCGTATACATGCTCTTGTTGAATAAAAATAAACCACGAGTTGGTTGTTACAATGTTTCCTCATACAGCAAAATATACTTAGCGTCGGAAACAAGATGAAGCAAACAATTCAGTCATGCTCACATGTACCGTAAATCTAAGCAATTACTTTCACGCAAGGTCACGAAAAACTAACCTAATAATGTTGCCGAAATATGGAAGCACATGAGCGAACAACAACTTCGGAAAATAGAAGCAAAGATAACATCAACAGAACCACCAGAATATTATGAGGACGATGTCACAACTGTTGCTGACACCAATAAAAATTCTGCAACAATTGCTGATAGCGATAGACAAGCTCAAAAACGAAACAAGTCATCGAAACCATAAGTGAAAAAATAGCAATATGCAAGCAGAAAATGCATGTATGTTCTGTCTAACAACCATGATAAAACGTAAAAGTTGAAAGACGACGAAGAGCCCAGTGACACAGTTGAAAGGGGGGCCAGGACACATTATACTTAAGCATAAGATTCTTATCGTTATTATAAAAAAAGAAACGGATATTCAGTGTCATCTTCGCAAGCCAAGGGTACTAAATCACTTCGTTCCTTATGCAAGGAACGAAGTGGATTTACTACCCTTATCTTGTGAAGATGATTGAGTGCGTATGCTTAGCTTTGTGTTATAGAAATTACATTGCACCTTTTAAAGTTCAACCTAAATTGCCTTACAGATGATCGTTTGACAGTATTTATCTTTAGCCTACATTTTGTTATTCGAATATATGCTCTTGTTGAATAAAAAATAAACCACAAGCTGATTGTTACAATATTTCCTTATACATACAGCAAAACATACTTAGCTGCAAGTTGAAGCAAACGATTCAGTCATGCTCACACTGTAAATCTATTAGAAATTGTTTTCACGCAAGGTCACGACATTGTCTTTATTTTTTGAATAGTTGTTGTTCGTGCATGTGATTTTGGCGAGTTCTCTCATGGCTGATTAGGCATGATTTAGTTGGTTGGCGCCGGAGCTTCTTGTCTGTTGCTTGGCCCACCGAGGTTCAGCTGTTGTTTTTCTTTTGCTTCGGGTTTCAGTAAGTTATTCGGCGCCCAAGGATCTCAATCGTCGGGCAGCACACTAAATCTGTTGAGTCCTCGATTTTGATTCACCAGGGTGGTTATCATGGTTTATTCGATTATCCTTGATGGTTCATTGACTAGTTAGAGATTCACCACGAGGATCGAACAACAAGGCGATACTTCTATTGTGGTTCTATTTGTTTTGTGTTTTGGAATTGAATGAATTTTTGTGCTGTTTTAGCCTTATGTACGTTTTAATATTTTTAGTTAAGTTCGGGTAACTGAGTGGCCTCCTATTGGGGAATAATTGCTTACTCGGCTTACGATATGATTTCTTGGTATAAGTTTAGTTTTTTCCCACCGCTCAGTTTGTGGAGTGGGAATTTCTTTCTGATTGCGCCATTTCCTGATCATTGCCTACATGTACCTTTTTCTGTTCATAAACGTCGGCTGCAAATAGAGCAAGTCAAAGCAGAACCAGGTAAAGGCCTATTTACTCTGGTTTTGCGTTCACTGCGCTTCCTTTCAATTTCATAGATTCTCATTTCTTCATAATGAACTACTGCTCATTTGTCGAGGAGCCAGCACCGCTTTGATCGCTCCAGTACAGTCTTACCAAGACTCTATTGGTATTTTGAATTTCTTCACTGAGGCTTTGAGATTTCTTCAATTGTAGCGTTTCTTCTTGCCACATTGAGAGCGCTTTCCTGTATAACACTTTCTTTTGAAGTCATAACATCATGGGCCAGTTCATCTGAGCGCTAACTTTAACTGAGTCCGTATGCCTGCTTTGCATCCCTGCCTTCTTCAGGACCCCTTTGTCTGGGATTTAGTCTTGCCATTTGACTTAGAATTACGTTTCTCGGACAGCGTAAGTGGAAATCATTTAGTCTCTTTGCATGACGCAGGTATATTGTCCAGGTCTCACAAGCATATAAGAGGGTCGGCATACAAGTCATGGGTGTCAAGCTGTTTATCAAGATTTATCTGTTTGTTCTTGATGATTCATTGACTAGTTAGAGATTCACCACAAGGACCGAAGAACTAACTAAATGTTCATGATGAACCACTGCAGAAGCTGAGGGTGACGTTATGGCCCTGTAAAATCGATTTAAGCCCGCCAGTAATTTTATATTACTGATCGTTCCAAGGCGATACTTCTGTGGTGGTTCTTTTTGTTTTATGTCTTGGGGTTTAAAATTTTTGTGCTGTTGGCTCCTTATGTATGTTTTTTTATATTTTTAGTTAAGTTTAGGTAGCTGAGTCGCCACCTATTGGGAAAATAGCTGCTTATTCGGCTTACGATGTTTTCATGGTATAAGTACCTTATGGTTAGTTTGTTTTCTTCCCATCTCGGTTTTTGGAGCGGGAATCTTTTTCTGACTGCGCCTTTTCCTGATCTTTGCCTACCTGTACCTTTGTATTACAGATCGCTCCCACAGCCATGGAGCCTTCCAAATACCACACTGGCTTTTGCAGTTCTGAAAGTGAACTCATCATCAATGTGAAGTGCTCCAGCTAGTTGCATTTATCAACGACTTTCAGTTTTTCTCTATTCACAGTAATGGTTGATTCATTATACGGTTTTCCAGGTGCTGGTTGGTGTGCAACCGCTGCCTTTTTTGTACTGATTGGTAGGTCATAGTTATCACAAATTTTACTACTTGGCCGATTGCCACTTGCATTTTTACCTCTGAGTCGGCATTCTTATCCATATCATCTGCATAGAGTAGCTCATCAAACACATCTGTCTACAAGTTTTGTCTAGCAACCTCCTTATGTTGAATAAGTTGCTATGAAAGCGGTACCTGATCGCAAAACCAGTATCACTGTCCTGAAGAGCACCCATGAGCATGACAGAAAACAACATACTAAACAGTGTTTGCGTCAAAATACAGCCCTCATTGACTCCATTCGTCACCCAAAGCTCTCCATCTGCATTCTGAACACGTGCCTGCAATCCATCCTGATGAAATTGATGCACCGTTGCTATGAATTTAGGTGGACTGCTAAACTTGCCCATGATTTTCCATCGTCCATCACGACTGTCTGTGTCGAAAGCTTAGCCGTCATGTACAGGTATACATTCTGTGCTGTCTATTCTCATTATGAAAACTTGCTCATGCAATATACAGAGATTTTTTTCACCTGTAAAAATTGAAAATTTCATTGGATTTTTTAAAATATTTTTCTTATTTTTGCTCAAAACATAGATTGTGGGTACACGTTAGAACCGCCTCGCCGAGGCGGTTCTAACGAGTACCCACAATCTATGTTTTGGAGCAAAAATAAGAAAAATAGGTATACCCATGCATACCCCAGTTTTGCTGTATAAAAGTGGGGTTCAAGGGGATACACATTACTCGGACATGTTTTCCTGATGTCTTGAAGTTGTCTTGCTATGAAGATCATGTCTATTGCCCGTAAAAATAATATTTTCTCAGTAAGATTTACGTGCTGTCGTTTGTGAAATTCTTGGCATTTTTATTTTTATTTTAAGTCGAATGGAGTCAAATGCCTGTTTTTGGTCTCAAAGTTTGGTAATATAAGTTTGGAATTAAGATATGAAAAGTACTCATTAAGCATGTTAAGAGGAGCTCTTTGCCATTCATTTAAATTCATTCCCCCCAGTCTAGCTTTACCACAATAGCAAGCAGAAGTGCCTTAGGTACTGCACATTGACACTTTTTGGGCTGTTTTTCAACATTTCCACATGCATATATGTTATGGGCGATGCTTAAGTTAATTGCTTCAAATTGTATGCGGATGATTAATTGTTATCCAGTTCTAAAGAAGGGCGTCAAAATAGCTTATCGTTACGAAAACATGCCCATGTGGTATGCAGATTTTTTCAAAGTTATAAAAATTGAAAATTTTCAGTAGAAAAATTTTGATATTTTTCTTATTTTTGCTCAAAACATAGATTGTGGGTGCACGTAAGAACCGCCTCGCCGAGGCGGTTCTAACGAGTACCCACAATCTATGTTTTGGAGCAAAAATAAGAAAAATAGTTATACCCCTGCGAACCCCAGTTTTTCTATATAAAAGTGGGGTTCAAGGGGGTATACTTTTCACGGACATGTTTTCCTGATGTCTAGTCTGCAGAAATATTGTGATTCATGGAATCTTAAAATTAACACAGAAATAGACAAAAATTATAATTTTTAATAAAAGTGGCAACTAGTTAAAAAAAAAACGTTTTTATCATGGATCAAGTTAGAAAATGTTCAAGGAGTACAAATATCTTGGAATATTGATGGGAGCATCACGCAACACAGTATTTTTGAAAGTAATAAGGCACTTAAAACAGAATTTATTAGTGCAAAAACTTTGCTTAAATCGTTAGATGCTTGTGTGAAGCCTATTCTATTGCATGGTTCAGAATTATGTTTTGTTTTTAATATTAAAATGTACAGAAATGGCACTGATTCTGTTCTTAATGTCAACATGTACAGAAATGGCACTGATTCTGTTCTTAATGACAACATGTACAGAAATGGCACTGATTCTGTTCTTAATGTCAACATGTACAGAAATGGCACTGATTCTGTTCTTAATGTCAACATGTACAGAAATGGCACTGATTCTGTTCTTAATGTCAACATGTACAGAAATGGCACTGATTCTGTTCTTAATGTCAACAAGTACTGAAATGGCACTGATTCTGTTCTTAATGTCAACATGTACAGAAATGGCACTGATTCTGTTCTTAATGTCAACATGTACAGAAATGGCACTGATTCTGTTCTTAATGTCAACAAGTACAGAAATGGCACTGATTCTGTTCTTAATGTCAACATGTACAGAAATGGCACTGATTCTGTTCTTAATGTCAACATGTACAGAAATGGCACTGATTCTGTTCTTAATGTCAACAAGTACAGAAATGGCACTGATTCTGTTCTTAATGTCAACATGTACAGAAATGGCACTGATTCTGTTCTTAATGTCAACATGTACAGAAATGGCACTGATTCTGTTCTTAATGTCAACATGTACAGAAATGGCACTGATTCTGTTCTTAATGTCAACATGTACAGAAATGGCACTGATTCTGTTCTTAATGTCAACATGTACAGAAATGGCACTGATTCTGTTCTTAATGTCAACATGTACAGAAATGGCACTGATTTTGTTCTTAATGTCAACATGTACAGAAATGGCACTGATTCTATTGAATTTTCTTTAGAAAAAAAAATATGATGAATTCTTGCCAGAAAAGGTTAGCTTAAGGTTTTGTAAATTTATTCCAGGAGTAGGTAAATATACATCCAACATTGCTTCTATAGGAGAACTAGGAAGATATCCTTTACTAACATTTGCTTTATTGCAGTCAATCAAATATTGTTTTTGCTCTTGGTATTGGTTTTGGATACTCTTTAAATCCGTCTCAGTGAGACGGAGGTTAAGGGGATACCCATGCCCTTTGTATTGGTCGTTGAAAGGAAAGACAACTCAATCGTTTAATTGAAAACAAGCAAATTCAGAGAATTTATGTCCCCCGCCTTGATTATTTAGTTACACAAATATAATCTGACAATAACGTATATCCGAACCAATTCACTTTCTAAGTGTAAACGCCCGAAAAACGACTAAGTTATATCCAAACCACATGCTATCTTCAAAGGATGGTCAAGACATCTGTAAAGTTTCAAAAGAATCGGAATAAAACTGTAGGAGGAGTTGCGCACACAAGGTACCCACTGTCCATTCACTTTCATTGTCAAAAAAAAAACGAAAACTGACTAAGTTCAAATTGCAAAAAAAAAGTGAAAAATTAATCTGAGGATTATATCCAAATCACATGCATATCTTCAAAGCATGGTTAAGACATCTGTAAAGTTTGAAAAGAATCTGAATAAAACTGTAGGAGGAGTTGGGCCCACGAGGTACCCATTGTCCATTCACTATCATTGTCAAAAAAAAAACCAACCTTAAAATGACTAAGTTCAAATTGCAAAAAATGTGTGAAAAATTAATCTGAGGATTATATCCAAACCATATGCATATCTTCAAAGCATGGTCATGACATCTGTAAAGTTTGAAAAGAATCTGAATAAAACTGTAGGAGTAGTACCCACTGTCCATTCACTTTCATTGTCAAAAAACCCGAAAAATGACTAAGTTCAAATAGTGTAAAAAGTGTGAAAAATTAATCTGAGGATTATATCCAAACCACATGCATATCTTCAAAGCATGGTCATGACAACTGTTAAGTTTCAAAAGAATCGGAATAAAACTGTAGGAGGAGTTGCGCACACAAGGTGCATACTCCTATAGGGGGACGGAAGGACGGAAGGACGGACGGACGGACGGACGGACGGAATGACGGAAAGCCAAAAACTATGTCCCTCCGCTTTTCTTCGAGAAGGCGGGGGACAATAAAACAAACACATTATATTTCTTACACATTAGCTTTGACCGCATGGACATTTAGTTTTAAAACTATATTTTAGTAAGTGCTCCAGCTAGGATTTGAAAAGGGCAGGGCGGACCTAAACTGAAAAGGGCATTTTCAGCGCGCGGCAATTAGCAAAAGGCAGTGGCTATTTTGCCGGACCCGGCAAAATAAGGCAAAATAGTCTGTATGCTATTTTGCCGGACCTGGCAAAAAAGCTATGATATACATGTAGGCTATTTTGCCGGACCAAAAACTTAGTAAAATTTTTATTTTATATCTACTGTCCATTCACTTTCATTGTCAAAAAACCCGAAAAATGACTAAGTTCAAATAGTGTAAAAAGTGTGAAAAATTAATCTAAGGATTATATCCAAACCACATGCATATCTTCAAAGCATGGTCATGACATCTGTAAAGTTTCAAAAGAATCGGAATAAAACTGTAGGAGGAGTTGCGCACACAAGGTGCATACTCCTATAGGGGGACGGAAGGACGGACGGACGGAATGACGGAAAGCCAAACACTATGTCCCTCCGCTTTTCTTCGAAAAGGCGGGGGACAAATAGCAATTCATTCAAGTTGTTACATAGACATATTTTGCATGTAGACATGATATCATACATATCTTTATATTTGGCCCCAGTTCAATTCCAGCTGGTAGTTACATTGTGGAATGTTTGTGAAGGTGGATCCACTGAGCTACTTTGTTTCATGTCGTCAGCTGTTTGTGGCCTTACACGTGCCCCTGGGATGCATAAAAGTATCACAGGGCTCTGTGTAGGACTGTGCACAGTTTGAGGTTGAGTGGTTGGATACACTAGTACATGTACTTTAGTGATGTCATTACATTTATGTTTTCATTTCATGTTCAGGATTATTTGCAGATTAAATTTTGAATCTTTAAATCTTTATTTAAACCCACCGCGACACCCAAAATCAATTTTTGCATACAATTGGTCTTTCATAATCATAATAATGGATTGCTTGTTGCGTGGGGCTGGTAGTTGAAAATACCATTTGATGCGTTAAAACAGACCAAAAAGTGTTAATTCTTGTTATTTAGAGCGTTGCGATGGATAACATTTGAATGAAACAACTGTTCCAGATTTTAAAAGCAGATATATATGAACCTAGCTGCTTTATGGAATATTTTCACAACAAAATTCCAAAGTTCGTTTTGTACCAAAAATCTGAGGACAAAATCAGACCCTAAATATCCGACGCTTTGAAATACGGTATCAGTTGAATTTGTGCATGAAAGAAAGTGAAGATTTATTGGCCCATTTAAGGGCAGGGTGAAGTAAAAAACGCTACGATGGAATTTTCTTATTTTTTGCATATCGATGTATTAAATGTTCCCCCATCGGAATATGCAAAAATATTCCTTAACTACCAGATTAGTTTTTGAGCTATAGACAATCTAAAAACACCATTTTTGCCATTGAACTCAATGGGGAAATGGGAAATAGATGTTGGATTTCGCACATAAACATATTTTACTCCTAAATTCCACGATGAAGTTTTTTTTTTAAACTGATATTATCTGCGTGAATCAGTTTGGAACAGGTTGCTTGAAAAAAAGTCCTTGACAACCAGGCTCGTTTCCGTGCTATTGGAGGTTTTGTTATGTATGGTAGTGCGTTTTTGGTATTTTGCGCGACGTAACGTAACGTCGTGGCGCGAACACGCGTTGCATTTCAGTGTGCGACTGACGCAAGAATTACAATAAATGACTTTTACTGCAGAAATTCTCATTTTCTGTGTTTTGGTAAAAATTTGTCGCATTCTTTAAGGGAAGAAAAATGTAAAATTCGTACTAAATGACGTAAAAGCTACATCCTTCTTTGGTTCAAAAAGGCGCGACATAAGAGCGTCGATTCTTGTTCCACTGGCGTCGCAAAGCAACGCCACGCGTAACGCTGCATAACGACGTTTTACTTCACCCCGACCTTAAATGAAATTTAATACTTTATGAAATTATCTTTTATTCTCATATGAATGGCCATCAATTATATAAGAAAGCGTATTTTCATCTTAAATGGATATTATAGTATGATATAACGTCTCAGTTTTTAGCTCACCTGAGCCGAAGGCTCACAAGGTGAGCTTATAGTATTGTAGTCGAGCCGGCGTCCGTGCGTCCGTCGTCGTCGTCAATATTTTCAAACGGTTTTTGATTCATCAGGATGTTTATCATGATTTATTTGTTTGTTCTTGATGATTCATTGACTAGTTAGAGATTCACCACGAGGACCGAATAACTAACTAAATGTTATGAACCACTGCAGAAGCTGAGGGTGAGGTTATGGCCATGTAAAACCGGTTTAAGCCCGCCAGTAACTTTGTGTTACTGATCGTTCCAAGTCGATACTTCTGTGGTGGTTCTTTTTGTTTTATGTCTTGGTGTTTTTAAAAAAATTTTTGTGTTGTTGGCGCCTTATGTATGTTTTCATATTTTTAGTTAAGTTAAGGTAACTGAGTGGCCACCTATTGGGAAAATAGCTGCCCATTCGGCTTACGATTGTTTCATGGTATAAGTACCTGATTGTTAGTTTGGTTTTTTCCCACCTCGGTTTTTGGAGTGGGAATCTTTTTCTGATTGCGCCTTTTCCTGATCTTTGCCTACTTGTACCTTCTCCTCTGAAGCTGCCGGGCCGAATCTTTTCATATTTCACATATAGCATCTACAGGTAGGGGGAACGAATATTTGTGTTTTTTATTTCGATCGGATAAGAACTCTGGTTGCTATGGCAATTTATGCTTCCCATAGACTTATAATGGAGAAAAGTGAAAATTGCCTATTTTTGCTGTCTTGTTTGAGATATTTGAATTTTGTTTTTGCAGAAATGTTTATTGAGTAGTCCTCTACGTTTCATGTGATTTTTGTCCTAATCCTTCATTTTGATTGGTTACAGGGGCCCCATATAGGGCAAAATTTGGAAAAACATTAAAAATTCTTCTTCTCAGAAACTGTCAAGGAGATGAAGCCTATACTTTGTATACATGTTCCTGACAGTGGCCTCTACATAATTTGTGTGTTTTTATTCCAGGCGGATAAGAACTCTGGTTGCTATGGCAACTTAAAGTTTATGGCAACTTAAAGTTTCCATAGACTTATAATGGGAAAAGTGGAAATCGTCTATTTTTCCGCTAAAATTGCAGACACTGCAGAAATGTTTATTGAGTAGTGTTTGACGTTTCTTGCAAGTTTTGTCCTAATCCTTTATTTTGATTGGTTGCTGGGGCCCCATAAAAGGCAAAATTTTGGAAAAAAAAAAAAAAAAAAAAAAAAAAAAAAAAAAAAAACATTCAAAAATCTTCTCCTCAGAAACTGTCAAGTGGATGAATCCTGTACTTTGTATACATATTCCTGACAGTAGCCTCTACATAATCTGTGTTTTTTATTCCAGTCGGATAAGAACTCTGGTTGCTATGGTAACTTTAAGTTTCCATAGACTTATATAATGGGAAAAGTGGAAATTAGCTATTTTTTGAAAACTATTGCAGCCTGAGATCTGAAAAGTGGTAGATGCAAACAACTACTGGATTAGATGAAGGTATATGATTAATTTAGGTCAAGGTCATCTCTTGACCTTGGCCGGTCTGTCGTCCATACACACTTTTCAAAGATTTTTTTCTCTGAAACCACTTGGCCAATCAAAGCCAAATTTTATATGAAGCATCTATAGGAAGTGGGAACCAATGTGTATATAAATAATCTAGGTCACATGACCAAGATGGCCGCCATACCCATATATAGTAAAAACCATTAAAATATCTTCTCCAGAACCGGTGAACCGATTTCAACGAAACTTTGCATGAAGTATGGATGACTCAAGTACTACAATGTATATATAAAACATGACCCTGTGGTGACCTTGACCCATTTCATGGCAAGGTCAACATACGCCGTCAATGCATTTGAATGGGAAAAACTTTTAAAATGTCATTTTAAGTGAAAGTCTTGCAGGAAATGGGCAGTAGGACAGAAATTTAATGATTCTGAAAAAAAAAAAAAAAAAAAAATGGATCCCAGGAGCCCATCTGCTTTTAAAATGTTATTTTTTGAAAACTATTGCAGCCTGAGAACTGAAAAGTGATAGATGCAAACAACTGAGTAGATGAAAGTATGTGATTAATGTAGGTAAAGGTCGATTTTGGAAACATAGGCAAACATGGAAACATGGGAAAAAGTGACAACTAGGTCTCGGGTAAGCATTTACAGGACCAATGATCCTATGGAAACCATTGCAGCCATAGGCCTGAAACTTGACCAAGATGACCGGCATACCCATATACTTTTGGGAAAAAAAAACAACACTTTGACCAGTGACTGTACTTGTTGACTCGCAGGTGAGCGATCGTTGCCCTTTTGCTACTTGTCTTTTAAATGCATTTACATGTATTTCACCATTTCATGCAAAATTTTCATTCGTATAAGTGCAAGCTCGACTTCGTTTACCTTATACATGTAGTGTTGTTTTCTATATACTCTTATGCATACATGCAGTTTCTAATATATTCCCCTCTAAAACTTAAGATTCAGTACATGACCCATCGCATTAGGCCTCTATCTTGAAGAAAGTCAATTTGTTCGCCGACTATAAAAAGTACAAACATGGCAAAAAAATCATATGAAATTTTGCCCCTACAAAATTGCCGGAAATGATGAATATGCTTAATAAGCAACATCTTGCGCACACTTGCCATAAAGATATACAAAAATCGTATATAACTAGTCCAGCCTATAGCCCCAGGGAAATTATGTTACATTTCTAATACATCAATGTCTCTTAATCGTGTAGGGATGAAAATATGAATAGAATAATCAGCGATAGCTTAAACAATGCTCCTTTATTGGCCAAAGGTTTTGATCATTAGGAGCGAATTTAAAAATTCGATTTAAGTTTTCCTTCAGCGCGTGAGTATCTGTTTTATTCGGTAAGCACACCATCTAGCGCATGTAATTCGACATCCAACATATATAAATCATAGGCCATGGTAGAAACTTTCCCGTCACATCGGCATGTTGTTTCAATACTGTCCTATGCAAATCTTATATGTTTTAACAACTCAAATCTCTTGTTCGAAAGCCCGTAACCCATATTTGACGAATGGATTCACCCATCATTATCATTTGGGTGAGTCCCCTTTTATTTTTAGGGGCGTCAGGAGTAATTTTTAATTTTTATCCCATTTTTCGATGATTTTTTCGTGAAGCAAACAGAATAGCCCCAGATAGGACGCCGCGTTCTGCGGCGTCACATCTGGGGCTATTCTGTTTGCCATTGTCCCACAAAAGGGACGCCAGGCTTATATGAGTTAATGGCCTTTGAAAAAATAATAAAACAATATATAACCATCAATAAATAATGTTTCATTTGTTTTGTTTGCGTTTATTGTCCACTTGTTGGTCAATATTTCAATCTTTCATTTTCAATAGGAATGACAAAAAGAAATAATTCAATTTTATTCTTTCTTTTTCAGGCTCCAGAAAAAATATAAGAAAAACGTGAGCAAATAATCCACAAAGGGAACCTAAGAGAAACAGTATTTCAAACCGTGGACAAAAAGCTTATGAAAAAATGACAATAGAAAAAAGAAAAATGAGTATAATTCTTCAACGAAAAGGATAACACTTCATTGGATTTATTCTTGAAAATTGAAGTTATGTTCGGCCAGAAGATTCACAAAGTTGTAAAAGGAACTTGTGGTGTATCGTCGACATATCGTGCAATTTTGATATGTGCTGTGTGCATTTGTGCTTTTGATTTCATCGTTATGTTTGAGTATACGTTTGAATACAGTAGAACGAATCTGACCATGAACATTCCTGCGCACACTAGCCTTGTTACAACAAAACGGTTCAACGCAATTAGATTTGTTGCAGTGAAATCAGAGAAGACCCCAAGTGAAATTGCCCCAAGTGAAATTGCTATGTCACCTTCAAGAAGTGTGATTCTACATGAAGCCAAAGTGCCCCAACAAACGGCGAAAGCCAATCGAGAAAATTTAAAAGTGGAAGCAAAATCCATAGAGGCAACAGATGCAAAACTGAAATACGCAGTGACTTTAGAAAGAGGATATGTCCTTGAAAATCCAAATCTGTGTAGTTCAGTGGACAACCTTTCAGTATTAGTCATAATACATACCGCCCCAGGGAACTTTTTACGAAGGATGAACATAAGGACTACATATGCAAATTACACTTTCTTCAAGCCAGTGGGAAATTTAAGAGTGCTATTTCTCTTAGGGAGAGTTAAAAATCCTTCCGTCCAGGACAAAATTCTTGCCGAGTTTCATCAGTATGGAGACATTCTACAAGGTGACTTTATCGACGCTTATAGAAATTTAACACATAAAGGTGTGATGGGATATAAATGGATACAGGAAAAATGCAGAAATGCCAAAGTGATTTTAAAAGCAGATGATGACGTTATAGTGAATACTTACAAAATATTTACAGAAATACTCCCAGGATTCGAGAAAAAGTCGAAAAGCATACTGTGTAACCATATTCTACCAGGGACAATGTTGATAATACGAGACAAGAAGTCGAAGTGGTATGTCAACGAAAATGAATTCAAAGGGCAGACGTTTTATCCAAGATATTGTAGTGGATTTTTTGTCATGATCACCAATGACGCAGTACCTGAAATTTACCAATCAGCTTTCAAGACTCCATTTTTCTGGGTAGATGACGTCTACTTGTATGGACTTCTTCCTGGGAAAGTTCAGGGTATTAAATATTCCGGTCTGAAAAAGGGGTCATTTGATCTGGCACCAGGAAATACGCTCAAGTGCTACAGGAACGCTTCTAGAGTGTGCGATTACCTAGTTACGGGTGCAAGTCAACCTGATGACGTTGCCGAAATATGGAAGCACATGAGCGAACAACAACTTCGGAAAATAGAAGCAAAGATAGCAACACCAATAGAACCACCAGAATATTATGAGGATGAGGTTACAACTGTTGCTGACACCAATAGAAATTCTTCAACAATTGCTGATAGCGATAGACAAGCTCGAACTCGACACAAGACATCGAAATCATAAGCCTGAAAACAAAACTAGCAACATGATGGCGGAAACAACATGAGTAAATCCACTTCGTTCCTTGCATAAGGAAAGAAATGGACTTAGTACCCTTGGCTTGCGAAGATGGCACTGAATATCCGTTTCTGTTTTTATAATAACGATAAGGATCTTAATGCTTAAGTATGTCACAATGTGTCCTGGCCCCCTTTTCATCTGTGTCACTGGGCTCTTCGTCATTATGCGACTTTTACGTATTATCATGTTGTTTAACAGAACGACCCTTAGCTTGTGAAGATGATCGAGTGAGTATGCTTGGCTTAGTGTTCCGCCTTTTAAAGTTCAACCTAAATTGCCTTACAGATGATCGTTTGACAGTATTTATCTTTAGCCTACATTTTGTTATTCGAATATATGCTCTTGTTGAATAAAAATAAACCACAAGCTGATTGTTACAATATTTCCTTATACATACAGCAAAACATACTTAAAAGCAAACGATTCAGTCATGCTCACACTGTAGTTAATCTATTAGCAAATGTTTTCACACACGGTCACGACATTGTCATGACATTGTTGCATACCCTTCCCCTTAACTCATTTAAGCCTGGTGTCCCTTTTATGGGACATATGCAAACAGCATAGCCCCAGATGTGACGCCGCAGAACGCGGCGTCCCATCTGGGGCTATTCTGTATGCACAAAGAAATTTCATCGCCGGAAAAATCAGATGAAAAATAAATAAAACTCTATCCTAACATCCCTAAAAATGAAAGTGGACTCACCCAAATGATAATGAAGGGAAAATCCATTCGTCAAATATGGGTTAATTAGTCGTTTGTCTCGCAGAAATGAGAATGGCTATCTTTATTTGAGCCGCCCCATGGGAAAACCAACAATCTGCATAGGCGAAAACAAAGGCACAGATCAGCTTCGCGGAAACCGCGAAGCTGATCAGCGCCTTTGTTTTCGCTTCTCGGATAGTACAATTCCTCTTCTACTTAAATCCGAAATTTCAAGCTTATAGCTCTTTTCTGTGCTTGTACAGGCCGGTTTGTGTCGGACCTGTTTGGAAACCATATTGTTGGTTTTCCCACGAGGCGGCTCAAATTTTCTTGAATAGTTGTTGTTCGTGCATGTGAATTTGGTGAGTTCTCTCATGGCTGATAAGGCATGATTTAGTTGGTTGGCGCCGAAGCTTCTTGTCTGTTGCTTGGCCCACCGGGGTTCAGCTGTTGTTTTTCTTTTGCTTCGGGTTTCAGTAAGTTATTCGGCGCCCAGGGATCTCCATCGTCGGGCAGCACACTGAATCTGTTGAGTCCTCGATTTTGATTCACCAGGGTGGTTATCATGATTTATTCGATTATCCTTGATGATTCATTGACTAGTTAAGAGATTCTCCACGAGGACCGAAAAACTAACTAAATGTTGTGAACCACTGCAGAAGATGAGTTTAAGCCCCTCCGCCCCCCCCCCCCCCCAGTAATTTTATATTACTGATCGTTCCAATGCGATACTTCTATTGTGGTTCTATTTGTTTTGTGTTTTGGAGTTGAATGAATTTTTGTGCTGTTTTAGCCTTATGTACGTTTTAATATTTTTAGTTAAGTTCGGGTAACTGAGTGGCCTCCTATTGGGGAATAGTTGCTTACTCGGCTTACGATATGTTTTCTTGGTATAAGTTTCGTTTTTTTTTTCCCACCCCTCGGTTTGTGGAGTGGGAATTTCTTTCTGATTGCGCCATTTCCTGATCATTGCATACTTGTACATTTTTCTGTTCATAACCGTCGGCTGCAAATAGAGCAAGTAAAAGCAGAACCAGGTAAAGGTCTATTTACTCTGGTTTTGCGTTCACTGCGCTTTCTTTCAATTTCATAGATTCTCATTTCTTCATAATGAGCTGCTCATTTGTCGAGGAGACAGCACCGCTTTGATTGCTCCAGTACAGCCTTACCAAGACTCTATTGGTATTTTAAATTTCTTCATTGAGGCATTGAGATTTCTTCAATTGTAGCGTTTCTTCTTGCCACATTGAGAGCGCTTTCCTGTATGAAGCCATAACATCATGGGCCAGTTCATCTGAGCGCTAGCTTTAACTGAGTCCGTATGCCTGCTTTGCATCCCTGCCTTCTTTAGGACCCCTTTGTCTGGGATTTAGTCTTGCCATTTGACTTAGAATTACGTTTGTCGGACAGCGTAAGTGGAAATCATTTAGTCTCTTTGCATGACGCTGGTATATTGATCTATACTGACGTCAATAAAAAACGCCTCATAGAAAATGTTGCATAACTTAGCCAATAGGTATACAATATGAACGAAATTTGCATTTTCCTTATTTTTACGTTCTCTCTCATTGTATAGCATAAACCGAACTTGGTCAGGATGCGCACTTTTCTCAAAACTTGCTTGGTTGCACCATTTTTAAAAATGCATACTGACGTCATTGTTCAGACGTGTTTGAATGTTATGAGGATGATGTCACAACTGTTGCTGACACCAATAGAAATTCTTCAACAATTGCTGATAGCGATAGACAAGCTCAAACTCGACACAAGACATCGAAATCATAAGCCTGAAAACAAAACTAGCAACATGATGGCGGAAACAACATGCGTTCTGTTAAACAAGCATGATGAAACGTAAAAGTCGCATAATGATGAAGAGCCCAGTGACACAGATGAAAAGTGGCCGAGGACACATTGTGACATACTTAAACATTAAGATCCTTATCGTTATTATAAAAACTGAAACGGATATTCAGTGTCATCTTCGCAAGCCAAGGGTACTAAATCCACTTCGTTCCTTATGCAAGGAACGAAGTGGACTTTCTACCCTTAGCTTGTGAAGATGATTGAGTGCGTTTGCTGTGCCCTTAAAGTTCAACCTAAATTGCCTTACAGATGATCATTTGACAGTATTTATCTTTAGCCTACATTTTGTTATTCGAATATATGCTCTTGTTGAATAAAAATAAACCACAAGCTGATTGTTACAATATTTCCTTATACATACAGCAAAACATACTTAGCTGCAAGTTGAAGCAAACGATTCAGTCATGCTCACACTGTAAATCTATTAGCAATTGTTTTCATGCAAGGTCACGACATTGTCATGACATTGTTGCACACCCTTCCAGTCTCATTCGTGTTGACCTTAACTCATTTAAGCCTGGTGTCCCTTTTATGGGACATATGCAAACAGCATAGCCCCAGATGTGACGCCGCAGAACGCGGCGTCCCATCTGGGGCTATTCTGTTTGCACAAAGAAATTTCATCGAAAAATGAGATGAAAAATAAAACTCTATCCTAACATCCCTAAAAATGAAAGTGGACTTACCCAAATGATAATGAAGGGAAAATCCATTCGTCAAATATGGGTTAATTAGTCGTTTGTCTCGCAGAAATGAGAATGGCTATCTTTATTTGAGCCGCCTCGTGGGAAAACCAACAATGTGGTTTCCGAACAGGTCCGACACAAACCGACCTGTACAAGCACAGAAAAGAGCTAGAAGCTTGAAATTTCGGAAGCTTGAAATGTACGTTTTCATATTTTTAGTTCGGGTAACTGAGTGGCCTCCTATTTGGAGAATAGTTGCTTACTCGGCTTACGATATGTTTTCTTGGTATAAGTAGCTAAATGTCATTTTAGTTTTTTCCCATCCCTCGGTTTGTGGAGTGGGAATTTCTTTCTGATTGCGCCATTTCCTGATCATTGCCTACTTGTACCATTTTCTGTTCACAACCGTCGGTTGCAAATAGAGTAAGTCAAAGCAGAATCAGGTAAAGGCCTATTGACTCTGGCTTTGCGTTCACTGCGCTTTCTTTCAATTTCATAGATTCTCATTCACGAGCTGCTCATTTGTCGAGGAGACAGCACCACTTTGATAGCTGCAGTACATCCTTACCAAGACTCTATTGGTATTTTAAATTTCTTCATTGAGATTTCTTCAATTGTAGCGTTCTTCTTGCCACATTGAGGGCGCTTTCCCGTATAACACTTTCTTTTGAAGTCATAACATGGCCAGTTCATCTGAGCGCTAGCTTTAACTGAGTCTGTATGCATGCTTTACATCCCTGCCTTCCTCAGGACCCCTTTGTCTGGGATTTAGTCTTGCCATTTGCCTTCGGACAGCGTAAGTAGAAATCATTTAGTCTCTTTGCATGACGCTGGTATACTGTCTAGGTATCACAAGCACATAAGAGGGTCGGCAGTACAACAGCCTTGTAAGACTTTCAGCTTGGTGTCAAGCTTGATTATAGATCGCTCCCACAGCTAAGGAGTCTTCCAAATACCACACTGGCTTTTGCAGTTCTGGCAGTGAACTCGTCATCAATGTGCGATGCTCCAGCTAGTTGAATTTATCAACGACTTTCAGTTTTTCTCTATTCACAGTGATGGTTGTTCATTGTGTGGCTTTTCAGGCGCTGGTTGGCGTGCAACCGCTGCCTTTTTGATACAGATTTTATCACAAATTTGCCAATTGCCCCTTGCATTTGTACCTCTGAGCATGTCATCGGCATAGAGTACATGTAGCTCATCAAACACATCTCTGTCAACAAATTTTGTCTAGCAACCTCCTTATGTTGAATAAGTTGCTATCAAAGCGGTACCTGATCACATAATCAGTATCACTGTCCTGAAGAGCACCCATGAGCATGACAGAAAACAACATACTGAACAGTGTTTGCGTCAAAATACAGCCCTCATTGACTCCATTCGTCACCGCTCTCCATCTGCATTCTGAACACGTGCCTGCAATCCATCATGAAATTGATGCACCGTTGCTAGGAATTTATGTGGACTGCCAAACTTGTCCATGATTTTCCATCGTCCATCACGACTGTCTGTGTCGAAAGCTTAGCCGTCATGTACAGGTATGCATTCTGTGTTGTCTATTCTCATTATGAAAACTTGCCCATGCAATATACAGAGATTTTTTTCACCTGTAAAAATTGAAAATTTCGTTGGATTTTTAAAAATATGTTTCTTATTTTTGCTCAAAACATAGAATGTGGGTACACGTTAGAACCGCCTCGCCGAGGCGGTTCTAACGAGTACCCACAATCTATGTTTTGGAGCAAAAATAAGAAAAATAGGTATACCCATGCATACCCCAGTTTTGCTGTATAAAAGTGGGGTTCAAGGGGATACACATTACACGGACATGTTTTCCTGATGTCTTGAAGTTGTCTTGCTATGAAGATCATGTCTATTGCCCGTCTGTCTTCCCTGAAATCACATTGACTTTCTGGTTTGTTTGTTTGTATGTATTGAGGCTTAACGTCCCAGTCAACAATTTTTCAGTCATGTCGGGACAGAGCCAACGCTTCCTGGGTTTAACAAGGTGTTTGTGTGTTGGTTGGTTGGTTTGGTTCTCTACTCCTCCCAGGTCTTTGGCCCGATCTCCTCCTCGACTAGAAAAAGCAAAGCAAAATCTTTTTCTTCCCAGGAATCCACATTTTTCATACTCACGAAAGGAATGCATTGGAAAAAACATGCTACCTATGTGAACCGCCATGCCCGTATATACACATCAACCTCATTATAACGCGCCTCATTATAATGCGGTTTTCATTACAACACGGCCATGTGATAACACGGTTTCACTTATAACACGGTCTGCTTCTATGGACCCCAAAGATAGCGTTATAATAAGGTTGTACTGTATATGCGAATACCGTATAAATGTGAACGCAGACTTACGTTGGTATAAACTGGTCGATGGCACTGATTTACAGCAACAATTGAAAGACAGTCAAGACCAAGCTCAGGGAAAGGCCTTACTCCTGGATGAGAAAGAAAGCAAACGAAAATCAGTCTATTGCTGACAGAAAGGAAAAGATGAAATCACAAGTTACAAATAACATTTATGGCATAATTCATTACGAAAACACGCCCACGTAAAATACAGATTTTTCTTAAGCTGTAAAAATTGAACATTTTCAGTAGAAATGTTTTGATATTTTTCATACTTTTGCTCAAAACGAAGATTGTGGGTGCACGTAATAACCGCCTTGACGAGGCAGTTCTAACGAGTTTCCACAATCTATGCTTTGCAAAAATAAGAAAAATAGGTATACCCTTGTAAACCCGTGTTTTACTACATGTGTATTACATGTATATAAAAGTGGGGTTTAAGGGGGTACATATTGCATGGACGTGTTAGCTTGATGTTTTTCACCACGTGGCTCAGTGCAGATGGAAGCACTCCCCTAATAGATGTGGATGCTATCTTGGAAAGGTGGGCAGAATATTTCAGTAAAGTGCTCAATCGCCCATCATGCGATGGAAGCACTCCTCTTACAGATGTGGATGCTATCTTGGAAAGGTGGGCAGGACATTTCAGTAGTGTGCTCAATCGCCCATCATGCTATTGACAGATTTCCACAGGCAGAGCGCAATGTTCATTTCCACATGACAAATTTTCAACCTGCAAGGAAATATGAAGTTCAAAACTATAGATCTACTGAGTTCCACAGCCAATGCAACTCGTCAGTTCAACTTAAATATCTTTTTGTAGTTTTATGTGACTATGTCTGTGACACAAAAAAGCATCTGCAGTAACGTCGATGACGTGACCATGTAACGTTGAACGCTTAAAGCCAGATGTACGTAATTGACCTCACGGTAGAATTTTTTTATTTTTTGCATGTGAGTGTATTTTGATGTCCTTCATACGAAAATGAAAAGAAATTGATACCGTTCCGAGCTTGTTTCCGAGATATCTGCCTTCAAAATCGTCAAATTTGAGAGAGAAAATACATTGACGTCAACGTAAAATGCGATTTTTAGAGCCCCTTTTTGTTAATTTTCTTGATATATTTCAAAAAATCCACGGTAGGATTTTTTAAAAAACTAATATGTATTAGAAAAATTCCTGAACTATATAAAGATAACGAGAAAGTCCTTACCCAGCAGGCACCTGACGTCTGTTTGACGTCAGATATTGGTTATATTTTGGTCGCGACGTAATATAACCAATTTCCAACGTCTATCAGACGTCATTTCCTGACGTCTTTTGGACGTCTGGATTGGACGTTGTTTTGACGTCAAACTAGTTCGTCAGTTAGACGTCGTAATCAAGACGTGATTTAGACCTTGTGTTTTTCATACTTCTGACCATGTGTGGTGTGCAAATTAATAAAACTTCACTTTGGGTAAAAATCAGATCATTCGTTTCGTGTGTTTCTTTTGCTTTCTTCCTTTCTTTTTTTTCTATGTTACTTCCAGCAGACATTTGACGTCCGTTGGACGTCAGATTGACGTCAGACTCCAACGTCATAATAACGTTGGAGTTAGGTTGATTTTGAAAGTTTGTTTGTTGTCAAAACTAGACGTCAATCTGACGTGCTAAAGCCAACGTCGGTTTAACGTCTGAAAGCTGACGTCAATCTGACGTCCTAAAAACGACGTTTGAATTCATGCCATATAAATAGTTTAAGGTGTATATTTTTCGCATTTTTGAATAACAGTGGATTCAGAAGAGCAGTGATGCACTTTTGATAGTCCCTTTCACTCCTTTGATAGAGTTTTTCGGAACATACAAAATGTTCAAGATATTAATTCAGCCTGATGTTGGTACATCTTATTTAAGCAAAATTTTATTGCTTTATGGTGCTAAAACCAATAAGACATTAGTGTGAGAAATAAGATTATTCTGAACAATGGTGAAATAAATATTAAAATATACAAATTTTATTTTCATCTTAATTGAAAGTTTGATAATTTAGTGAAAGACTTTATTTTGATTAATAGATAATCATTTTTTTCTACATTAATTAAGCATGAGGGCGAAATATGGGATTTCCCATACGAGACTCAGATATGACTTTTAAGTGGCAAGGTTGAAATTATTATTTGAATTTGATATTATATAGAGGATCTTACACGAGTGGTCATTTCATATGAAATTTATTAAACGAGCCTTCAGCGAGTTTAATAAATTTCATATGAAATGACCACGAGTGTAAGATTCGTTTTATCATATGACTTCTAAAAATAGGATTTTATCGCCTTCGAAGTGGACATATTTTCAATGAAAATTTACATTGTTGTTACGGACGTCGTCAATGACGTTACGTCCCAGCAGGCACATGACGTCAAAATGACGTCATATCAACGTCCATGCGACGTCACGACGTCGCATCGACGTTGACATGACGTCATTCTGACGTCATGTGCCTGCTGGGGTATTCCCGCAAAAGTGTTATTACACGTGTGGTCATACGATTTTTATGACATGACGTTATCCACTGGAAAACAGCGACGTCATATGATAATGCATAATATGTGTAATAAATTATGTCAGTTTAAGGGCAGCTAACTCTGTCGACATATATGAAAAACACGTCCCCAGCAGGCATCTGACGTCACATTGACGTCGGATATTGGTTGTATCTTGGTCACGACATCATACAACCAATAACCAACGTCCACCTGACGTCCAGTCCTGGCGTCAGTGGACGTATTGATATGACGTCGAAATGACGCCGGATTCAAACGTAAGTCTAACGTCATATGTCGACAGAGTTAGCTGCCCTTGAACTGACATAATTTCTTGCGCAAATGTAACAACATCAAATTCAAATAATAATTTCAACATTGCCACTTTTAAAAAAGCCATATCTAGGTCTCGTATCGGAAATCACCATGCTTAATTAATTTAGAAAAAAATAATTATTTGTTAATCAAAATAAAGTCTTTCACTAAATTATTAAACCTTCTATTAAGACGAAAATGAAATTTGTATATTTTAATACATATTTCACCATTTTAAATTATTGATTGTTCACAATAGTCTTATTATTTACACTAATGTCTTATTTGTTTTAGCACCATATAACAATAAAATTTGACATGAATAAGATATACCAACATCAGAGTGATTATAACATTAAACATTTTCCCGAATAACTCTATCAAAGGAGTGAAAGGGAATAACAATAGTGCATCACCGCACTACTGAATCCACTTCAGGATTTCAGAATGTTAAATAAACTGCGAACAAACATTCACGATATCGGTTTTAGCACGTCAGATTGACGTCTGTTTTTGACGTCAAACAAACTTTCAAAATCAACCTAACCCCAACGTCATTATGACGTCACATTTGAGACATGAAACCAACGTTGTTTTTCTGACGTCAGAATGACGTCTGTTTTTGACGTCAGAATGACGTCTGTTCTTGACGTCAAACAAACTTTCAAAATCAACCTAAATCCAACGTCATTATGACGTCGGAGTCTGACGTCTATCTGACGTCCAACTGACGTCAAATGTCTGCTGGGTAGTTACCGGATTCGTTTTCCTGCTATAGGCGTGCAAAGAGAGGTAGTCGTTGTTGAATTAAGTACATTTTACGCGCGACGTCGATTTTGCGCCAAAATTTCCGACACTGTTTAGTATTCAATATTGCTGACTGTCGCGGAAATGTTGTTTTCTTCGGGATTACATGTCCACAATCTATATTTTGAGCAAAAATAATAGATAATATCAAACTTTTTTACATTTCTGAATTCCTCTGCATAATTGTATGGATATAGTTTCGTATTCCGAACGTAAACTGGCGCTAGAAATGACGTTTCGAGCGAAAACTGACGTTACAAATGCGGCGTAAAAATGACGTTTCGACCCTTAGATACGCACGTTCCTTTGAGCGCCTTTAGTTACGTACATCTGTCTTTAAAACATGCAATTTATGGGTACCCAAATTGTATTCATTATGAATGAAGAAAACCTCCTCAAAGCATTTTTAAAATACAGTCATGATGGACTCTAGGTTTGGCTGTAGTAGGGGGAGCCATGGTTACAAACGACTGGTGCATTATCACCAATGCTTTTATTGTGTTTGATCATCTTTTTTACCTAATTAGAAAAAAATATCTCATTCAGGGTTTCCACAAATTAAGGAGCATAAAACTCCTCGACTTTTCACTGACCAAAGTCTAAATTTTCCTGACCAAAATCATTTGGATTCATAGACATTTACAGCGCCTAAATGGTCATATAAGAGCATGATTAGTGGAACAAGGGGACAACAATCATTTGGCATAGACTTGAAACTTGGCATGAAGCATCAGGCAATTTTATTATAGTGTCATCAGGAAAACATGTCCTTGAAATGTATACCTCCTTAGACCCCACTATTATATAGTAAAACTGGGGTTTACACGAGTAAACATATTTTTTTTTATATATATTTTTGGTCCAAAACATAGATTGTGGGTACCCACAATCAATGTTTGGAGAACAAGAAAATTATATCATGTTATTTGTAACATGCTATACGGGGCGGTTCATAGAAGTTTGAGGGCTAAAATAAGACAATATTGGGATTAAATCATCTTTTCATTTCAGTTCATGAACACACGTGGAAAGATAATCCAATATCCAAACTAAAACTTATTGGCTGGTCGGTACATGTGTATGCATGCCGTGACTTAACAAAGGCAGAAAACAATACACCCTGTATGACTGGGACGCAACCAACTTTCTTACTTTTTAGCTCGACTGCACGTAGTGCATAGAGCTATTGCTGTCACCCCGGTCGTCCACGTTCCCGTTCCCGTGTGCGTTCCCGTTCCCGTGCGCGTCACACTTGCGTTAAAGTTTTCTAGAAGTCCATATCTTGACAACCACTCATCAGAAAGCATTTATACTTGGACCATAGATACCCTGTAGGGTTAGCTTTCATTCCATGGCATCGGGCCCCTGGGTCCAGGCCAGGGGGTGGGGCTAGAGGTTAAAATCTAGAACACCTTCAAAAATGGCAATTCTTGTGTTAAAGTTTTCTGGAAGTCCATATCTTGACAACCACTCATCAGAAAGCATTGATACTTGGGCCATTGACACCCTGTAGGGTCGGCTTTCATTCCATGGCATCAGATCCCTGGGTCCATGCCAGGGGGTGGGGCTAGAGGTTAAAATCTAGAACACCATTAATAATAATGGCTTTTCCGTGATATAGTATTCTAGAAGTCTATATCTTGAAAACTTTTTATCAGAAGGCTTTCATACTCGGACCATAGGTACCCTGTAGGGTTGAGTTTCATTTCATGGCATCGGATCTCTGGGTCCATGCCTGGGGGGTGGGGCTGGAGGTAAAAACTAGAACACTGTAAAAATAGATGTACTGCTGTGCAACTTTTACAAGGAGTCCATATCTTGACAACAACTTATCATAAAGCATTCATACTTCATACACTTTAGGTTCCATGACATCGGACCTCTGGGTCGGAGTCAGGGGGGGGGGGAGGGGGGCGGGGCTAGAGGTCAAAATCTAGAACTCCCCGATTTTTTTTCTTTTTATTTCTTAATAGAAACAACTTAGGAAGATGGTTGGTCATTCATCTTTTGACTTTGTGACACTGACTTGTGTGTCATGACGGTAAGGGTCGTTTGACCTACTTTCCATGGTTCAGTGATTTTGCCTTATATCTTGACACTCAATTAGTATATTTTCTTACTTCTTTCAGATTATGAGTGAGTACGACCAGGCCTTTGACCCGTATATACTTATAGGTCACTGTGACCTTATTTCACGGTTCAGTGATTTTGCCTTATATCTTGACATTCAATTAGTATATTTTCATACTTTTTTCAGATTATGAGTGAGTATGACCAGACCTTTGACCCCAATATACTTATAGGTCACTGTGACCTAATTTCACGGTTCAGTGACTTTGCCTTATATCTCAGCACTCAAGTGGCTTATGAACATACTTCTTTCACACTATGTTTGCGTATGACAAGACCTTTGACCCTAAAGTAGGCCTAGGTCACTGTGACCTAATTTCACAGTTCAGTGATTTTCCTTTATATCTCGGCACTCAATTGGTATATGGACATACTTCTTGCACGATATGTATGAGTATGACAAGACCTTTGACCGTAAAGTATTCCTGGGTCACTGTGACCTAATTTCATGGTTCAGTGATTTTGCATTATATCTCGACACTCAGTCGGTATTTTTCCATACTTCTTTCTGATTATGAATGAGTATGACCAGACCTTTAACCCAAACATACTTATAGGTCACTATGACCTAATTTCATTGTTCAGTGATTTTGCTTTATATCTCAACAATGAATGGGTATATGATCATATTTCTTTTACATTATGAGTAAGTATCACTAGACCTTACAGGTCAGTGTGACCTTATTTCACGGTTCAGTGATTTTGCCTTGTGTCTTGGCACTCAGTTGGTATATGAACACACTTTTTTCACAATATAAGTGAGACCTCTAAATCTTAGGTAGTTATACATGTAGTTAACTTTCATAGTTCTATTCAGTGATTTTGCCGGCAAAAAGATGTATGAGCATAATGCTTTTGGTTACTGGTCGGGTTTGACCTTATGTTTGACAAAGGTCAAAAGCAGTCGAGCACGCTGTCCTGCGACAGCTCTTATTTATCTAAGACCTCATCTAATCTTGCTAAAATTCATATTTGAAGTACTCAAATATCTGTTCTTTACACATTTATAATATAAAGTCATCTTTCAACCAGCGAACATGTTTTGACGTGATCATTCAAAGGTACCATAAATATAAGATTCGAAAAATGTACGCGTTTAAAATGCCTAGGGCGTTAATATGTCCTTTTTTTGTCTCATATTTTGCTGAAAATGAATTTTGGAATTAAGGTGAGAAAACTATTCCTAAAACAGCATCTTTTTAAAACCAGAACAAGTACTTCATTTATCCTACAAAACCATTGATAGAGCCCATTTTGCACTTTTTGGCCTTCTTTTACCATTTCTGAACACATTTTCAATTTTATGTGCCGGCCCACATGACCACCAAAATGATACTTTGCATACAATATATCTGGATGATACTTCATTATTATTTCATAATAAGAAATTGTTCGTCGCGAGGGCCGGTAGAAGAAAACGGTGTAAAATTGTGAAAATTAGACCCAAAATTGCAAAAAGTGGTATTTCTATGCTTTTCGGAGCGTTGCCATGCCAACATGTGTAATTTACAAGTGGTAGTTGTGCCAGAATTTACAAGCAAGGACATATACCTGCTATATGCAATATTTTCTACTCAAAAATTTCAAAATTCATTTTTTTTTACCAACGCATGAGGCCGAAATCAAGCCTTAAATCCCCTAGGCCGTTAAGCTGGGATTACAATTTATTCTTTGCATTATTTTAGAAGCTCGATGCTGTTCGTCTTTAGAAACTCAAATTTGATCGGTCATGACCGTTAAAGTAATTAAAATTATGCTTAAAATGTTTTACGGTTTATAGGGTTTATTCGCTGTATACAATCGATTTTCAAACAGGTGTCAGAGGGTAGAACCGCCGATTCGAACAAAATGCAGATGCAATATGGTAGGAATAAGTGTCTGAGTACATACAAGGGTTTTCAAAAGGGTCCAAACACAAGCATTAATCATTGTTTAGAGAATTCAAACCGTACATTTTATGCCACTTTTACATTTGAACCCCACCTGGTCAATCGCAATTTTTCTAGACCCAGATTTAGACGGAATATTTCCATCGGTATTCCGTTAGACCTCTCCATACCGGGAGAGGAGCGAGGTCACGAAGTGTATCGGAGTGCAGGTTAGCCAGCTGATCTACCCCAGAATTTGAAAGATATGCAATGTTTCATTTGAGACAATGTAAATGCAATCGTGTAATTGTACCCGACAAAATAAGAAACGAAAGGGTACCGTGTATCATTTTATTTTCATAAAAAAATCACATGTAATGATATAATTTGAAAGGCATATGAGCCTCGACGTGAGAAACCCGGTTTTCGGGGTTTCCGACCGGGAGCGACACAAAAGCAAGCTAGATGCTTGAAATTTTGGCTACAATTAATAGAGGAACTGTACTTACCGAGTAGCGAAAACAAAGGCGCTGGACAGTTGTGCAGTTACTCCACAGCTGATCTGCGCCTTTGATTTCGCATATGCAAAAATCCGATTTTCTCGTTATGCGGCTCATATTTTTCAGGTACGAAGATCCCGTATGTATCGCATATCTTATAAAACTCTGCTATAAACCATGTGGGGGTCAAATGTTTAAAGTCGCATTAAAATTTTATCATTTTACATTCTCCTTACAATAATTGCTGTAGGTGTATGTAATGTTTTTACTACACCAGTCCTGAAGGTACTCAGACACATATTCTCTCCCTCTTTTATCTGTATGTTGTTCAAAGACGGGTTCTAAAGGCGAAGAATGTCATTTGACACCCTTTTCAATAAAGGTACAAGTAGGCAATGATGAGGAAAAACGCAATCAGTAAGAAACTTCTACTCCAAAAACCGAGGAGGGAAAAACTAAACCGACAAGTAGGTACTTAGACAATATATCGAAAGCCAAGTGAGCAGTTATTTCCCAAAAGACGGTCACTCAGTTACCCGAACTTAAATAAAATACGAAAACATACATAAGGCTAAAACAGTACAAAATTCGACTCCATAACACAAAATAAATGAAACCACAACAGAACTATCGCCTTGGAACGATCAGTAATATAAAATGACTGAGAGGCTTAAACCGGTTTTACAGGCGCCTAACATTTAGTTAGTCGTTCGGTCCTCATGGTGAATCACTTCCTAGTCAATGAATCATCAAGGACAAACAAATAAATCATGATAACCACCCTGGTGAAGCAAATGCGAGGACTCAACAGATTCAGTAAGCTGCCCGACGATGAAGCTCCCTGGGTGCCGAATAACTTACTGAAACCCGGAGCAAATAGGTCACTGGCCAGATATGGTTCCGCTCCCCCCTCAGGGGGAATTTCGCAGACCATGATTTTTATATAGCCTGATGTCTAAGAAGTTTTTTGAAACAAGTTAGCCCTCTGTAAAGTGTCGCGTAATCGTGTAACATCGAGTTACATATGAAAATCTAATTTTTATTGTTGAATTTAAAAAATGCAATATGAATTAAAATAAACATTGCTCTATTTATCAAACTGGGTTTCAAATACTAGCAGACATTCTTAGCTACAATGAGACCTTTGATTTCAATGTCACTCTGTCACAGTGTAACATATGTAACATTTTTCCGCAAAGTTCATCTTAAATGCATATGTGTAACTAAGTTATCCTTTTGTGGTTTTGCGCCCCATTAGACGGAATTGCGTAGACTATGATTTATATATAGCCTGATAGACTAGTGATCCAATCTCAAATTTTGAGACCAGGGAGGCCGGCTTGTTAATGGATGCAGACAATGATATTTTGCTTGCCCAATATCTGGGGAACAGCGCTAGGCTTGTCTGCAGATTCACAATCAGTTTTGTAGGTCAGTACAGAGGTCAAAGGTCACTGAGTGCAAAAAAAGTAAAAAATCTTACTAATGTACCTTATTATTGATGGTATGTTCAAAATAAAACCAGATTTTTGGTATTTTTAATGAGTACCTGTGCAAAATGTATTTTAAATGATTATATACTTGCCATGTGGCAACAAATAAGTCAAAATAATAATCAAAGTACTAAAAGTACTGCTCTTGTGAAAGGATAATGTTTGGGTAAAAGTAGCATATTGCTAATTCCTGCATGTGATACACATTACATAAATATGTTCAACACTTAAACTTCTATGTATTTGTATCTATCCTCTTGGTCTTCTGCACAAACATGACTGTAAACTGAGGGCAGTTGCATGACAAAACCAATATTTTGGCTAGGAGTCGAGCAATGAAAAAAATCAATGTTGGTGTATGTTAAATCTGAAAAGAGTGTTTACTCATGGAGAAAACTTGGCTACTTAGAAATAAACAATTAATTTCATCAGAACTGGTAAATGCCTAGGCTGTTCTGAATCTTTGCAAGGAGCAAATCCAAAATCTTTGATTTTGTCATGCAATGGCTGAAATTTAAACATCCACTTAAGTGCAGTATCACTGGTTGTTATATGGGTTTGAGCACACAGTATCGACACACGAACACGCAGGTGTGCAGATCATCTCCTGCTGCCAGCATTTACATCTTCTTGTTGCACAAGACTTGCATCCACAGCTTATGATAGCCACGCATGTTTGTGGAACAGGATCGATAGTGGTAAGAAGAGGCTTCAAATGTGTACCATCTACGTCTCTCTGCCAGCCATTCCCAATCGGTGAATCTAGCTGCTGTCTTGATTTTAAAGCTAACTGCCAGATTTTTGCCTGATAGTGGGCTTATGTTGATCCAGTGTTTCTTGTGTGAGATTTCCAATACCTAAGTTCTTGAGTAGCTCCGGATACACCATAAAAACCTTCCATGACTTCTTTTTACCATAACCTCTGAAATGACTGACAGTATCACACCTTGTTATGGCATGGTACCCAAATATGCTTTCCCGTATTGTATTCTGGAGTCTTATTTGGTGGACTTTAATGAACTTTGGAGCTTTGAAAGAACCTGTTTTCATCCAAACCTCTTTGCACAATTGAGTTGCAAAGAATGTCAATAGCACAAGTACGTCTGTGTCCTTGCAACAAATGACAGCCCTTTCATACCCTTCATCAGATGCCTCTTTCGCATGCAAAATAATCCTTGTGTCGGCCTCTTCTTGGTCGGACTTGAGGGATTCAATGTCACGTCCCGTGCTTGATGCAGCTCTGTCGATTTCGGTAAATCCACCAGCCGTCACGATTTCTCTATCCACATGAATGTTGGAGGTCATAAGTTCATCTGATAAGAACGCAGCAAGATTGGCCTTATTCTCTGAACTTGATATGAAATTGTCCCAATTCTTTGGAAATGGGACATCTCTGTTTTCTATAAGACGACGTATTGGTCTCTGACTTCGAGATCTCTTATCCCTAGTTGCTCCCTTTATAGACTGGACTTGATATCTATCAAAGACAACATCAATTCTTGATCCAGTGTTTCTACTAACAGCTTCATTGAAGTCATCTGCAAATTCACCAAAGGTTTTGGCCTTGGACTTTTTCCCAACTGTGTGCACCAGTGCTTGTCCGTCAATTATTGTCACGGTTTTCAATGATGAATCAGGCAGCAATTGTGAGGTAGCCCCAGACTCCAAAATGGTAGCCAAGTCCGACTTGGCATCACAGGGAAGGAGTTTACCTGCAGTGTCAGCAATAGACAATGGAGTAGTCGAAAGTTCATGACATAATATCTCCTCTAGGTTTATATCACGACCGGCTTCCTGGCTGACTAAAAGTCTCTGAAATAGGTCTCGCCCAGCCTTTATTGTCTTGGTTTTGTCTCCAGCTGATGCCTGCAGAGTCACTTCATACATGGAAGAGAGAGTTCGAGACCTGTTCTGCTTAATAGAATCATGAAACTTTGCTGAATTCTGTATCAGTCTATTCTCTACAAATTCAGTAATTTGTTCCTTCCCCCTTTCAGGAGCACTCAATAATGCGGCACCTACTTCCTCCGGCGCTACATCCATTGTTGTTAGATTGATAACTTCGGGAATTTCCTGTTTAAAAGCATTAAAGCGATTCAACTGCTCATTTATACTCTTAACATCCTGTTCATCACGAGTTAGACATGCTGGACTTGACTCTTTTGTTTCCCATGCAGAGTACTCCTTATCAAGGTCACAGATACCAAACATTTCATATGTGCTTACAGAGACCTGGCTTCTATGATTGTATGTCAAACACCATCTATCACGAGTACTGTCTTCTCTTGTAATACCAACCAGCCCTCCAACACTCTTACATATCTTGTTAACATGCTCCAGAGCTTGATCTGTCGACAACTGATTAAAGTTCTGCTTACTTTTCTTGACCACAAAGTTACCTGCCATGAATTGTTCATATACGAGGGTTGGGATTTAAGTTCGTAGACTTTTGCCACTGATTTTCTATTATATCATTTATCCAATATTTGATGCATTATTATAAAGAAACAATGTCTCCATGTTTCGTTTTTACACTATTTTTCAAGAAATATTGCGCAGTGCACATAAAACTGGTCTCCATAGCAACGTAGGTTTCGCAACCCGGGGCACGTCGTATTTTAAATACTTCTGAAGTTTTATGGCGTTGAAGAACAAACCATTAGTTAACATATTGTATACCAAAACTTGAGCTAAATCAGTTTGAGGCATTCTAGTATCATGTTGTTAATTCCATATATTTTTTAAGCATTATGTCGACGACTTAATTTGTTATTGGAGAAAATGTAATGCCAGTCGCGCTTCTTGGAAAAGAAAAATGGCGTTAACAGGCAATGTCGAAACATGAGCAATGATCAAATCTTATGTTTGAGAAGCATAAAATGCCCCACAGAAACATTCAAAATGATAGGGATTTGTTGTACAGTTGTAGAACAGATCTTATAGAGATATTTAAATGGTTTGAAAAATTTCAGATGGACGCATTTGAATTTTAATTGATGAGAAAAGCACACACCTTCAATTAATCTACAAATGCTGCGGTCCACATTCTTAATTAAAACAAAATTATGCGTGACACACATAAGATTTGTTATATCTGGTGAATGTAGTATTTCAACAATAATAACTAACTAATACCTGAAGGAAATATTGCAAATTATTAATGGTATGGTGTGTTGTATGGTTACAAACAAGGCATTTTATTGCTGACATTTATTGAAATTTGACGTAGTTTTGACGTCAAAATTTCCATGACGTGCCCCGGGTGATGGCAGGTCATTGTGTTTAATTCATTGTTGTGTTGACACTATTATGAGTAGAGCTATGCTTAATAGCTTATATGATAGGTAAAAGAATATGTTTTCAGATGATATCATTTTTATTTCTGTGTGACAAACATCTGAACTTTTATAAAGAAAGTCTACGAACTTAAATCCCAACCCACGTACGTCCGGATGACTAGTTTCTAACTGCCGCATATCAGCTAGGTAGACAGATCCCCATCGGGTATAGTTAACATGATCATAGATGGCAAACCATGGCAGCATGGAAGCAAATGCAGACAAATGCAACAGCCAATCTCCCTCCCTTTCAGCTCTTATAAAATGTAATAAGATGGAAACCATATCTAGATACTGCTGCCAATACTTCACAGTTGGAGATCTTGATGCTTGGAATTCTTGCATAAGTGAAAGAACATTTGATGCTTTCATTGCAGCTTTAACTTCATTGAATGCCTCAACAATTTGGTCAATATCATCCCTCTCCTCAATCAAGGCTACAAGTCTTTTAATTCTTTCTTCAACTGATGAATCAATTTGAAGCTGCTGCTCTGCCAACCATTCCAAAAATTGTGGCCACAGGATACGTAATAGAGCTTCATATGTTAACTTATGAGCTCGCACTGCACGGTTATATGATTTAGCCAGCAAATTATTTGTCGCCGTATTTTCACCAAATACCCCACTTTCGATCCAAACCTCTGAAAGACCCGAGTCTGACATGTGTTTTCCTATAGCACGCATAAACGTTAATGCCGTATGAAAGCTCCCAAGCCTTAGTAGAAGCGATCCAGTTACTTCATGGTTACTCCACTGGAGCATCTTTGCTTTGCAATATAACTGTTCATCTAATGTGAGCACCGTTGTCTGACCTTGATTGAGTATATCCGAGAGTTTCATGCATCTCAATATTACTGTCCATAAAGTGTCATTTTCATGGGCAGGTGCATTCAGAATTGGTAGATATCCAATAGATGTAACTTCAGAGCTCTTCTCTGACACTATCTGGTTAAATCCTGTCCAGAAAGGGATCTTCTGGTCATTAGTATCATTCATACGGGTAACCGCCCACGCTAGATCATTGATTGCTGCCTCATTGTGAAGTGCTTCCTCTGCATCATACCAATTTATGTTTACTTGGTTTGCTGCGAAGGCTGGTCTTGGTTTTACTGGCACTTGTGGTGGAGCTGTGAGGGTATGGATAGAATCTGGTACATCTAATCTCATTTCTTTGCCCATATTGAAATCAAATTTCATTTCTCCTTTGGTTCCTCTTTGAAAAGCAATCATTTGGGTTGCATGAAACGTGCCCTTACCATCGAGAGTTTCCTCAATAATATCAATATTATCAGCCGAGAACTGAACAAATTTGCCTTGTTCTATGTTTAAAAAAACTGAAACGTTACCATTATCTACAAATGACTGTAGCTCAGACTTAGCTATCGATGTGTCTATTCTACGCACTTGGTTATAGCTTATACAATGTCCCGCAGCATGAAACAGGTTCACTAGGTCTTTAGATCTTGTGGCTTGGTGTAAAGTCAACCCAAGTCCGACATGTTTGGGTGTTAACTTTCGGCAGTTAGATACTATGTATACCAAATCCTGGGCTACACTTAGAACTTTCTTGTCTAAATCTTTGGCAGTGTCATCTTCGTTATCCTCGCTGATGCTTTCACCTGAAACTAATAGTCTCAGAAGCAGATACAGAGAATTAGGTACAACCCTCTCTACTTCTTCATCATTCACTGCCAAACAGCTTTCCATACAGACAGTAGACCTTATGTCATTTCGAATCGCCAGTGCAGTATTTCTAAGCATTGTTAGACTATCAGTTTCTGTAACCTTTTGTTTGTTTCCGACCAAATCTTGGGTAGCTAATGTTTCAGTTAGCTCCTCATGTTTCTGAATCAATTTTGGTATTGCTGCTCTTGCTGATTGCTTTGGAAAGAGTAATTGGGGTGCATGTCTGTCCAGCTGAGGAACAAAGTCAATTATTGTATCTAGCTCTTTCTCCAGTCGCTGTTTAAAGCGTGTCTTGCTGTTCCTGGAAGAAATATGATGATGTCACAAAGCGAAACAAGATTACTATATTCTAACCATTTTCTGTTTACCTCAGGAAACAAACAGTGTAGCCAACACCATGGTTAATAGAACTATCTATACATATCTGTACTAGCTATTATGTATGAAACATGCAAGTGAACAAATGTATATGTCTAAATGCAAGCAATTTAGCCAACACCAGCGTTATGTTATTTATATCAATAAAGCTATGTGTGTATATATATGATTTGGTTATTGTGGGTGAAGCATGCGAACAATCTGTGACTAAATGACCATATAAAAGCAGATACAAATGAAGCAGTTGATCTATCTACATGACTTACAGTAGCTCTGTCAGTCAAACCTCCATCTCAAGGAACATTTTCATCTCTGATAAGTGTCATGATACAAACCTGTAACTAGGGGTAGATTCACCTAATTCGGACAGAAGCTGCTCATATCTGTGCCAAACATCTAGCAACGTGTAGACATGACCCTGAGATATACCCTCTGAAATTTCGTCTGTCAGACGGGAGAAACAAATGTCTTTGGGGGATGTTTTATTCTCCTTCTTCGCTTTCTCTACTCGCCTTTCAAACTGCACTCTACACTGATTATGGTAGATAGCGTCTGCTGCTATGAGATCTGATATACCTGCCGTTCTAATACGCATTACATAATCATGTTTGGACGCTTCCATTATTTTCTGAGAGACTGGTATTGTCATGATTAATACTGTCTCTTTGCTGGATTCCTTTTGACAGAAAATACACAGAGACTTGTCCCATGGTGTAAGCGACCCTCTGGTTACTGGCCTACTCAATTGTGTTGGTGTAACTTTGGTTGCTTTATCTGACTCTGAGGAAGTACCTTCATCTTTTTCAGTTTTGGCCGTGTTTCCTTTTGGTACTCTGTAATTCACAATCTTATCATAACACTTTTTGTGATACAGAACTTCAGAATCTTCAGGTATATCTTCAAAATCAATTTCAGATACTCTATCTATAAGATCTCTGTCCTTCTGATCATCAAGTTTGATTGTTTCAGCTGCTTTAGCCTTTAGAGTATCTCTACCATGTCTAACAAGTGATCGCAAGTTTGACCGTTTATCTTTCTTGTCACATAATACACATTTGATAATACAACTGGTACTGCGTTTTGGCTTCTTCGATGAAGGCTCCCCTAAATCAAGGACAGGATTCATTGTGAACAGCTAATCTCTGAAATAAAATAAAATGAAAAAGATGTTAGGTTATGTACTCATGCTGCAAATGACCATTTGGCACTTGTAAGGCTGTATATGTGCGTATGTACAAACATTCATACCACTTATACCCACTCAAAGACCAATACATATATATAAATATATATATGGACTATAATACAGACATGCATGTATAAATGTATAAATATATATGAACAGAAAATGATCATAGCCCATATTACAAATAATACAAACAACTTTATTTTGTCTTGGATACATTAACTACCTGTAAACATAATGAATATATGTACTTGGAGACAATTTTGTAACACAAGAAAGGCAAACATACTTTAATGCCTAAAACATGAGTACTTTTAGTACTTTGATTTCAACAAAAGCTCGCAAATGCTCCTTTTTGTACGTGCAAATATTTATTCTATAGCCTGGAACCATTATCAAATGTTTTCAGTAATTTATTCATCAAAAATGAACGGCATAACATTCAATTTACAGTGATATATTGCTTGAATAGCGAAAACGAACTTGATGACCTTTGACCCCTGTAATTTGCATAAAAGGCATTTTCTCGACTGCAGACAAGGCAGGTATTGTTCAGCAAAGGTTGATGAACAGTTTCCACCATATAACTTTGCATTAACATTCCGGCCTCCCTAAAATGATTTCTAGCGATCTCCTGAAAAATAATTACTTGTCTATGATGTATTAAAGGTTTTTTCACATATGTTAGCCCTCTGTAAAATGTAGCATAATCGTGTAACATCGAATTACGTATGTTACCTACCGAAAATCCAATTTTTACTGTTGAATTTAAATATGCCATAAAATTAAAATAAACATTCTTTTATTGATCTAAACTGGGTTTCAAATTACAGCAAATATTCTTAGCTACAATATGAAGTCTTTGATGTCCATGTCAGTCAATCACAGTGTAACGTATGTAACATTTTGCCATAAATTACATTTTAAATGCATATGTGTAGCTAAGTTATCTTTTTGTGGTTTGGTGCCCCATTATTGAGAATTGTGTAGACCATGACTTTCATATTAGCCTGATCACTAAGAAGGCTTTTGAAATGTGTTAGCCCTCTGTAAAGTGTAGCGTAATCATTTAACATTGAATAACATAAGTTACGTACCAAAAATCTATTTTTTAATGTTGAATTAAAAATGGAATAAAAATGAAAAACGAACATTTTTCTATTGATCAAAATGGGTTTCAAATAATAGCAGACATTCTTAGCTACAATATGAGACCTTTGTTTTTTTTTCATGTCAGTCTTTCAGAGTGTAACGTATGTAACATTTTTCACAAAGTTCATTTGAAATGTGTATGCGAAGCCTACTTATCCTTATGTGGTCTTGCTCCCCATAAGAGGGAAATTTGTAGACTGGTGGCAGTTAAATACTTTCTTGCTAATTTTATCATAATCTAAAGCACTGAGGGTCTGCAAACAAGTATCTAGAATCAAAGATTTCACTCCCGAATGTAACGTATGCAAGAAACATGTAATGTATAACAAAGGGCATTGTAAATAGTTCGAATACCAATAGGCTGAATGCTCTAGCCAATAGGAAATTTTGCAAACATATTCTATATTATAGGATAATTCAGTTTCCACCAATTAGAGATTTTTGCTCTCTGTATGTTGGAGCATTTGCCTGTCACATATGTTACCATAATAAAATAATATATGACAGTTTGAGCTTCGGAAAGATAGCATCTTTTATTATGTTATTCAACCGTCTCATATAGTCTGCATGCAACATGCCTATTCTACACACTACTTACTTACTTAAGTTGTTTGCACAATAATCTGACACCTACGGTGTAATGTCCGTAACATATATCAAAATTACCCTTTTAAACTTAGAATTGTTAGTGACATCTTTTTCTTTTCAGTTGCACATATTTTCAAATATATCAAGTGATTGTTATGATAGTGTTCTATAATAGTGTAATAAGATACGGAAATAATTCAACTTTCTTGGTGTTCAAATATTGATGAGAACCTTCAATATTAGAGAAAAATCGCAGAACAATGGAGGGGGTCTACCTACAGAAACGTTTATAGCTCAGCAACCAAAAGCAATATAAAGCTGGAATTGGTAACAAATGATTGCAGTGACAACATCCTAAATCCAGGAAATAAGATACACAAATAATCAGACTTTCGTGCTGTTCGAAATTTGGTGATATCTTAAAAATAGAGAACGATCACAGAAAATGCAGGGGGTATACCTACGGAAACGTATGTATCTCAGCAACCAAAAGCCACAGAGAGCAGAAATTGGTATCAAAAAATTGCCATGACTATATTCGATAACCATGTTATAAGATATACAAATAAGTTGACTTTCTTGTTGCTAAATTATTTAGAAACTTAAGATATAAGAGAAATAAGAGCTGTCGCAGGACAGCGTGCTCGACTGCTTCTGATCTTTGTCAAACATAAGGCCAAACCCGACCAGTAACCCAAAGCATTATGCTCATACATCTTTTTGCCTTGATGCAATAAGGCAAAATCACTGAACCATCAAAGTTAACTATAACTACCTAAGATTTATAGTTATAGTTATAGTGTGTTCATATACCAACTGAGTGCCAAGACACAAGGCAAAATCACTGAACCGTGAAATAAGGTCACACTGACCTATAAGTATTTCAGGGTCAAAGGTCTAGTGATACTTACTCATAATGTGAAAGAAATATGATTATATACCCATTCAGTGTTGAGATATAAAGCAAAATCACTGAACCATGAAATTAGGTCATAGTGACCTATAAGTATGCTTGGGTTAAAGGTCTGGTCATACTCATTCATAATCAGAAAGAAGTATGAAAAAATACCAACTGAGTGTCGAGATATAAGGCAAAATCACTGAACTGTGAAATTAGGTCATATTGACCTAGGACTACTTTAGAGTCAAAGGTCTTGTCATACGCAAATATAGTGTGAAAGAAGTTTGTTCATAAACCACTTGAGTGCCGAGATATAAGGCAAAGTCACTGAACCGTGAAATTAGGTCACAGTGACCTATAAGTATATTGGGGTCAAAGGTCTGGTCATACTCACTCATAATCTAAAAAAAGTATGAAAATATACTAATTGAGTGTCAAGATATAAGGCAAAATCACTGAACCGTGAAATTAGGTCACAGTGACCTAGGACTACTTCAGGGTCAAAGGTCTTGTCATATGCAAACATACTTTGAAAGAAGTTTGTTCATAAACCATTTGGGTACTGAGATATCAGGCAAAATCACTGAACCGTGAAATAAGGTCACAGTGACCTATAAGTATATTGGGGTCAAAGGTCTGGTCATACTCACTCATAATCTGAAAAAAGTATGAAAATATACTAATTGAGTGTCAAGATATAAGGCAAAATCACTGAACCGTGAAATTAGGTCACAGTGACCTATAAGTATATTTGGGTCAAAGGTCTGGTCATACTCACTCATAATCTGAAAAAAGTATGAAAATATACTAATTGAGTGTCAAGATATAAGGCAAAATCACTGAACCGTGAAATTAGGTCACAGTGACCTATAAGTATATTGGGGTCAAAGGCCTGGTCGTACTCACTCATAATCTGAAAGAAGTAAGAAAATATACTAATTGAGTGTCAAGATATAAGGCAAAATCACTGAACCATGGAAAGTAGGTCAACCGACCCTTACCGTCATGACACACAAGTCAGTGTCACAAAGTCAAAAGATGAATGACCAACCATCTTCCTAAGTTGTTTCTATTAAGAAATAAAAAGAAAAAAAAATCGGGGAGTTCTAGATTTTGACCTCTAGCCCCGCCCCCCTGACTCCGACCCAGAGGTCCGACGTCATGGAACCTAAAGTGTATGAAGTATGAATGCTTTATGATAAGTTGTTGTCAAGATATGGACTCCTTGTTAAAGTTACACAGCAGTACATCTATTTTTTACAGTGTTCTAGTTTTTAACCTCCAGCCCCACCCCCAGGCATGGACCCAGAGATCCGATGCCATGAAATGAAACTCAACCCTACAGGGTACCTATGGTCCGAGTATGAAAGCCCTCTGATAAAAAGTTTTCAAGATATAGACTTCTAGAATACTATATCACAGAAAAGCCATTATTATTAATGGTGTTCTAGATTTTAACCTCTAGCCCCACCCCCTGGCATGGACCCAGGGATCTGATGCCATGGAATGAAAGCCGACCCTACAGGGTGTCAATGGCCCAAGTATCAATGCTTTCTGATGAGTGGTTGTCAAGATATGGACTTCTAGAAAACTTTAACACAAGAATTGCCATTTTTGAAGGTGTTCTAGATTTTAACCTCCAGCCCCACCCCCTGGCCTGGACCCAGGGGCCCGGTGCCATGGAATGAAAGCTAACCCTACAGGGTATCTATGGTCCAAGTATGAATGCTTTCTGATGAGTGGTTCTCAAGATATGGACTTCTAGAAAACTTTAACGCAAGTGTGACGCGCACGGGAACGGGAACGGGAACGGGAACGTGGACGACCGGGGTGACTGCAATAGCTCTATGCACTTCGTGCAGTCGAGCTAAAAATCACTGGCAAACGAAGGGGGTATACCAATAAAATTGCTAATACCTCAGTGACCAAAAGCTCTAGAGAGCTCAAATTAGTATCAAATGATTGCTATAATAATGGTCTATTATCGTTGATAAGACAAATAAATAATCTGTTTTTCTTGTTGTTGGAATATCGATAAGAACTTTAAATATCAGATAAATATCTTAGAAAAAATAGACGGGGTACGCCAACGAAAAAGCATATCTGAGCAACGAAAAGTCATGGAGAGCTGAAGTTGGTATCAAATGATTGCTGTGACAATATTCTATAATCACGTAATAAGAGATATAAATTAGCTGACTTTATTGTTGCTAAAATATGTAAGAAAACTTAAGGTATAAGAGAAAAATCACTGGCAAACGAAGGGGGTATACCAATAAAATTGCTAATATCTCGGTGATCAAAAGCTCTATAGAGCTCAAATTGGTATCAAAAGATTGTTATAATAATGGTCTATAATCATGAGATAAGACAAATAAATAATCTGACTTTCTTGTTGTTGGAATATTGATAAGAACTTTAAATATTAGATAAAAATCTCAGAAAAATAGAGGGTGTATACCAACAATAACGCATATATCTGGGCAACAGAAAGTCATAGAGAGCTGAAATTGGTATCAAATAATTGCTATGACAATATTCTATAACCATGTAATAAGATATATAAATTAGCTGACTTTATTACTGCTAACATATGTAAGAATACTTAAAGTATAAGAGAAAAATCACTGGCAAACGAATGGGGTATACCAATAAAACTGCTAATATCTCAGTGACCAAAAGCTCTAGAGAGCTGAAATTTGTATCAAATAATTGCTAGGATGATGTTCTTTAGCCATGTGGTAAGAATCACAAATAATCTGACTTTTTTGTTTTTGGAATATTGATAAAATCTTTAACTATTAGAGAAAAATCACAGAAAAGTGGGTGGGGTATACCAACAATAACGTTTAGAACTCAGCAACCAAAAGTCCCAGAGAGCTGAAATTAGTATCACATGATTGCTATAATAATGTTCTATAACCTTGTGGTAAGACTTGTGAACAATTTGGCATTCTTGTTGTTTGTATATTGATGAGAACTTAAAATATTAGATAAAAATCACAGAAAAATAGAGGGGGTATACCAACATAAACGTTAATATCTCAGCGACCAAAAGTCCTAGAGAGCTAAAATTGGTATCAACTGATTGATATGACAATAATTTATTTTCTTATTAATTTGGACTGAAACAAAGCTTGCACGTACTCCTTTTATGGGCACAATTCCACATTTTGTCAGCAAAGATTACCATTTGTGTCAAAAACTGCTCCAAGCGAGTCTATGAATCAAATAAAACGCTTCTAAAGTACATATATATGTTTATTAACAGTAACGTATATAACGGCATATTGCCTTTGAATAAGTCCTTATTGTTTGCATTTCATTCATTTCAACATACATTTGTGCGATAATGCCACAATAAGAATATGACATGGTAAGGATAACTTGGTGAGGTCAGTTGCAAAATAAATCAAGCATATCACATTTTAAAACAGCATTGTAACACACGCTGTGAGCCCCTTTATCAGAATAAATATTATTGGAGAAGTCATTGTGCTTTTAAAATGCTTACAATGCTGACCTTTTGCAATTGAAAATAACTAAAACATGTCTTCCTGCATGAAAAAAGGAATGAAAACACACATACAGGTACCGATACCGTATATTGTAACGTATGTAACATGCTGTTACATATCTTGGATTTAAGCAATTAATTTCAAAGGCTTATTAGTGATGTTATGAGAACATTCTAGGTCAAAGGCAAGCATGGCATTGGTTCTGAGGGTACTTGACCATTGATACCAAAAGGTCATTTAACAAAATTTGGGTAACGTATGTAACTTTGATGTAACACGGTAACGCGACACTTCTCAGAAGGCTAACATGTCTCATTTTGTGGCTTACATATTGCTCTATAAGAAAATCATAATGGCCAAAATTCCCCCTGAGGGGGGAAAGGGTGTATAGCCATCCCAAGGACTAAAAAGTTAACAATTCCATACCGGAGATAAACCTTATAAACTCATATTTTAATGATCTAATACGATCATGGTTGATCAGATTGGAGTGTTTAAAGACAAACTACATTGGTTTAACTTCACAAGCCTTGAAAGACTGCAAGAGTTTGTTTAGTACAGCCTTAAAATTGAAAAAAAAAAAAAAAAAAAAAAAAAAAAAAAAAAAAAAAAAAAAATAACGAAACTTGAATTGGTGGTACCGTTGAATAATCACATTCAAAGCATGATTACCGGCTGCATTAATGTCTTTGCTCTATAACTTTTTAAAGAAAATAAATTCCAGTACTAGATGTATGTGAGTTTTATCAAGAATATTTGGAACTAAGAAAAATTCAACATGTTGAATTTGGGCAATTAATGAAGACTTAATGGAAAAATCTCATCATTGTGTTTATTTTGTCGGGTTTATTACTTAAACATGTTGATAATAAAACTGTTTATTTTTACTTCATTTAATTTATTCAAACTACTGCCAAACCATATTCGGTTACAATCTCCCTGCTTCACATGTAACAAAATAGCGTAGATTGGTCCAACATTACACGACTCGTTGAAAAAAGGGATTGCACTGATTGGAGGCCAGATCGAATGGACAACAATGTACAGTGAGGCATTATCGAATCCTCAACCATGACTCTTAAACGAAGAGTTCATTGCCTCGATGTACATGTAGGAGAAGTATCTATAGATACTATTCTATGTCTAAAAGCCATGCCAGGATAGCCTTTGAAAACTTTTTGACCATTTTGACGGCGATTACCATTTTTTGCATTGGTCATTAGCTGCAGTGACGTCAATAACGCTAGAGAACGAGAATCGGTTTTCCAAAAATGTGTTTCAGCAACCTATGGTCACGTATTGATATTCCACTCTATGGCTTTTGTGTTGGTTTTGTAAAGGAGACTATCAGTAATCGAAAGAAGCGATGCCCGATAGACCGATTCATGAACAGAATAGGGATTTTGATAGGGTGTGTGTTTTCAACAGCATTTTATTTTTCGACCAGCAGTCTGAATAATTCCATTACACCATTTCCGAATGCGTAAAAGATTAGCAAATAATATGACCAATATTTAAAATAATCTAAGCTGTTAATATTGGCAGTGTCACGTGTCAAAGTTGACTGAGGCGTTTTTCGTTGACGTCAGTATAAATCGAGTTTGCTTCCAAAAACTCAATTTTAAATCTACATTTCGTCAGGTGTCTTGTGATGTTGTATCAGTCTGCGCTGAAAGATGTTTTACATCACGGGTATTCAGGGTGCAAACATTTCTTCAAATTACAGCCAAACAACATTCGAGTACTTTTTGCCTGCGTTCTAAGTAAACATGATGACATTAGAGAGCGACACACGTTAGCGTATAAACCAAATGTGCATGAGCCTCCCTACACAGTATTTATTTTCTCTATTATGAAAACTCTATCGGTAATGCTTGAAGACTATTCAAAACAAAATGCAAGCTTCATTGTTTACAATGCTTAGGAAAAGATACGTTTTCGTTCTGATTCTGTCGTTGATTGCATGCTTTTGAATTGTTTCTGTACAAAATGTTTAAACCGAAACAAATGCGCGCAGGTCGTATGAAAAATCACGACACGCTTAAGAGTTTGGACGTATACAAATTAATTTGTTTCTTAAACTCGTTTTAGCAGACACATATTTGCATGTGAATGAGGCGTGTGCCAGACGTACAAAACATTAAAAAATAAAATAAGAAAATATATAGAGAGAAAAAACGTGTAGCGTACATTAGCGTGCCTAAAACGTGTGCCAAAAGCGTTCAAAGCGTATTCAAAGCACCTGTAACGTGCATGGAACTTATTCGAAACGTATATGATACACGTCCGACACACGTCAAGCTTGAAGAAATTTTTTTGAACACGCTTGGAATGCGCGCCGACCTACAGCAGTATTCAAGATGATTTCTTGACGATTTAGCAAACGCCCAAATATCAAAATCAGTTATTTGCTGTCTCAGACACCACTAGCACACAACTTTAATCGATAATATGTGATCACAAAACATAATGCTAAACGAGCCGCTTATATCTTTTTTAAAAGCTATCCTTGTATTCCATACTATTCTAAAATCAGAACCACGCTATTTTTAGCGTGCATCGGTTTTTCCAGCTAAATATCGATAAACAAAGAACTGGTTACCGCTTAACCAGACAAGTTATTATACGTCTTATCAAGGAATCGGAAACCAGTATAAAATGAGGCACTTTAAGGGGGTTTCAACTTAACATTCTTTGTTGTCTGGTCAAATATAATATAAAACACCTGTTGAAGACCCCTACAGCTTTTAGGTTAGTACTTAAACCGTGTTGCTTAACCTCTGACATAGATATGCATGTTGATCAGACTGCTTAAATCAACATGGTCTCAATAATGCGACTGACGGTAAACAATATATTACCGACGAACTCTCACATTGCACTAGAAAATGTGAAAAACAAATAGGTGCCTCTTTAAAGCGTGTTTACAAAACTATATCACATGAGTTCAAGCGGCACGGTCAATTTGATTTACCCATACATATTGACAAACACATCATAAGTAGGTCAACGTACAATTTGAGCCATATTTGCAAAAAATAAACAGAATACCTCGCATCGAAAACGCATATTCCCTACATTGAAGAAAACATTGCCAAATGAAGCCTCCCACTGTTCCAAAAACACTATAAATAACACTAAGCAAGCACAAAACTTCAATCAACGCATGAAAATGGCTGCTTCAGTTTACTAGGATGCATTTTACAATAGACACGCCCACTCATTAACATTTTAACAACAAATTCACAAAAACGATAGAAAAAAACTGAGAATTAAGGAAAAATAAACATAAACAGTGAAGCTGGCATAACTTTTGAACTATTTCACATGACAATCAGCATTTCCAACTAAACTGTCATCTATAAAAGAATGTTAAATCTTACCGTTCTCAATGACGTCACGAAATGATTGACAGAATACTGAAAACATATAGGGCTTTATCAAATACTTAAATACATTACATAACAGATACGTTTAACGTAACATACATTTCAAATGCATGAAATTCACACTGTTAAATACTTTCGCCCCAGAAAAATATTAAAAATATCTTTTTTTCCAATAAAATTTCATTTGTTAATACAGCTGAAAAAATCTCTGTATATTTCATGGGCATGTTTTCGTAATGAAGAAGTTGAGGTGAGATAAAGAAAATAAGGTCTTGTACACGTGTACACCGGCACAACAGATAAGTTTTGGAAAGGGAGACTATGCAAGTAAACTTTGGTTAAAAAGAAAATAACAAGGAAAATTGTTACCCATTAAGTATATTCATCTAAGAAAATAAAGTGTACATATACTATTCTGAATAAATATGTAAAATATTAAGGCTTTTGAGAAAAGAAAACCAGCATGAGTACATTTTGTCAACTCAGTTTTAACATTTGAGAAAAGAAAATCAGCATGAGTACATTTTGTCAACTCAATTTTAACATATCTCAGAATTTGCCAATTACTGTACATAGTACATTTCAAACACCTCTAGAACTTGACTGTTAAATGTTCAAAATTTCTTTTAAACAAATAGCTTGGCAAATAGGTTACTGTATAGGCGGTAACTTCAATACTCATATCTGGGCCTCATTACGAAAACACGCTCATGTTTATATACATATTTTTCTTAAGTTGTAAAAAAGATAATTTTCAGTAGAAATTTTTTGATATTTTTCTTATTTTTGGTCAAAACATAGATTGTGGGTACACGTTAGAACCGCCTCGCCGAGGCTGTTCTAACGAGTACCCACAATCTATGTTTTGGAGCAAAAATAAGAAAAAAAGGTATACCACTGCATACCCCAGTTTTGCTATATTAAAGTGGGGTTCAAGGGGGTATACATTACACGGACATGTTTTCGTGATGTGATCGGCTAGTCCATCTATTCAAGAAGGGGATCATAGACAAGTCAAACTCAGAACGTAGACACCCTTCACGTTTACCATTAGAAATCATCTGCCTATATTTTGCCCAATCCAACAAAGTAGGTACTCTTGTGTTCCATTCACATTTCTTACACTTCATCTGTGAGTTAGGCCTGATAGTTTTCACCAAACACAATAACATATCAATATAGGGATCAAACATGATTTTCCATTCATTAACATTCGCTAGGTCCCGAGGGGAGTGTTGAAAACCGAGGGCGCAGCCCGAGGTTTTCAACACTTCCCGAGGGACCTAGCGAATGTTAATGAATGACAAAATCATTTTTGGTCGCTATTATTGCATAAATTCTGCAAAAAACGAAAGAAATAAGATGCAGAAGTGAAAGAAATATGGTGCACTATATTTTACAGCCTCATCACATGTTCATATGCGTAGAAGCTTTCCTTTTTATGCTCGTTCTGGGAGGATTTCAGTTTCTCATTACTAGCACATGCTTTGCATGGCGCCCGGTAACGAGCATAAGAGCCATGTATTAACAGCACGTGCAAGCGTGAATTGCAATATTAATACATGGCTTTCTCTTCATTAATAAACGGCTGTAAATATCAAGTGACACGGGCATTTATGCAATAATGAGGTATAATACCCACACAGTAACCCAAATGTGAAGCTACACTGTGTATGTAACACATGGTTGGCACTCAATTTACCATTTCAAAAGTATCTGACTTTTCCCTAACCTGGAAAAAAACACACAAAAAAAACAACAACAGTAAATACATCCTATAATATTGTATTTCATGGTACTTCTTATCAAAATAAATAGCAGCTTATAGTCATCCAGCACTTTCTGACTTACGTATGAACCAGAGGACCAATGGTCCTGTAAACGCTCACCTGAGATCTGCTGCATATACCAATAAACATGTTTGAATATTATGGTATTTAACCCCAGTGCAGGGACAGATGAAGCCCTCGGGCCATTTTCTTTTTTTCAGAATAATCAATATTCTGTCCATTTGCCAATTTCCTGCTGGCTTTTCCCTTCAAATGACATTTTAACAGTTTTCCCCATTCAAATGCATAGGCAACCCATGTTGACCTTGCCATAAACTTGGTCAAGGTCATCACAGGGTCATGATTAATATATACATTGGAGTACTTTAGCCATCAATGCTTCACGACAAGTTTCCTTGAAATCAGTCTATTGGTTTCAGCGAAGTAGATTTTTGAAGGGTTTTTAACATATATGGGCATGGCGGCCATCTTGGTCATGTGACCTAAATTATTAATATACACATTGGTTCCCCCAGCCTATGGATGCTTCACATAAAATTTGGCTTTGATTGGCCTAGCGGTTTCAGAGGAGATGATGTTTGAATATGATGGTAATGTACAGGTATATTGCCCAGGGGTGGGGGCAGATGAGTCCCTGGGGTCAAAATTTTTCAGAATCATCAATATTCAGTCCTACTGCCCATTTTCTGCAAGATTTTCACTTTAAATGACATTTTAAAATTTTTCCCCATTCAAATGCATTGGTGACCTATGTTGACCTTGCCGTAAAGAAGGTCAAGGTCATCACAGGGTCACGATTTATATACACATTGTAGTGCTTGAGCCATCGATGCTTCATGCCAAGTTTTGTTGAAATCGGTCCATCGGTTCTGGAGAAGAAGATTTTTGAAGGGTTTTTACCATATATGGGCATGGTGGCCATCTTGGTCATGTGACCTGGATTTCTTATATATACCTTGGTTCCCCCCTTCCTATTGATGCTTCACATAAAATTTCGTATTGATTGGCCAAGCGGTTTCAGAGGAGATGATGTTTGAATATTATGGTAATGTACAGGTATATTGCCCCGGGGTGGGGGCACATGAGCCCCTGGGGTCAAATGTTTTTCAGAATCATCAATATTCAGTCCTACTGCCCATTTCCTGCAAGATGTTCACTTGAAATGACATTTTAAAATTTTTCCCCATTCAAATGCATTGGCGACCTATGTTGACCTTGCCATAAAATAGGTCAAGGTCATCACAGGGTCACGATTTATATACACATTGAAGTGCTTGAGCCATCCATGCTTCACGCCAAGTTTCGTTGAAATTGGTCCACTGGTTCTGGAGAAGAAGATTTTTGAAGGGTTTTTACCATATATGGGCATGGCGGCCATCTTGGTCATGTGACCTGGATTTCTTATATACACATTGGTTCCCCCTTCCTATTGATGCTTCACATAAAATTTGGCTTTGATTGGCCAAGCGGTTTCAGAGAAGAAGATCTTTGAAAATGGTGGACGACGGACGACGCCGACGGACGGACGCCGGGTGCCTCCCTATCCTATAACCTCACCTGTGAGCCTTCGGCTCAGGTGAGCTAAAAAATCAACATTCAAAAATTTAAGATTCATAAATTTTTATAGCTCCTAAATAGGGAGGTTATACTACTGAGTCCTGTTCTAATCATAGGGAACTCCTTGCCCAATCAAAGTCCAGTCTTGGATGCATAATAATGGACTTCTTCGTGCACATGAGTCACATGTCCATGCCCATGCCATGACCATGACATCATAGGATACCATGACAATCCAAATAAACAAATTCAAATGTATCAAATTTAAAGGTTACAAATGAGCCTGTGCGTGAGAAAACCAACAATCTGCCTATGCGAAAACAAAGACGCAGATCAGCTTCGCGGTAACCGCGAAGCTGTTCAGTGCCTTTGTTTTCGCTACACGGATAGTACAGTCCCTCTTCTTCTTAAATCCAAAATTTCAAGCCTCTAGCCATCTTCTGTGCTTGTACAGCCCGGTTTGTGTCGGACCTGGTCAGAAACCCAAATTGTTGGTTTTCTCATGCACAGGCTCAAATTGTCATAAATAACATTGAAGAAATGAAGTTACTGAAGCGTGTGTACGAGAAAAATGTTGAAATAAAGTCTTGAACTCAAGAGAATTATTGATTTCAATCGGTTTGTCAACTTTCTGTATTTTTTTCTTCCACACTTGACCTAACAAAATGCACTAATTTCATACATAATCCTACACCATATACACACCCGAGTCTGATATCAGACTGGACGAGGCAGTTCCAATGGCTCTTTTAATATGAGCGAGAAAACCGGTCTTCGGGATTTTCGACCAGGTCCTACACAAACCTGTCTGTACAGTTAAAGAAGATGGCTAGAAGCTTGAAATTTTGGATTTAAGAAGAAGAGGAATTGTACTATCCGAGTGGCGAAAACAAAGGCGCTGATCAGCTTCGCGGTTACCGCGAAGCTGATCTGCGCCTTTGTTTTCGCATAGGCAAAAATCCAGTTTTCTCATGACGCGGCTCATATATCCTGATTGTTTCTGACTTTCTGTCCTGCACTTTGTTACTAAAGATTCAAGAAAAATACAAGAATCTTCAGGCTATAGTTTCTAATATTGGTTCCCATCATAAATAACAGCTAGCTAGTCCCCCATAACCTGGGGTCTCCGGCAGGCAGCAACATGTGTTCTCTTTTCAGCTTATTCTGTTTCATTGTCCGGTGCTTTCTTAGTAATTTTCACATGTTCAGAAGAAAAATTATGTCCTAGGTCCCCGGTTTCCATCATAAAGAACAGCTAGCTAATGCCCCCATAGGGTCCCAAGCAGGCAGCACTATTGGTTCTTGTTTAAGTATATCGAGAGTTTCTGTGTCGAGTACTTTCTTACTAACCACAACTTCGTATACGAACTCCGAGAACCAGTCGTTGGTCATTATCAGGTAACCTGAAACATAGTTCATCATTATGAAAACATGCCCATGTAACATATAGATTTTTTATAAGGCGTAAAAAATGAAAATTTTCAGCCGAAATTTTTGGATATTTTTCTTATTTTTGCTCAAAACATAGATTGTGGGTACATGTTAGGGCTATCCCCAGGTCATGATTTATATACACTTTGCAGAGCTCCATTCAATGATGCTTCAGGCAAAGTTTCAAAATCATAGGTTCTGAAGAATAAGATTTATAAAGGTTTTTGCTATTTATAGCCATGGCGGCCATCTTGGTCAGGAAACCTGAACCATGTACATCAACTTTCATTCCCCTTTCCTAACAATGCTCCACATAAAGTTTGGTTTTGACTGGCCAAGCAGTTTCACAGAAGATGTTAGAATATTATGGTCATATACATGTATGTAGCCCCGGGGCAGGGGCAGCCCCCTGAGGACTTTTTTTTTCATAAACATAAATCTTCTGTCCATTTGCATACTCCCAGCATGTTTCCCCCCATTTAATTACATTTTACTAATTTTCCCCATTCAAATGCATGGGCAACTTATGTTGGCCTTGCCATAAAATAGGTCAAGGTCATCCCAAGGTCATGATTTATACAAACTTTGTAGAGCTCCTCTCCCTGATGCTTAATGCCAAGTTTCAAAATCATAGGCCTTCTGGTTCTGGAGAAGAAGATTTTTTAAATGCTTTTGCTATTTATAGCCATGGAGGCCATCTTGGTCATATGACCTGGACCATTTATATGAACTTTTGTTCCCCCTTCCTAAGGATGCTCACATGAAGTTTGGCTTTGATTGGACAAGCGGTTTCAGAGGAGAACTTCTTTGAAATTGTGGACTAAGGACTGACGGATGACGGACGGACGCCGGAGCATGGCCATCCTATAAGCTCATCTTTTGAGCCTTCGGCTCAGGTGAGCTAACCAGAGGACCAATGGTCCTGAAAACGCTCACCTGAGATCTGCTGCATATACCAATAAACATGTTTGAATATTATGGTATTTAATCCCAGTGCAGGGGCAGATGAACCCCTTGGGCCATTTTCTTTTTCAGAATAATCAATATTTGTCCATTTGCCAATTTCCTGCTGGATTTTTCCTGAAATGACATTTTAACAGTTATTCCCATTCCAATGCATTGGCAACCCATGTTGACCTTGCCATAAACTGGGTCAAGGTCATCACAGGGTCATGATTTATGTATACATTGTAGTACTTGAGCCATCGATGCTTCAAGCCAAGTTTTGTAGAAATCGGCCCACTGGTTCCGGAGAAGAAGATTTTTGAAAATTTTTTACCATATATGGGCCTGGCGGCCATCCTGGTCATGTGACCTGGATTATTTATATACATATTGGTTACCCCATCCTATAGATGCTTCACATAAAATTTGGCTTTGATTCGCCAAGTGGTTTCAGAGGAGAAGATGTTTGAATATTATGGAGATATACATGTATATTGCCCCGGGGTGGGGGCAAATGAGCCCCTGTGGTCCATTTTTTGTCAGAATCATTAATAGTTGCTCCTATTGCCCATTTCCTGCAAGACTTTCACTTTAAATGACATTTTAAAAGTTTTCCCCATTCAAATGCATTGGGGACCATGTTGACCTTGCCGTAAAATAGGTCAAGGTCATCACAGGGTCATGATTTATATACACATTGTAGCGCTTTAGCCATCGATGCTTCATGCCAAGATTCATTGAAATTGGTCCACCGGTTCCGGAGAAGAAGATTTTTGAAGGGTTTTTACCATATATGGGCATGGCGGCCATCTTGGTCATGTGACCTGGATTATTTATATACACATTGGTTACCCCTTCCTATTGATGCTTTACATAAAATATTTGGCTTTGATTGGTCAAGCGGTTTCAGAGGAGAAGACGTTTGAATATTATGGAGATATACATGTATATTGCCCCAAATGAGCCCCTGTGGTCCATTTTTTGTCAGAATCATTAATAGTTGCTCCTATTGCCCATTTCCTGCAAGACTTTCACTTTAAATGACATTTTAAAAGTTTTCCCCATTCAAATGCATTGGCGACCTATGTTGACTTTGCTGTAAAATAGGTCAAGGTCATCACAGGGTCATAATTTATATACACATTGTAGTGCTTGAGCCATTGATGCTTCATGCCAAGTTTCATTGAAATTGGTCCACTGGTTTGGGAGAAGAAGATTTTTGAAGGGTTTTTACCATATAATGGGCATGGCGGCCATCTTGGTCATGTGACCTAGATTTCTTATATACACATTGGTTCCCCCTTCCTATAGATGTTTCATATAAAATTTGGCTTTGGTTGGCCAAGCGGTTTCAGAGGAGAAGATCTTTGAAATTGTGAACGGACGACGGACGGACGGACGACGGACGGACGGACGCCGGATCATGGCCATCCTATAAGCTCACCTTGTGAGCCTAACGGCTCAGGTGAGCTAAAAAGTGGTGTTCCAGGGGGTATTCATTGCATGGACATGTTTTCCTGATGTGACATACTTCACAATATTTTAGCCACAGCATGAGAAAACCTGCTTTTATATATGCCGTAACTGCACAGCTGACAAGCACCTTTACTTTCTCTCCATGCATAGCACTATCATTTTTTTTCTCTTAAATCTGATTTTTCAAGCTTCTAACCTTCTTCTGTGACTTTACAGGCAGGTTTGTGTTGAATTGGATGTAAACCCTGAAGGCAACTATTTTTGTGATGTGACTCTTTTGTTCCTGTCTATTATCATCATATGAGCCGCGCCGTGGGAAAACCGGATTTTTGCCTATGCGAAAACAAAGGCGCAGATCAGCTGTGCAGTAACTGCACAGCTGATCAGCGCCTTTGTTTTCGCTACACGGATAGTCTATACAATTCCTCTTCTTCCTGAATCCGAAATTTCAAGCGTCTAGCAAAATTCTGTAGGTGCAAAGACCAGTTTGTGTCAAACCAGGTCGGAACTCCCGAAGACCTGTTTTCTCGCATCGCGGCTCATATGCAGAAAATATCTGCACTAGTACTTAATCTCTTTTCAATGCAGTTCACAATGCATTGCTGGTTTTACTGTTGTGCGAAATGAAGCCTATTAATTCAAACTGGAAATAAACAGACATCAATATCACACATGATTGGGCAAAATAACTTCATTCTTTCCTCCAAGACTAGCAATCATTGCTGTAACTGAGGCATAAAAAAGTACAAGCATTTAACACAATGTGAAGGGTAAGCCATCGCATTGTGTGCTGAGAGACACAGGCAAGTTTATGCACTAAAGTTTCAAGAAGACACAGTGTCCCTGAATCCAGGATAAATGTGATGCATCATGCGATGAAGGAATCATGAGGGTTGCGCACCTTTATCAGCATCCATATCTCCCCAGGAGTTCTGTACCCTCCATTTAACAGCTACTATATTACCATTCTCATCCTCCTAGATTATAATTTTGGTATGACAGAAAAATCGTTGACAGGAATGTTAAACCACAAAGCTAAAATTTCTGACAGAATTACCTACCTTTATCACCATCAGTATCTCCCCAGGAGTTATGTACCCTCCATTTATCAGCCACCACCTTACCATTCTCATCCTCCTAGATGCAACATGGAGACATTGGGGTTCCAACCCAGGACCTCTTGATTCCAAGTCAGGCACACAACCACAAGCCACTACGATCCCCAAAAAATTATGAAAGAGTAACCCACCTTTATCGCCATCAGTATCTCCCCAAGAGTTTTGTACCCTCCATTTATCAGCCACCACCTTACCAGTCTCATTCTCCTAGATGCAACATGGAAACATTGGGGTTCCAACCCAGGACCTCTTGATTCCGAGTCAGGCACACTACCACAAGCCACTACGATCCCCAAAAAATTATGAAAGAGTAACCCACCTTTATCGCCATCAGTATCTCCCCAAGAGTTTTGTACCCTCCATTAAACAGCCACCACCTTACCATTCTCATCCTCCTAGATTATAATCCTGATCTGACTTACTGAAAAGTTCTTGACTGGGATGTTAACCCACAAAACACTCTTAGATTAACTCTGCGTGAGTGACCTACCTTTATCGCCATCAGTATCTCCCCAGGAGTTCTGTACCCTCCATTTATCAGCCACCACCTTACCAGTCTCATTCTCCTAGATGCTACATGGAGACATTGGGGTTCCAACCCAGGACCTCTTGATTCCAAGTCAGGCACACTACCACAAGCCACTACGATCCCCAAAAAATTATGAAAGAGTAACCCACCTTTATCGCCATCAGTATCTCCCCAAGAGTTTTGTACCCTCCATTTATCAGCCACCACCTTACCATTCTCATCCTCCTAGATGCAACATGGAGACATTGGGGTTCCAACCCAGGACCTCTTGATTCCGAGTCAGGCACACTACCACAAGCCACTACGATTCCCAAAAAATTATGAAAGAGTAACCCACCTTTATTGCCATCAGTATCTCCCCAAGAGTTTTGTACCCTCCATTTATCAGCCACCACCTTACCATTCTCATCCTCCTAGATTATAATCCTGATCTGACTTACTGAAAAGTTCTTGACTGGGATGTTAACCCACAAAACACTCTTAGATTAACTCTGCGTGAGTGACCTACCTTTATCGCCATCAGTATCTCCCCAGGAGTTCTGTACCCTCCATTTATCAGCCACCACCTTACCAGTCTCATTCTCCTAGATGCAACATGGAGACATTGGGGTTCCAACCCAGGACCTCTTGATTCCGAGTCAGGCACACTACCACAAGCCACTACGATACCCAAAAAATTCTGACAGAGTAACCCAACTTTATGGCCATCAGTATCTCCCCAGGAGTTCTGTACCCTCCATTTATCAGCCACTGTCTTACCAGCCTCATCATCCTAGATGATGATCCTGCTCTGACTTACTGAAAAGTTGTTGACTGGGATGTTAAACTACAAACCAAATTCCGCATGAGTAACCTACCTTTAATACCATCATCAGTATGTCCCCAGGAGTTTTGCACCCTCCATTTATCAGCCACCGTCTTACCAGCCTCATCATCCAAGATGCAACATGAAGACATTGGGCTTCAAACCCAGGACCTCTTGATTCTGAGTCAGGCACACTACCACAAGCCACCACGATCCCCAAAGATTTCTAACAGAATTGCCTACCTTTATCCCCATCGGTATCTCCCCAGGTCCTGGGGATAAAGGTAGCTGAGGAGTTTTGTACCCTCCATTTATCAAACATCTTATCATTCTCATCCTCCAAGATGCAACACGGAGACATTGGGGTTCAAACCCACGACCTCTTGATTCTGTGTCAGGCACACTACCACAAGCCACCACGATCCCAAAAAAAATTCTGACAGAATTACCTACCTTTATCCCAGTATCTACCCAAGAGTTTTGTACCCTCCATTTATCAGCCACCGTCTTACCAGCCTCATCATCCTAGATGATGATCCTGCTCTGACTTACTGAAAAGTTGTTGACTGGGATGTTAAACTACAAACCAAATTCTGCATGAGTAACCTACCTTTAATACCATCATCAGTATGTCCTCAGGAGTTCTGTACCCTCCATTTATCAGCCACCACCTTACCAGTCTCATCCTCCTACATGAAACATGGAGACATTGGGGTTCCAACCCACGACCTCTTGATTCCGAGTCAGGCACACTACCACAAGCCACCACGATCCCCAAAGATTTCTGACAGAATTACCTACCTTTATCACCATCAGTATCTCCCCAAGAGTTTTGTACCCTCCATTTATCAGCCACCATCTTACCAGTCTCATCCTCCTAGATTATAACAAAACAATTACAAAATAATCAAAATTGTCATTTTTGAAAAAATTGACTAGCTTTTAAAATTTAATACCACAAAAGAATTTTCATAATGCAATATTTACATTTATCATATGACGTCGCTGTTTTCCAGTGGATAACGTCATGTAATAAAAGTGTTATGAAGGTACCACACGTATATTAACACTTTTGCGGTAATACGTAACATCACTGACGACATTCATAACAACAATGTAATTTTTATTGAAAATATGTCCACTTAAAAGGTGATAAAATTCTATATTAAAAGTCATATGATAAAACGAATCTTACACTCGTGGTCATTTCATATGAAATTTATTAAACTCTCTGAAGGCTCGTTTAATAAATTTCATATGAAATGATCACTTGTGTAAAATCCTCTATTTTCGATGCAAAGAGTTAATGAATCTATAGAACTGAATTGTGACTCATAGTTCCATGAACAACATCGTGTCACACGACATCACATGATTGTTATTGGTCGTTGTAAATGTCATGACGCCATCGATACTGTTCCGCTGTTTGAACACACACTGTGTGTAAATTCTCTATTTTCTGTCATCATAGCATGTGTCATCAAAGACTCACAATACATCAGCCTCTCGGCTTTATTCATTTTTAATGTGTCCACTCCAAACACTAGGTCATAATCTAACCTGTTAGAGGTCTGAATACAACTGAATATTTCTTACCACAAGATCGACAGCAGTAAACATCATAGCATGTGTCATCAAAGACTCGCAATACATCAGCCTTTTGGCTTTATTCATTTTTAATGTGTCCACTCCAAACACTAGGTCATAATCTAACCTGTTAGAGGTCTGAATACAACTGAATATTTCTTACCACAAGATTGACAGCAGTAAACATCATAGCGTGTGTCATCAAAGACTCGCAATACATCAGCCTCTTGGCTTTATTCACTTTTAATGTGTCCACTCCAAACACTAGGTCATAATCTAACCTGTTAGAGGTCTGAATACAACTGAATATTTCTTACCACAAGATTGACAGCAGTAAACATCATAGCATGTGTCATCAATGACTCGCATTACATCAGCCTTTCGGCTTTATTCATTTTTAATGTGTCCACTCCAAACACTAGGTCATAATCTAACCTGTAAGAGGTCTGAATACAACTGAATATTTCTTACCACAAGATTGACAGCAGTAAACATCATAGCATGTGTCATCAATGACTCGCAATACATCAGCCGCTCAGCTTTGTTCATTTTTAATGTGTCCACTCCAAATACTAGGTCATAATCTAATCTGTAATAATATAAGAATCTTATATGGGGTTCTGTTCTAGATGGAAGTTTCCAACCCAAGGGATGACCGTGCTGAGCGGAACCGAGGCTCCGCCGAGGTTCCGCTCAGCACGGTCATCCCGAGGGTTGGAAACTTCCATCTAGAAAAGAACACCATATTAGATTCTTTTTCTTGCACAACAACCCCCCAAATCTGGTTTATTTCAAGGTTTTGCGTAATTTTTTTGGCACACTTAGCCTGGATGAGAACACCTGGGTGAGATGCAATTTTATCACCCAGGCAAAAAGTGTGGCAATTTCTGTCTGGTGTGCAAGAAATGATAATATACTGATAGAAACTTCAGTTTTTTTGTTTTTGCTTTTCCAAAGTGGGTACCATATTCATTCTAATAAGCACACATGCTACCATATTCATTATAATAAGCACACATGCTTTAATACGCACACTGTCACTTCAGTTTTGAGCTATCATAAAATCTTTCAAACACCTTTGCCTTGTGGATATGAAATGGCAAAAAAACATCGAGCACCGGAAAAAAAACTATAAATGAGCCCCGACTTGAGAAAACAAACATTTTGATTTCCAACCGGGTCTGACACAAAACAGGCTGTACAATTAGAGAAGACAGCTAGAGGCTGGAAATTCCGGATTCATAAAATAGAAGAATTGTACTATCCCTGGATCCGCGCATGGATGCTGATTAGCTTCGCGGTTCCTTTGTTTTCACATATGTAAAATGTTGGTTTTTTATGATGCGGCTCAAATGTTATTTTTTTTTTCATGCTAAAAACCTAAGTTTCTAGTTACTCTGGGTACAGATATTGGTAATAAATAAAACAACATATGTTCAACATATAAAAAGTCTTATAATCTATCAATGTAAAGTACAATGCACTATGTCATACATTGAAGGCATAAATTTTAAACTCCAGATGGTGCCATCTCTTTCTATGAAAAACATCACAAGTGAAATGAAAACATTGCTACACTGATTAGGACCCTGTTTCCCTGCACAGTTCCATTACGAAAACTTGCCAATGCAATATACAGAAAATTTTTCAGCAGTAAAAATTGAAAAACTCTAGGAAAAATTTTGATATTTTTAATAATTTTGCTCAAAACATAGATTGTGGGGACACGTTAGAACCGCCTCGCCGAGGCGGTTCTAACGAGTACCCACAATCTATGTTTTGAAGCAAAAATAAGAAAAATAGGTATACCCCTGCATGCCCCAATTTTTCTATATGAAGGAGGGGTTTAAGGGGGTATTAATTGCACGGACATGTTTTCTTGATGGATGCAAGTTTACATGACGAAATGGAGTATGGTGACTGGAAGCTGGATCGACTGGGCAACAACCTACAATGAGACAATGATCATCGCTGTCGCTTGTTGCAAAATCAATCCTGCTTCCGATCGCGACATTCCATTTCGTCATGTGATGTGTGATGTTCCATCAATCTGCGAAGTAAAAAATTTCATTGCATCATGGTTATATAGTTGCTGAGTGCTGACAGTTTTGGCTGATCTTGTGCAGAAAGTTTTAGGTCGCTGCCTTTTCAGCGTAATCAATATTTGAGTAAACTTACGCCTTTAAATCTAAGAATCCATTTTTACCATCGAAGTTCTTGCCAACGTCACAACCAAACCAGACAGGCTGGAAAGAAAAAAATGAAATATAAGTGGAAGAAAAACAAGACAAAACCATGGATCTATCCTTCTTTAACTCAGTTAAGCCTGGCGTTCCTTTTATGGGACATAGGCAAACAGAATAGCCCCAGATGTGACGCCGCAGAACGCGGCGTCCAATCTGGGGCTATTCTGTTTGCTTAGAGAATTTTCATCGAAAAATTGAACAAAATTTAAAAAACACTCCTGATGCCCCTAAAAATGAAAGTGGTCTCACCCAAATGCTAATGATGGGAGAATCCATTCGTCAAATATGGGTTATTACTTAATGCCGGTTCTAAGTTGGATCTGCTGTGTTTTCTTTTCATGTTTTCTGTTTATTCTGTCTAGCTCTGTTGTACTCTTGTCACTCATCACCTTTATATTTGGTTGAGACTAGCCAGATGAATACCTTTTTGGGAAAGAGCTAGTCATCTTGCTCTTCAGGTGTGTTGGTAACATATTTGTGATGTTTTGTACTGGAACAAGACGCTACTGTAATGTAACAGTGCTTTTGAGAAAAGCTCATTAAACAAATCATTAGGCAAGAAATGATAAAGGTTATTACACACTCTATAAAGAGGCAAACATTCTGACAGATGGTGTCCATACGAGGCAAACAGTGTAGAGAAACTGAGCTTTATGGGGTCACATAAAATTGATTGTCTTTACAGTAAATTTCTAAATGTTGCAAGGAGGTTCTTTATCAGATTTTCTAGCTACATTTAGTCCCATCTAATCCAGTAAATTTCCAGATTGTAACTATATTGCTACCCCATGCGCCCTTTAATTTCTTTGTCCACCATACTTTTTGTTTAATTTGTGATTTAACATTACATCCCAAACAAATATTTTCAGTCATATCCGGACAGAGCCAGAGTATTAAACCGGACTATGAGGAGCTTAAAGTGTCTTGCTCAAGGATACTACATCATCTGGCACAGGTTGGTATCAAACCCAGACATGTACCCTACCACTTGGCTACCCCAACCCCCTTTAATTTCTCTTCGAACATCAAGAAAACATATCTGTATAATGAATATCCCTAATTAGTAAAACTGGGCTGTACTGGGGTATACAATATTTCTTATTTTTAAACATTTTCAACTGATTTTTCTTTTTTTTTTTCATTTTCAAAGCCAAAAAAAATCTTTGTATATAATAAGATGGGCGTGTTTTTGTATGAGGCCACCCTTTTCCATACTAACCTCTTTGGATTCTGTAAGGACTTTATTGGTTATCTCTTTAAGGAATTCTATTGGTTTGTTGATGTACAGCACTGGTTTCCCTGCAGTCATGTTACCAAGGTATTCTACCGTGTATAACTTATCATACGAGTGCTGTGCCCGTGGGTCGTTCACTATACATACCTGAAAAAGTGGAAATGAAAAATAAGCATGTATAGGAAGAGAGAGGTTTCTTGGTAGTATTGGTTGGTTCAGTGGTTGTATTGTACTGGTGTTTTGGTGTAAAGGATTTTTGTTTAAACATATTTATTTCAACAACATTTCATATACATTACAAACATTTCATATACAATACAACGTTTCTATACAATACAACAGGATTGGAACAGAAGCTCTAAGCTTATGAAGTTCATATGGAGGGATTTTGTCCTCTTAGTCCCACCCCTTAGATGGTACTCAGGGTTTGGTGTCATGGAATAAAAGCAATCCCTATAGGGTATCTATGATCCAAATAAGAATACATTCCTATGATTGTTTGTTAAGGTATGGACAAAGAGAAAACACATTAACATCGTAAACAGCACATGTTAAATTTGACCTCTAGCCCCACCCCAAGGCATGGACCCTGGTCTCTGAACTCATGAAAACAAAGCGGCCCCTATAGGTACCTGTGTTCCAAATATGAATGCTTTCTCATACATGTGATGAGTTTGAAAGAGGCATTAGAGAGATTTTTTCTTTCCTTTCAGGGAGGTTTTTGAAAAAGGTATATATAGGAAAATTCTTGGTTCATTTCAGGGAGACTGAAAAAAGATGTATATTTTAGGAAATTTTTAGATAAATTTACTGCTCATTTCCTGGAGTCTCCCTGATGATGAGGGAAATGTCGCATACATGCTGTCTGAAAATTGGATCATGAGATATATCATGATATATCACCACTAGAGAAACTTTAACCAAAACTTTGACATAAATTCTACAAACATTTCAGAATTACATGGAACAAACAAATGTTACAAACATATGAACAGAAAAATGAAAACTATAAAACTGTCAGCATAATGCACCAGTCATTTGTAACCACTGCTTCCCCACCTATGAGGAAGGGTTCAGCTTTCAGGTCCCTACTATAAGCCCCACCCCCAGAGGGCAAACTGGAGGTCAAAACTTTGCTATTTACCCTGCCCTTCGCAATATCTCTCTGTGGTAAGGATCCTAATGTCAAAACCCCGTCATTTCCCCTGCACTGCAGGGACACTTGAAAAGTAATTGCCCCGCACTTTAGCCCGGCTATCCCCCACCCTTCCACGTAGGTGGGGGTCAGTGGTTACAAATGACTGGTGCATAAATATAATAACCATAATAACAATAGCTCCTTAACCTCTGTGTCACATATCAAGCTCAAACCCAAACGTGCCATGCCCCTTGTTAATGAGTAACCTTTGTTTCAACTCATAATGTCCAAAAGAGAGTATGTGGAGACTACTATAAGTCATTATCTAAAAGTCATGAAAGGCATCCATTAACTCATTTATGCCTGGCTTCCCTTTTATGGGACATAGGCAAACAGAATAGCCCCAGATGTGACGCCGCAGAATGCGGCGTCCCATCTGGGGCTATTCTGTTTGCTTAGAGAAAATTCATCAAAAAATGCGATAAAATTTTAAAATTACTCCTGATGCCCCTAAAAATGAAAGTGGACTCACCCTAATGATAATGATGGGAGAATCCATTCATTAAATATGGGTTAATTTTATATTGGAACAAAGTCGTGCACAGCTCTTCTCCCCCAGGATACTAACAATTGCAGAGAATAAACTTATAATCTCATAAAATATTAACCTTCTGATCAAATTTTACCATCATTAATTATCTTGTTTGATTTGTTGCTTTGTCAACAACTACATATGACATTACCATAGAAAAACTTGCCCATGCAATATACAGAGAAATTTTTCAGCATTAAAAATTGAAAATTTCATTGGAAAAAAATTTGATAATTTTAATTCACATTGATCACGGGAGTGATTCAAATGATGCTACCTGTGCTGTCGTCCGAGTACTTTGTATACCATCACATGCAAAACACTGCTGTCGTCCGAGTCTATGGCAGATGGCCGTAAATATGATACTAGTGATTTTGCTGTCGTCCGAGACATGGTACATCTGTGGATATACTCGGACCACAGCAAGTTTTTGCATGTAATGGTATACAAAGTACTCAGCACAGGTAGCATCATTTGAATAACCCCCTTATTGATTGTAGGTAAGGATGGTACGACACAAAACTTCAGACTAAGATGGATCAACAGGCATAGTATAATTTATATCAATCCAAAAGACAGAGAGGCACAATAAACAGAAGTATAATGAAGATAAACCACTTTTCCTGGGAAAACCATCAACACTGACACACTTGGTGAGTGCAATAGGTCTTCCTCTACTTTCATACAAGGGAAGTAAAATATAGTTTTAACAAGGTCAGACAGTTCTTTCCTTATAATAGAATAATAAGACCTCACTTTTGATTGATTCTGCCTATTCAATTACTCTGATGGAGTTTTGATACTGTCAAGTTAAACACAATCAGATTAATTTCCTATGACTGATCGAGTCAGATACGCACAAGTCACGGCTCTGAGGGACAAACTTATTCTAGTAATGGAAATTTCGGTACCATGGGATTGTCTTAACTCATATAAGCCTGGCTTCCTTTTTGTGGGACAATGGCAAACAGTATAGGCCCAGGTGTGAACGCGGACTCCCATCTGGGGCTATTCTGTTTGCTTAGAGAATTTTCATAAAAAATTTGAAGAAAATTTAAAAATCACTCCTGATGACCCTAAAAATGAAAGTGGACTCACCCAAATGATAATGATGGGAAAATCCATTCATCAAAATGGGTTACGCGTAGATGTGGATAAATATTTTGCGTGTTTGGTCTGATCCTCAATCATGATCTGCGCTAAAGTATAATTAATGTTGACATAATTACAGCCTTTTGAGATCTTGATGTCTGTAAAGATTAAGGCCAAGATTCTTTATTGTGTGTTTATTGGGAGGTTACGCACAGAGGAGGTAATAAAGAATATAATGTCAACGCCATAAAATGTAGCTACACTGAGCATTAACAGGCTTGAAATATCAGTAATGTATGAATAATTGAATGAATACACAAAACTTTATTAAATGACATTGTTTACACAAATAAATGACACTAAAATGCTTCTTTCTATTTAAGACTGTCAAAACACTTTGCAAGTGAACATGATACTTATTTGCCTTGAAAATAAATTGTGGTAATTCTTCTTTTAAAAAGGCTCACTGATGCAATATCTATAAAAACAGACAATATCATGTGTTTGATAGATGTTGTTGTCTTTTTTTCTATAAAGAAAATGTAGGAGGATAAACATTTTTTGAATGAAATACCATCAATTCCATTTGAGCCTGTGCATGGGAAAACCAACAATTTGCATAAGCGAAAACAAAGCCGCAGATCAGCTTCGCGGTGACCGCGAAGCTGATCAGCGCCTTTGTTTTCGCTACACGGATAGTACAATCTCTCTTCTTCTTAAATCCGAAATTTCAAGCTTCTAGCCTGCTTCTGTGACTGTACAGCCTCGTTTGTGTCGGACCTGGTCTGAAACCCAAATTGTTGGTTTTCTCATGCACAGGCTCATTTATAGTATTGGAAAAAAAAAGTTCTACAGCTCTCATGAGAACCAGATGATATAAATATTCTGGCCTTATCAATTTAGCTTCCATTAAGAAAAGATTGGAAAACAATTTCTATGACAGTATTACATATATTGAGTTCATGGTAAACATTTGCCAGAACTAAAATACAACAACAATTAGACAATTAATTGCAAATTGAAGATATGTTAAATAGATTATAAGGATAAATATAGATTGGTGTTGTGTCTATAATTAAACAGTTTTGAAGACAAAGAAACTTAATGGTTTTAAGAGACGCATTCCTAAACCTTTAACTTATATAAACATAGTGCATATTAATATAGAGAAACAGTACCATGTTACAGTGTTTATAAAATAATAATTAGGAATCAAGCAGGTCGTATTTACAATTGTCACCTTTCTGTCAACTGACATTAATTTTAGAACGAAGAAGATGGATTATAGAACAAACTGTGTTATATAAAGACATTATAGAATGAACATGAACAAATTACATACTAAAATAGGGAAACAATGACGTGGTGTGGCGATTATAAAAAAAAAAAAAAAAACGTTTGGAATAAAACCGGTGTCACTTTTCTGTTGCTGGAAATTAATGTTAGAAAACTGGATGATCATAGGAAAAAAGTGTTCTGGATCTGCCTTCCAGCAAAGAGGGTTTCAAACTTCAACAAGGGTGACAAAGTTAAAGAAAAAAAATCTCCAAACATTTTATTTGAATTTTGTGACATTTCATAAAGAAGACAAATAAATGCACATTTTAAAATTCAACAGTGTGGAAAGAACTATTATACTGCATGTTTGGAATACAGCATATGTCATGTGGTATAATGTCATAACATCAGGAAAACGTGTCCGTGTAATATATACCCCCCTATACCCCACTTTTATATAGCAAAACTGGGGTTTGCAGGGGTATACCTATTTTTCTTATTTTTGCTCCAAAACATAGATTGTGGGTACTCGTTAGAACCGCCTCGCCGAGGCGGTTCTAACGTGTACCCACAATCTATGTTTGGAGCAAAAATAAGAAAAATATCAAAAATTTTCTACTGAAAATATTCATTTTTTACAACTTTAAAAATCACTGTATATTGCATGGGCAAGTTTTCGTAATGACACGTGTAGTAAATGATTGATGATGTCATACATATAGTAATATAGTGAATGATATAAATTACAATAAAGCACTCTGTTTTCTGGAATCCTGTTTACAACATCTATTTTATACGTTTCTGCATGGAATGCAGTAGTGACTGCAAAAAGAACGACATTAACAAGAGAATGGATGCCAATGTTTCGTGTCCCTCACAAAATATTACATGGATTCTTAGTCAGGAGCCAAATTCTGTGAAAATCTGCTTCATTGTATTTTCATGTTTAATCGTCGCTGCTACTTTCATTTTCAATCCAGCCGTGATCATTAGGCTTCAACTAACATACAGACATAAGTATTTTACAAAGTTTTTCTTATCGTCGCTTGCAGTCGCGGATATCTTTGTTGGATTAACGGTCATTCCATTCATGACGGTTGGATTATTCTACGACAATAGAGGTATATTTGGGAGTTTAACGTGTGAAATAGCAAACAGCTGTGACGTAATGTTCACAACGGTGTCAATTTTTCATCTTTTGACACTCGCATTTGAAAGATATGTGGCCATCAAATTGCCACTCACCTATAACCGAATTTGCGGTCAGAAAACGTTGATCGTTTTATTCATTCTGTGTTGGATTATTCCTGCTGCCATCTCATTTGGAATAATTTTACCCAGATTTCATGTACTAGGGGTAGAACAGTTTGCGGAATGTACACAGAGACATTCAATGTCATGTGTTTTCGTGACTAATATTTACTACGCTACATTACCCGGATTCATATGTATATTTTTACCAATTCTACTAATTGTGTACTTTAACATTAACATATGCATAATTGTGAAAAAGCAAAGAGGCGTACGGAACTATATGGTATGTAACAGTACGGCAACCGAACAAATGTCCCATAGAAAATTAAGCAAAGAGACACGGATAGCCCTCACCATCGGACTGATGACTTCCGTATTTCTGTTGTGTTGGCTACCATTTTCTATACTCAATGTGATATTAGCTGCCAGACCGTACTCATCCGTTGGTTTTATATTTCCAATCTCCATATGGTTGGGGTATGCAAACTCCGCCGCCAACCCAATCATGTTCTTGATTTCCGATATTTGTCATAAACCTCCCCTTGCATCTTTTACAGTTTTCATGAAAACCACCCCACGTAGCAGCTGATTTCTAAATAGAGATTTTATTGTGGTTTAATGTTCCAGTCAATAATTTTTCAGTAATTTGTGACAAAGCCACATTTTCCTAGAAATTAACAGGTACTATGGGATGTTTTAATTGGTTTTAAGGTTTTCATTCATTGTCAAAACAATAAAACTACTTAGCCTATTCTGATGACAAAATGCAGAGTACAAATAAAAATATGTCAGCCTACCAGTATGCCATTACGTATACATGTTTCAAAAAATAAAATGGATACAAATTTTGGTGTTCATTATCAATCAATCACAACCGTCTTGCACCACAAAGCAACAAATGTAACCACTAGTAAACATACAGAACTAGACAACCGTTGATCCTGTAAAGCTCACCTTAGGCTTGACGTATTCTTTCATACATGTTCTTGTATGTAACCCATGGGGTCAAAATATTTTCTGTACATTTTCATCAAGTTTTCATCATTACCGTATATTCTGTATGATTTGGGACATGGAAAAAATAATTAGATTTCTGGCTGTCCCAAACATTACAATTGTTATTTTAAGTGTCCCAATCTTTTTAGAGATGTCCCAATACATATACATAAGTAGTTTAGCTCTCACAACAGAGATATACCGACAAATGCCTTCACTTCCATGACATTTTGTTGAATTCTGTTACATTAAAAATGGATATTTGGTCAATATGATGATTTTGTATTGACTACCCTCTTGAAAGTTGTAAAATTACTAATTCTCTTTGGCTTCATGTTGCCAAATCTATAGGGTCACTGGAGAGGCTTAAGTAGCCGAAACCTCGGTATGGCCCATCCGCTTTCTCATTAATATGTTCAACGCTCTTAAAGGATCTCAGTTTCATTTTTATTTGTTGAATATGATGTTTGGTCAAATGCGAAATTTCATCAATTTTTTGTCGAAAAAATGACAATTTCAATACCTCTGTCCTCAAATCTAGATTTAATAATATTAAACAAAGAGTAGTAAGTAGGCAAAGGTTTGGAGAGGCTTTTATAAAATGGTGGACAATGAGTGACATCACTCTCTAATGCCAGTCTATTCACTATTTAAATATAACTATCAAGATGATTTCCAGAGATTGTGGCTTCAGGCCTGACCATACCCTGATGGTCATTTTATCTTATCCTATTAGGTGATTAAAACTGGCGGAAATGACCTCAATTTAATGTATAAATGGAAATAATGCCAGTAATTGAAGCAATTAATTTAACCTTTAGCATGCTGAGCAATATAGTGAAATCGATATCGCAGCCCACTGACGTTTTTTCCAATTTTTTCCGTGTTTTTTCTTAATTTTTGAGCCATAAAAACAGCTGAATAAATTCAACAAACGCAGTAAACAAATCTACTTTCGGTTTCGGAAGTCTTTGTTACGCCGATTTCTAGCGTAAAAATTCATCATACGTACCGTTACGATGTCATATTTTGGGTGTAAATGCACCCAATTTTCCATTTACCAGCGAAAAAAGCGCTGAAAATGCATTTCTAATGCAAAAATAACGAAAATCCGATCAAAATTGGCCGACAAATCGGTCCCAAAACCACAAGCCGCCATGTTGTTTTCATGCGCAACTGTCTGGGCATCGCTCATTAATATTCATAAGTAGGCAGTGGGCGAAAAGTGCGGGAAATTTGAAAGCGGTTTTTCTTGTCGACCGCAGTCGCCTCTAGTTGGCACAGATAGGTATTCCACGGTCGACCGCAGTCGCCTACAGCATGCTAAAGGTTAAGTAGCAGCTAGCTATATGTAATTTCATAAATGTGATTAATTAATTAATTTCTGCAAACCAACTGTTATGGTCCTACTCGTGTTTACAGTGCTTTGTTTTTGTGTGCGTCACGGTGTGATTATGCAATGACACTGAACAGTTTGTTTTCATATGGATCAACATTTCCATGGCATTTGGGTTTCACATAATGGCTATAAAATATGGATCAACATTTTCATGGTGTTAAGTTTAATACAATGGCTAACAATCGCTAAAACATTTGGATCAACATTTTCATGGCATTAAGATGAATAATATCATGGTCATATAATTATATGGATCAACATTTTCACAGTACAAATGTATTCAGTTTCATATAATGGCTAAAAAATATGGATTAACGTTTTCATGGTGTTTAGTTTTATACAATGGCTAAACATACGGATCAACATTTTCATAGCATTTAGTTAAATAATATCATAGCTATATAATCATATGGATTAACATTTTCATGGTATTCAGATTCACATGATTACTATAAACATTGTTTTCATGTGAAAAAACAACAACAAAAAAACAACATTTTTATGGTGTTTAGTCTTATACAATGGCTATAAACATTTCCTGCCACAAAAATAACATAACAACAAATGAATTAGATACTGTAAAGTTTCATTTTTTGTGGGTATCGATTCTGATTGCTTTGGCGACATTTATTTTCAATATAGCCGTCATTGTAAGACTTCGGCTGGCCAAGCGTCACAAAATTTTTACAAGGATTTTTGTAACATCCCTCGCAATCACTGACATTTTAGTGGCAATTTTAGTCATTCCATCAAGGGTTTATGGATACTTCTATGACGAGAGATATATTTTAGGGAAATGGACTTGCCAAATCTTGTACAGTAGCGATATGACATTTACGTCCGTCTCAATTTATCATTTAGCAACACTAGCATGGGAAAGATTCATAGCCATACACTACCCACTTACTTGCGCTCAAATATGCAACAGAAGAAGATTATTATTCTTATTATTTCTTGTTGGATTATTCCAACAACGCTGTATTTTGGACTCATTTTAACCAACTTTCATGTGATTGGAGTGGAAGAAGCGGCACAATGTGCAAATGAGCTAGCAAAGACATGTGCATTTTTAGTAAACAATTACTTTGCACTTTTGGATGGGATTATAGGAGTATTTTTGCCAATTGTTCTTTTAATAATTTGCAACATAGGAATATGTGCTATAATCATAAAACGGAGAACCTTCCGAAACAATATGGTATATAATAGTGCCACCAACCTCCAAAGGTCATACAGTATGTTTAGCAAAGAGGCCCGTATAGCATTAACCATTGGACTTATGAGTTCTGTTTTTCTTCTATGCTGGCTGCCCATTTTCATACTCAATACCATTGCTATCATAAACCCAATATCTCCACTTGTATGGGAGATTTCAATATGGCTAGGATATGCAAATTCAGCAGCTAATCCAATCATATTTTTGCTTTCTGACATATGTCATAAGCGGTAACATCTCAGATACATTGCAAATATTGTACTAAACACTTAAAGAGTGTTTCTAACGTACCTTTGTTTGATGATTGTCTAAAAAGAGAAATATAATAGAGTGGACCTTAGCCTGAGTCCAGTCGTCAATATGAGTATTTTTCCAAATATATATTTTGTTTATTTATTATTTTTTATGAGTACGTTAAAACTTACACATCAAACGTATCGGTAGCCGTTATTGATTTCCGTAGATATTGATGCCTGCGACTCTCAAGGTGTTTTCCTTTGATAATCCCATAAGACGATGATCTAATTATAGCCTACTGTGGCGTAATGAAATTAATAACGAGGTGCGATAATGAGAAAGAGGCTGTATTATCAGCCATTGTCAGCATGGAGGCTGCACATTACGCTGGAATGCATTTAGCTCCGTTTGTCCAAAGAACGCGTTAGCGTCCTTCCTTCTATCTTCCGTATACACAGCAAATGCGAAATTTTTAAATTTATAATGTTATAAATGAAAAACAAGTTGCAAATGGCAACTGAATTGGTATAGCGGAAATAGCGGAAACGAGGCTACTGGGACTTCGGTTACTATTTATAGTACATTAGGGTTATCTGAAAGAGTTGTCGTTCTTGGTCTAACCCCTCTGAATCTGAGGGATAATCGAGGTGGTGCTGCCAAACGAAATCAAAGTTCCCCAGGCTGTCATTTTTGACCAAGAAACGAAAAAATAAAAAAGAGAAAAAATGATGAGACTGGAGCCCAGGCTAAGTGGACCTATACAAGTGCTCAGTGCTTGGCATGTGCTGCTGACCTATGTGATAACCATAGTTTAGGACTGAATTTGTTAGTATAGTCTTAAAGTTAAACTATGTTCTCACTGTCCCGGTTTAGCTCCCCAGTTCGCCAGTAAGCTGGGGCAAACCGTAATGAACCGGGGTAGAACCGTAGCGCTACCGTAGCAAACCAGGAAGAACCGGGTAAACCGGGGACCCTTCATGGTTGTATTAAAATGTTTAATAGAACCGGGATAGATGTCAAAACCGGGTTAAACTGGGGTGACACCGTGACAAACCATGATAGCTCCGGGACTCGACCAAGACCAGGGCTACACCGGGGTAACACCGTGACTGTGAGAACATGACCAATTTTGGTATGGACAGTTCCCCAGTTTATCATGGTATACTGGCTTCTCCTCACCGGGGCGAGCTGGGGTAGAACCGGGACAGTGAGAACAGGACTTTATGTTTGTTATTATCTTACAGAAAGACTGTAATGTAACAACACTCTAAAATAATTCAACCTATACACACATAAATTTACATGGAAACTATTAGCTTGCAGGGGTTATAAGAAATCAATCTTATTATTACTGTTAATTGCTGAACCCATATCTGACGAATGCATCTTCCCATCATTATCATTTGGGTGAGTCCACTTTATGTTTTAGGGGCATCAGGAATGATTTTTAAATTTCATTCAATTTTTCGATGAAAATTCTCTAAGCAAACAGAATAGCCGCAGATGGGACGCCGCGTTCTGCGGCATCACATCTGGGGCTATTCTGTTTGCCTATGTCCCATAAAAGGGATGCCAGGCTTAAATGAGTTAATGGAAATGACGTGCATCTCACACAGCATGAATTATGCTGCTACAAGAAAGAAATGAAAATGTATGCTAATGTACTATTTGCATGCTTCCCTGAGTGATATCCAGACTCAAGTGAGCTGCGACACTAGAAAACCAACCGGTCGTCGGGGTTTCCGTCGGACCAGGTCTGACACAAACCAACCTGTACAGTCACAGAAGCAGGCTGGAAGCTTGAAATTTTGGATTTAAGAAGAAGAGAAATTGTTCTATCTGTGTAGCAAAAACAAAGGCGCTGATCAGCTTCACAGTTACAGCGAAGCTGATCTGCACCATTGTTTTCGCATAGGCAAAAATCCAGTTTTCTCACGATGCGACTCAAGTAAAATTAAGTTACATTTTTAACCATTTACTATGGTAATTTAATGGTATTTTGATTCATGGTATCTTAATTTAGAAAGGAGTAGATAAATAATTTTAAAAATACTTGGTTAAGGGTGCTGTTTTTTTTTCTTCTATTTTTCTTTTTTTTTATTAAATTTATCATGTTGCTTTACAGGAACATGATTGTCTCTTGGCCTAGAATCATTTATATATATATTAATTTTCCTTTATCAGTTATGATTGTGTATCTAATGACATAATGTGAATCAGGATGGACCATGATGACACAAGATTAACACCTACTGTCAAGTTCATGAAAGGCAAAAAATTCCAGGAAAAGGTCTCTTGAATTTAAATGCCTACGTGTCATTAAATGTGCTTTATTATGTCTACCTTGTGTGCCTAATGACCTCAGGTGAGCTAGGAAGGACTGTCTGCATCTCAATCTAGGTCAAGCCCTATTGTCAACTTCTTGACAACAGATTTAACTTGGGCAAATTTCTGGGGGAAAAAATGTCTTGAATTTCACATTTGATTTATATTACATTGTGAGCCCAATGACCTCAAGTGAGCAAGGATTTAGGACTGCATGAATTTCACTAGATTATTTCCTACTCTCAAGTTCTTGACAACAAGAATTTCTGGAAAAATGTCTTGCATTTATATACATATGCATATTAAGTGTGCTTTATGAAGTCTACATTGTGAGCCCAATGACCTCAGGTGAGCAAGGAAGGACTGCATGAGTCTCATTAGATCATTACGAAATTATGCCCAAGCAATTACAGAGAATTTTTCACCAGTGAAAATTGAAAATTTTCATGGTACTTTTTTTATATTTTTCTTATTTTTGCTCAAAACCTAGATTGTGAGTACCCACAATCTGTGTTTTGGTGCAAAAATAAAGTACCCACAATTTATGTTTCGGAACACAAATAAAGAAAAGTAGGTATACCCCTGCATATCCCAGTTTTGCTATATAAAGGTGGGGTATAAGGGGTATATATTACACGGACATGTTATCCTCATGATGACCTCAGGTGAGCAAGGAAGGGCTGTATGAATCTTACTAAATTAAGACCTACAGTCAAGTTCTTGACAACAGATTTAAACTCTGACAAATTTCATGGAAATTACAGATATTCCGCTCCATTGATTTCTTGTCAAAATCGACATCCATCCATCAGCCGAACAATTGAAGCAGACCTAATTATTATTTTGGCAAAACCAATAAGTTCAGTTTCATTGTATATCAGCCACAATATGAGAAAATAAGCTTTTTCCATGAGTGAAAACAAAGACGCAGATAAGCTGTGCAGTAACTGCACTGCTGATCAGTGCTTTGTTTTCACTGCAAGAATATTACAATTCCTCTTCTTCTTAAATTTCAAGCTTCTAGCCTTCTGTGACTGTACAGGCTAGTTTGTGTCGGACCTGGACAGAAACCCCAAAGGCCCGGTATTCTTGTGAAAGGGCTCATATGAGCCGTGACGTGAGAAAACCGAGCTTGAAACCAGGTCTGACATAAACAAACCTGTACAGTCACAGAAGCAGGCTACAGGCTGGAAATTTTGGGTATAGGTAGAGGAGGAATTGTTCTATCCATGTGGCGAAAACAAAGGCACTGATCAGCTTCGCATTAACTGCGAAGCTGATCGGTGCCTTTGTTTTTGCATAGGCCAAAATCCAGTTTTCATGACGCGGCTCATATTATAGCACATGTACTTGCAAATGAGCCAATAAATGGCAAAACCTGTCTAATGATAAAAAGCCTCAGATCAGCCAAGATAATCTTCCATGTCAGAGTAGAGAATAGCCATTACCCCATTTTAATACCAGCAGTCCAAGATCAAGCCTTTTCATTTTTGCAGAAGCAACACTGATCAGACAGTACACACACTAAATTATGCTAATCATAGTCCAGAACTAAGTAGCACTTGTGCACCAGTCATTTGTAACCGTCATCCCCCCCCCCCCCCCCACCTACGGGGAAGGTTGGGAATAGCCGAGCTAAAGTGCAGGGCAATTACTTTTAGAGTGTCCTCTCAATGCAGGGGAAAGACGGGGTTTTAACATTAGGATCCCTACCCCAGAGATTTTCCCCGTAGGTGGGGGAGCAGTGATTACAAATGACTGGTGCATAGTGATTTGTTAAAATTGCCTCAAATGAAAAACGATTTTTCAGCTCTATCTCTGTTATATTTTTCAATCACTGGAACCTAATAAGCAGTGAAACGAGCCAATGCATGAGGTAACTTATCTTCCAGGTTTGTGACAAGTTCTGACACAAACAAGGCTGTAATGCTGCTAGTTAACCTAGCAACACTGATTCACGGCTAATGTTTTAAATTCAGTTTTGCCTGCCTTTCAAGATATTTCAGCTCATATGAGACGGGCCAATCAGTAGGTGGGCGAAAACTGGAGAACCCCGAAAAAAACTACCTGACACACCCGCAAGCAGAACATGGCTTGTCTCACATGTGGCCAGTGCGGGGCTCGAACCCACAGCGATGAGATGATCAAGTGATTAAGAAACAGCGCTCTTAATCGCTCGGCCACGTGGGTCGCCAAGAAGTTTTTTAGAAATGATGGTTGGTTGATTTGGGGTTTTATATCTCACCAACAGCCAAAGTCATATGGATACAAGACCTTGGTTAAAAGTCTCATCCGAAAGACTGGAGAAGTGCAGGACCTAACTGCAACCCTTGGTTTACAAAGTGTGTGACTTAATGCACCAGTCATTTGTAACCACTGTCCCCTCACTCACCCACCTACGGTGAAGGATGGGGGATAGCCGGGCTAAAGTGCAGGGCAATTACTTTTCCAGTGTCCTCTCAGTGCAGGGGAAATGACGGTTTTAACATTTGGATCCTTACCCCAGCGAATGGCGGGGCGAAGAGCAAAGTTTTGACCAACAATTGTTGGCATTTTAACATTTATCAGCAGGATAAATTACAGTCTTTGGTGATCTAAACCTGAAGTTTCAATTTATTTGGGCCATTTCGTCATTAATGAGCAGTTGAAATTTCATGCTCAGCTAAGTTGAGCTTGAAAAAAGTTTTATAACCTCTGGGCCAGTACTATGGGGATAAAATAGGTCTTGCTTATAAGTGGCGGAAAGTTTTCAGTTACTGGATCTCTTGATCCTGAGTCTGACGCTCTACTGTCCCAGTCAACAATTTTTCAACATTCAACATCTCAGTTTGGACTTTGTGATCTACAAATGAATCGCCACACTCCCTACACATAAAGTATAATCAAGCTTACTGTAAATATACAATGTAATGTAAATTCGGAAATTTTCGCATGACTTTTATTTCGCGAATTTTCGATTTCCTAATTATTAGCGAGTTTTTGAATTCGCAAACGGGTACTTGTACAGTCTATAAAGCTTATTGTAATTCTTTATTAGCGAGAACTTAATTTTCGAGAGGCAACAAATTCGCAAATATTAGCGAAAATTAAGTTCTCGCGAAAATTTCCAGATTTACAGTATTTGTGTGACATGGTCATTTGCTAAAACATCATTGACATTATCATATGATTTCCCCAGAGTGGGACAAAGTTGTAAAGAAAATGTTGACAAATAGCACAAAATAATAAGCTGAAACCATGGAAAAAGTCTTCGCTAATATAGGGATCAAACATGATTTTCCATTCATTAACATTTGCAAGGTCCCATGGGGAGTGTTGTTATGTTGTAAACAATCTACAGTATAATAAATTATAAATTCTAGATACAGGCTCTAAATTACGTAAACATGCTCATCAGGAAAACATGTCCGTGCAATGTATACCCCCTTGAACCCCACTTTTATATAGCCAAACTGGGGTATGCAGGGGTATACCTATTTTTCTTATTTTTGCTCCGAAACATAGATTGTGGGTACTCGTTAGAACCGCCTCTCCGAGGCGGTTCTAACCTGTACCCACAATCTATGTTTTGAGCAAAAATAAGAAAAATATCAAAAATTTTCTCGAAAATTTTCAATTTTTACTACTTAAGAAAAATCCATATATTACATGGGCATGTTTTCGTAATGTAAATACAGATAGTGAGAGACATGAGCCTGAGATGCCCATCCTTTTCCCGACAACCAATAGAATCATATAGAGGCTAATATGACAAAAATGACAAATTATTGTGTTGACTTGACATGTCAGCCAGAAAATTGATCAGTTTCTTGTCATATCAATTTTCATTCAGGGTTTTAGACCTTGTCCCGAGGGTATAAAACTTTTTCATGATCAACTCAGCCGAGACTAAAATTTATCCTGCTCATGAATGTTAAAATGGCAACAATTGTTGCCATTTTAACATTTATAAGCAGGATAAATTACAGGCTTTGGCATTCTAAACCTTCAATTTCAATATATTTGGGCTATTTTGGTAATTATGAGCAGTTCAAATTTTATGCTCAACTGAGTTGAGCACGAAAACTTTTATAACCTTGTGACTAGGTCCGACACAAACCAGCCTGTACAGTCTAAAAAACTTCAGAATTAAGAAGAAGAGGGATTGTACTATCTGTGTTACAGCACAGCTGATCTGCACCTTTGTTTCCCATGCCATAAATCCGCTTTTCTCATGACGGGGGTTATTTCTGCTCCTGACATCGCAATATAGAGATCAAACATGATTTTTCATTCATTAACATTCGCTAGGTCCCGAGGGGAGCGTTGAAAATGAAGGGCACAGCTTCTGGCGTAGCCCAAGGTTTTCAACACTCCCCTCACAACCTAGTGAATGTAAATGAATGACAAAATCATTTTTGATCGCTATTATTGCATAAATTTTGTACAAACGAAAGAAATAATGGTGCACTTTATTTTACAGCCTCATCACATTTTCATATGCGTAAAAGCTTTCATTTTTATGCTCGTTCCTGGCAGACTTCAGTTTCTCATTATTAGCACATGCTTTGCGTGGAGCCCGGTAACGAGCATAAGTAAAAGCCATGTATTAACAGCATGTGCGCGCGTGAATTGCAATATTAATGCATGGCTTTCTCTTCATTAACAAACAGCTGTTAATATCGTGTTACACGGGTATTTATGCAATAATATTGAATAAAGTTTCTGGTTGTTTTCTGAAGATGGTCAAGTAGACTTTTTCATGAAAACTGAGACTATCTCAAAGAATCACTAATATATTGGTGTATAATATTGTTTACATAGTTATATCTCTGCAGCAAGATAAAGGCGCAGATTAACTGTTGGGCCCCCAGCCATTGGGGCCTAAAGAAATAGATGGGCTGCTTGTGCCTCCAGGAAAAGCTTATACACTACTGACTGACCATCTGATTACTGGTTTACCGCTCTGGTCTGAGCCAGTCCAGGAAAAGTGGTTTATGTCAATCATCCATACAAGCCTTTGTGGCTTAGCTAGGTAGCCATATTTTAAGCACTTTTGGATGACATCCTAATTTTGGGTAAAAGTCCCATAAAATGGAGGCAACTTCCCGACATGACCTTACCTTTGCCTGGGATGTCAAGCGTCAATTCAAGCAAACAAACAAATCTTTGTCTTGCATCAAGTGCAAAAAGCAGCTTTCCTAAGGACACAGCTCATATAAAGTGAGGAGAAAAACTAGAAATGAGCCGACGCATGAGAAAACAAACAATCTGCATATGTGAAAACAAAGGCAGATCAGCTGTGCAGTAAATGCACAGCTGATCAGCACCTTTGTTTTTGCTTCTCCCATAGTATGATTCCTCTTCTATTTATATCCAAAATTTCAAACGTTTAACTTTATTCTATTCTGTGACTGTACAGACCGGTATGTGTCGACCTGGTCGGAAACCCAAATTGTTGGTTTTCTCATGCAGTGGCTCAATTGTCAGCAAATCTGTATCATCTAGCCCCGCTCCTGAGGTTTTTGCCTAGGAGAAAAAAATACTTAAATCTTTAGCAATCCCAAGCTAAATCTTGTCATATGTGCATATGAAATTTGGTTGAATTTGGTTCCAGAGAAGAAAAGTCTTGAAATTGTGAATGGTTGGATGACGGAGGATGAGACGCTAGAGCATGCTTTCCTATAATGCACCAGTCATTTGTATCCCCGGCTCCCCCGGGGCCCGGGATAGCGGGGACATAGCGGGGCTAAAGTGCCTGGCTTTAACCTCTGATGTGTCCCAGCAGTGCCGGGGATTTGCCGGGGTTATGATTTCCCGCCAATACACTGTCACATTAATTCAAATTAGATTTTAATGATATTTTCAACATTAAATTATCTTTATGGTACTTATTTAATTTCCAAATGCACCTAAACATTTACATGCATAAAATGGGGCCCTTCTCCCATGTTTCAGTTTCATCAGAACAACTCCCAGCTGTTGTTCCACGTTATTGTCAGCCCCTGGGGAGCCGGGGCTTTTAGCAGGGGTTTAAACAAAACTCTTGCCCGGCAGTGCCGGGCTTTTAGCCGGGCTTTAAAAATTGAAAAGTTAAAAGCCCCACTATTCCCCGGCCCCGGGAGAGCCGGGGATGCAAATGACTGGTGCATAACTCTCCTGGTAAGCCTGTCTGCTCAGGTGAGCTAAAAATGTAGACATCTAAAGAGACCTGAAAAATTACACATAATTTACACCAAACCATTTACTTACCAAATCCTCTAAGTCAAGACAGTCTCTGAGTCTAGTTTGATCAGCGTGTGGTACAAATCCCATGGAGACATTGCATCACGAAAACATGTCCATGCAATGTGGGCCCCTTGTCCATGCAATGTGGGCCCCTTAATCCCCACTTTTATATAGCGAAACTGGGGTATGCAGGGGTATACCTATTTTTCTTATTTTTGCTCCAAAGAATAGATTGTGGGTACTCGTTAGAACCGCCGCAGTTCTAACATGTACCCACAATCTAAGTTTTAAGCAAAAATATTGAAAATATCAAAATTTTTCCAATGTTTTTTTTTTTTTCAATTTGAATAACTGAAAAAAAATCTATGTATATCGCATGGGCAAGTTTTCGTAATGGAACCCAAACATTTATGTTCTTCTTTTCCTTCGTTGTTATAATATTGCAGTATTTTGCCTATGCGAAAACAAAAACACAGATCAGCTGTGCAGTAACTGCACAGCTGATCAGCACCTTTGTTTTCGTTACACCGGTAGTTCTATCCCTCTTCTTAAATTCCGAAATTTCAATCATCTAGCCTTTTTCTGTGATGATACACGCTGGTCTGTGTAGAACCTGGTCAGAAAGTCCGAAAACCAGTTTTCTTGCCTCGCAACTAAAATTCCACTTACCAAATCTTCCATATCGAGACAGTCGGGTTTGATCAATGTGTGGTAGAAATCCCTAGGAGACATTGGACCCAAACATTTATGTTCCTGTTTCCCTTCCTTATCTTTGGTATAATACTGAAACTTCACAGTCTTAGGAGGGGTACCCAGGGTGATACAGCATATTCTGTAAATCTGAAAACAGGGAAGATAGATATGTGCCATAAGCAAAACTGTTGATTGAATGAAAAACCTCTCAAGAATAAATTTTAACTTCATTGGTATGCACAGGTTAACCCAACTACATTTGATTAAAGAAAAGAAGTCAGTCAACTTAAGACCAAAGGGAAGCAGTCCAATACTTTCATCTTGCATTTTTCAGTACATGTATTTTAACATATTTATTTATTAATCTCTTTGAACTTTGTATTAAACGGGTTTTTTTCCATGGCCATTTCCTTTTCTAGGTTCTTATCCTTTAATTGAAGACAATGAGGGGGTCTTCACAATTTTTCATTGGCTTCATAGTTTTTCAAACATGACTCTTAGTTAAAGCCTCTTATAAAGTTTTATCAGTGATTGAGGTCTGAAAATTTAACAGGCAATGACAATCTAATATGAGCCGCATCGTGAGAAAACCGGATTTTTGCCTAGGCGAAAACAAAGGCGCAGATCAGCTTCGCGGTAACCGCGAAGCTGATCAGCGCCTTTGTTTTCGCCACACGGATAGTACAATTTCTCTTCTTCTTAAATCCGAAATTTCAAGCTTCTAGCCTGCTTCTGTGACTGTACAGGTTGGTTCATGTCGGACCTGGTCGGAAACCTCGAAGACCTGTTTTCTCGTGACGCGGCTCATATGTGAAGCCACTTTGCTGTCAGTATCAAGTAACAGTTAAGGGAGATAATTATTCACAATCCATATAAATACATATGAGCCGCCTCGTGGGAAAACCAACAATGTGGTTTCCGAACAGGTTCGACACAAACCGGGCTGTACGAGCACAGAAACAGGCTAGAAGCTTGAAATTTCGGATTTAAGTAGACGAGGAATTGCACTGTCCTAGTAGCGAAAACAAAGGCGCTGATCAGATTCGCGGTTACCGCGAAGCTGATCTGCGCCTTTGTTTTCGCCTATACAGATTGTTGGTTTTCCCACGAGGTGGCTCATATTATAAGTTTAGAACAGAAGTCATTGCATATTTACCTACTTTATATCAACCCTAAATGACCCAAGACCCTAATAACATAATAGAATTTTGAGCATATATACCTGTACAGATTTTTGGGGCATTTTTATAGTTTACTTATTGAGTATCAATAGACTTTATAACCTATGAAGATAATATCTCACCTCTTCCATCATGGAGGATTTTTCTGTCTCTATAACATCCTCTGAAGCGCCTTTCTTGACCAGATTCTGTAGTCTCATACAGCACTCACGTAACTGAAATAAACATGTACAAAACCTTGTTGTATACAGTCTATTTTATGCACCAGTTATTTGTAACCACTGCTCCCCCACCTATGGGGAAGGGCGGGGATTATGACTTTACAGCTTAAAAAGCCCTGGCTGCTATAAGCCCCAACCCCAGGGGACAAACTGGATGTCAAAACTTTGCTCTTTGCCCTGCACTTCGCAATAGAAAACCTCCTTGGGGTAAGGATCCTTATGTCAAAACCCCATAATTTGTGGTTACAAATGACTGGTGCATTAACAGACAGACAGACATCTGAGGACAAAGGCTCATAGAAGAGCTAAAACATGTTTGGGTTCATACTTAGAAACAATGGCTCATAGAGGAGCTAAAACATGTCTGGGAGGCCCCTGTGACTGAGTGGTGAAGAGCACTAGTATTTCATTACCACCCTTAACCATCCGATCAACTCACGGCCATGTCTGGAGTGGGTTTGAGGCCCATACAGGGAACATGTGAGACAAGCCTTGTTCTGCTTGCGGGTGTGCTTGGAAGTTTTTCTCGGGGTTATCCCATTGTCACCCCACCTACTGATTGGCTGAAATAATCTAAAGGGACGTAAAACTGAATAAAAATAAATAAAATCATGTCTGCATTCATACTTTGAAACAATCAAGAATAATTGTTGTTCTGAGAGAAACAGATTCATCAGGATCTTGAGTATGAAGCGAAGAGAACTTTCAAGTTTAATTAAGTAGCATCAGGAAAACATGTCCGTGCAATGAATACCCCCTTAAACCCCACTTATATATAGTAAAACTGGGGTTTGCAGGGGTATACCTATTTTTCTTATTTTTGCTCAAAAACATAGACTGTGGGTACTCGGCGATGCGGTTCTAACGTGTACCCACAATCTATATTTTGAGCAAAAATAAGAAAAATATCATTTTTTTTTACAATGAAATTTTCAATTTTTCAGCTGAAAAAATCTCTTTATACTGCATGGGCAAGTTATCATAATGTTTAAGTAGAGTATCAAGCAAAATTATCAGAGATGAGCCATGAAAACATTGTTTTTGTAGATGCAAAAATCGATGGCGCAGATCAAATGCGTGGAAAGTTCTGAAACCACCAGTACCTTTAGCTGTTTTCATTACATAGATAAAAATTTTCTCATTCCAGCCATCTTCTGTAGCTACAAACCTTTGTCAGACATAGTGGGGAACAGCCAAAACATTTTACATCCAGACATAGTGGGGAAGAGCCAAAACATTTTACATCCAGACATAGTGGGGAACAGCCAAAACATTTTACATCCAGACATAGTGGGGAACAGCCAAAACATTTTACATCCAGACATAGTGGGGAACAGCCAAAACATTTTACATCCAGACATAGTGGGGAACAGCCAAAACATTTTACATCCAGACATAGTGGGGAACAGCCAAAACATTTTACATCCAGACATAGTGGGGAACAGCCAAAGTATTTTACATCCAGACATAGTGGGGAACAGCCAAAACATTTTACATCCAGACATAGTGGGGAACAGCCAAAACATTTTACATCCAGACATAGTGGGGAACAGCCAAAACATTTTACATCCAGACATAGTGGGGAACAGCCAAAGTATTTTACATCCAGACATAGTGGGAAACAGCCAAAACATTTTACATCCAGACATAGTGGGAAACAGCCAAAACATTTTACATCCAGACATAGTGGGGAACAGCCAAAACATTTTACATCCAGACATAGTGGGAAACAGCCAAAACATTTTACATCCAGACATAGTGGGAAACAGCCAAAACATTTTACATCCAGACATAGTGGGAAACAGCCAAAACATTTTACATCCAGACATAGTGGGAAACAGCCAAAACATTACAGCCAAAACATTTTACATCCAGACATAGTGGGGAACAGCCAAAACATTTTACATCCAGACATAGTGGGGAACAGCCAAAACATTTTACATCCAGACATAGTGGGGAACAGCCAAAACATTTTACATCCAGACATAGTGGGGAACAGCCAAAACATTTTACATCCAGACATAGTGGGGAACAGCCAAAACATTTTACATCCAGACATAGTGGGGAAGAGCCAAAACATTTTACATCCAGACATAGTGGGGAACAGCCAAAACATTTTACATCCAGACATAGTGGGAAACAGCCAAAACATTTTACATCCAGACATAGTGGGGAACAGCCAAAACATTTTACATCCAGACATAGTGGGGAACAGCCAAAACATTTTACATCCAGACATAGTGGGGAACAGCCAAAACATTTTACATCCAGACATAGTGGGGAACAGCCAAAACATTTTACATCCAGACATAGTGGGGAACAGCCAAAACATTTTACATCCAGACATAGTGGGGAACAGCCAAAACATTTTACATCCAGACATAGTGGGGAACAGCCAAAACATTTTACATCCAGACATAGTGGGGAACAGCCAAAACATTTTACATCCAGACATAGTGGGGAACAGCCAAAACATTTTACATCCAGACATAGTGGGGAACAGCCAAAACATTTTACATCCAGACATAGTGGGGAACAGCCAAAACATTTTACATCCAGACATAGTGGGGAACAGCCAAAACATTTTACATCCAGACATAGTGGGAAACAGCCAAAACATTTTACATCCAGACATAGTGGGGAACAGCCAAAACATTTTACATCCAGACATAGTGGGGAACAGCCAAAACATTTTACATCCAGACATAGTGGGAAACAGCCAAAACATTTTACATCCAGACATAGTGGGAAACAGCCAAAACATTTTACATCCAGACATAGTGGGGAACAGCCAAAACATTTTACATCCAGACATAGTGGGGAACAGCCAAAACATTTTACATCCAGACATAGTGGGGAACAGCCAAAACATTTTACATCCAGACATAGTGGGGAACAGCCAAAACATTGTACATCCAGACATAGTGGGGAACAGCCAAAACATTTTACATCCAGACATAGTGGGAAACAGCCAAAACATTTTACATCCAGACATAGTGGGAAACAGCCAAAACATTTTACATCCAGACATAGTGGGAAACAGCCAAAACATTTTACATCCAGACATAGTGGGGAACAGCCAAAACATTTTACATCCAGACATAGTGGGGAACAGCCAAAACATTTTACATCCAGACATAGTGGGGAACAGCCAAAACATTTTACATCCAGACATAGTGGGGAACAGCCAAAACATTTTACATCCAGACATAGTGGGAAACAGCCAAAACATTTTACATCCAGACATAGTGGGAAACAGCCAAAACATTTTACATCCAGACATAGTGGGAAACAGCCAAAACATTTTACATCCAGACATAGTGGGGAACAGCCAAAACATTTTACATCCAGACATAGTGGGGAACAGCCAAAACATTTTACATCCAGACATAGTGGGGAACAGCCAAAACATTTTACATCCAGACATAGTGGGGAACAGCCAAAACATTTTACATCCAGACATAGTGGGGAACAGCCAAAACATTTTACATCCAGACATAGTGGGGAACAGCCAAAACATTTTACATCCAGACATAGTGGGGAACAGCCAAAACATTTTACATCCAGACATAGTGCGGAACAGCCAAAACATTTTACATCCAGACATAGTGGGGAACAGCCAAAACATTTTACATCAGGAGACTTAAGCTTTTGAGTCCCGTCACGGGAAAACCAACTCTGTGATTTCCGAACAGGTCTGACACAAACCGAGCTGTACAAGCACAGTAAACCGACTGACCTACCCTGTTATTGAGTAAAATTCCAAATCTTCTAGAGTTCTGAGCTGCACTAGCTTCTGGGAACGACACTTTTGGAACAACCCCATATTTCTCGACTAAGTTTGTGAGCATGTCCCATTGGCCCCCATCCTCTGAAGGGTTAAACAGCAGGTGATGTATGAGACGACCCTCGTGGGTTTCTCCTTTCCTAGCACACTCTACAAAAGCATTTAGTAGATAGTTGGCTCTTTCTACCTGAAAGAAAGGGATCACACGTGGCATATTTACAGGTACAGTCACTACAGTGTATAAACATCCCATTTAACAATTTTTCAGTCATCTCAGGACAGGAAAATATTTTGTGGTTAGTTAACCAATGCTAGGTATGAGGCTTAGTGTTTTATTCACTTTTCAGTGTCTAGTGGTTATTTGAGCAGTCATGCAAAATCACAGAACTATTTTTCAATTTTATACTATTTCATCAAGCCTATTTAAGTAAATGTAGTTCACAATTTTTTAAATGTCACTGCAAAAAAGTGTTTAAAGTATACCTTATCCCAGAAAAATAGATAAGTCTGGCTAAACTCAAACTCATCCAGGTTATATTTCTTCATAAATGGTATTCTCATCATGTTGAGACAGGCAAATATCCAACATCTCCCGGACTGCTTCTGGTTGGTCATAGGCTTCCCCTCATTGTCGAGCTAAAAATAGAATGTGATATATAGAGAAAGGAATCCCAAATAACGGAAATCTTTTCACTGTAAGGTAGTATATTCTTCATGACCTGTATGTATTCTTATGATGTTGAGACAAGCAAATATCCAACATCTCCCTGACTGCTTCTGGTTGGACAGTGCCGAGTGGTCATGGGCTTCCCCTCATCCTGGAGCTAAAATAGAATATTATGCATGTATATAGAGAAGGGAATCCCAAAGAACTGAAATCTTTTCCCATTTATGGTATATTTCTTCATGAATGGAACAGACAAATATCACACATCTCCCGGACTGCTTCTGGTTGGTCATGGGCTTCCCCTCATTGTCAAGCTAAAAACAGAACTTCTCTGGAGGGAACAGATGATGAACACAAGGGTAATTTTTCACTCTATTTCAAACACCAGTAATATCAGTAGTCAGACTGACTACATGTACTTCTAAATGGATACCACCTAGGCAGAGGTTAAAAGTTACTTTCCTGATGAAGGCCTAAAGTTACTTTCCTGATGAAGGCCTAGTGCCGGAAATTTGAAATAGAGTGAAAACATACCCTAGTGTAAAAATAGAATGAACCACTTTCATCCAGAAAATCAAATAAGATTCCTGTATTTTCCCGCAAAGGAGTGTAAAAGCTACATAGCAGTTGTGCAGTCTAGATTTGTAAATTTGCTCTATGCATCTCAGCAGCTCACATATAAGCCTTCACGTGAGAAAATCAACAATTTGCATATGCGAAAACAAAGGCGCAGCTGATCAGCGCCTTTGTTTTTGCTACAGGGATAGTACAATTCATCTTCTACCTATATCCAAAGTTTCAAGCTTCTAGCTTTATTCTGTGACTGTACAGCCTGGTTTAGGTTGGACCTGGTCAGAAACTCAAACTGTTGGTTTTCTCATGCACAGGCTCTATTACACTATTTAACATGACCGAAGATGGCAAAATTTCACGGACCTTTTTTTGTTTTGTTTTTGTTTGTTTTTTTGTTACTCCCATCAATCAATTTCTGCTTATTCTTGGGAGGTGTACAATGTACACTTCGGTGTGTTTGCAGGATGAGCCTACATGCATGAGGATAGAACCTGTGTAGGGATCTTTAACCTGCACAGAGGATGATTGTCCCTGCACAGAGGGCCTCCAGTTAACATCCCGATCCGAAGGACAGCGCACTGTAGCCATGTCATCCCTGCAAATGACATGAAGGGAAGCATGTTCGCACACCAAATTTTCCTCGCCACCCCTGGGGATCAAACATGGGACCTCTAGCACCAGAGGCCAGTGCGCTAACCACTGAGCTATCCCGCTTTTTACCTTTTATATGCTATTCAAAATTTAGAGCTCTTAAAAGCACATTTGACATAAAAATTTGCATGATTATGGTTTCTTTATTTACCCAAATGTTGACTTACTTTATGGGAGAAGCAATGCTGCGTATTCTGCAGCACTGATCTGTTCCTACACGTATCAGTGATTAACTGCTGGGTACAGACATTCTGAGCAAGCCTATTCTTTGGGTCCAAGTTGAAGTTTTTCTCAAACTGCTCCAAAAGCTGGCTGGAGACACCAGGTTCTGAAAAATTAAAACATTACGATGGTTTGTTCTATCTATAGATGGTTTGTCCTATCTATAGAATCTTTGTTCTATCTATAGATGCTTTGTTCTATCTAAAGATGCTTTGTTCTATCTATAGTTGATGCTTTGCTCTATCTAAAGATGCTTTGTTCTATCTATAGATACTGACAATACACCCCTCGTTTCTGAGTATTATGCACATGTTTGTTTGTTTTGTGGTTTAAAATCCCCATCAACAAACCTTTAGTCATGTAGGGATAAAGCCAAGGCTTCTTGGATCTTAACAGTCAGTTAACTGCAGTACTATGGGGAGTATGCTTCTAAAACTCTTGCTCAAGGACACAACCTTGCACCAGTAGGATTTTACATCCGTGCAATGAATATCCCCTCATACCCCACTTTAACATAGTAAAACTGGGGTATGCAGGGGTAGACATATTTTTCTTATTTTTGGTCAAAAACATAGATTGTGGGTACTCATTAGAACCGCCTCAGTGAGGCAGTTGTAACATGTATCCACAATCTATGTTTTGAGCTAAATTATTAAACATATCAAAATTTTTCTGATGAAATTTTCAATTTTTACAGCTGAAAAAAAATCTCTGTTGATTACAAGGGCAAGTTTTTGTAATGAAAATCCTGAGAAACCTCTTGATCAGATCCAACACCAAAGCAATAGGTGCTGCAAGTTAAAATACTTTGAGCATGTTTCCATTAAAAAGCACACTCACATTTATTATTTAAAACAAATAATTGACAAAATTTAGAAATGCTCTACAACAAAGACGGAAGAGTTCCTGTTGTACCATACAACCCATCCTTTGGTGCTTTGTCTACAATTTGTTTATCAGTTGTGAACAAAATTTAAAGTGCATCATGTTAATGCTGATGGAGAAGCCTCCATGGCGCATTGGTATCGATATGTCACTCGCCTTGTAAACCAGGGTCGGAGGTTCGATCCCTGGCTTCTCCAGTCTGAATGAGACTATAAACCGAGGTCCCATCTCTATATAACCTTATTTGTTGATAGGAAGCTAAACACCAATTCAACCAATCAACATGGTGCCATTTCATGTTTTTAGGCCGAAACACAATTGGTGCGAATATGACAGGGTACGAAAGATTGATTTTTCATCGTTTTAATTAACAATTCGCGTACCAGCCAGGTTTTGTGAATAAATCATTAAACGAATATACTATAACTAGATAGGAAGCAGTGAAATAATTGTTTACCGCTCTGCTTTTCCATAATTTATTGATTTTTGTACACTTTCGATTTCGTTTCACAGCTCTCAAACTACTGGTTCTCGTCTCAATAACTTATCGATCGGCATCAAGCCGGTAAAGTATAATTATTAAAACTACATATCAAGAACCCTTGAACCTAACGGCAAGAGGTCATAAAATGCTTAGGAAACTGTCAGTGCTTCCAAACTGCCTTGGCACAACTTTCCAGAATAGGCGTACTCGATTAACTACTACATTTTATACCCTCGCACCGTTTGGTCCCACTAATTCCCGGATTACTCGACTGTACCGGTGAACGGTCCAAGACGTTTCACCACATTCCCCCCAACCATAACGTTGAAGGCCAACGGCATGGTGGAGAGAATCAAAGAGATGTGCCAGCTGCAAGCAAGCACAAATACCTTACCTCTTTGTTATAGCTTACGTCAACCAGGAAACTTGTGAACTAGAAGTCCACTGGATTCTTCTTGACAAACCGCTAGTCCTAGGACCTTTGTTGTTGCAGTCATCACCACACTCTGGCATAGTAGCGTTGATACATGGATATGAGCTAAAAGCCCACACACCCGTCGATGACTGGACATGAGCTAAAAGCCCACACACCTGTCGATGCCTGGATATGAGCTAAAAGCCCACACACCCGTCGATGCCTGGATATGAGCTAAAAGCCCACACACCCGTCGATGCCTGGACAGGAGCTAGAAGCCCACATTCTCGTCGATGGCTGGACAGGAGCTACAAGCCCACATTCTCGTCAATGGCTGGACAGGAGCTAGAAGCCCACATTCTCGTCAATGGCTGGACAGGAACTGGAAGCCCACATTCTCGTCAATGGCTGGACAGGAGCTATAAGCCCACATACCTGAGCTACAAGCCCAAGGAAATTTGACTACAGGTTTGTCAATAACTTTGAACAGACAGCGTGTCCGCTCACTTGAAGAACTATTGATATGCGGGTGCTAGCTATAAGCCCGCGAGAAATTGCATGTGTTAATAAGGCAACATGTCTGCTGACATCTCGGAGCTAGAAGCCCACAGTGAATTTCTAGGCATATCATAGGTTCTTCTGTTACACTTGATATCTGGATCTAGCCACCATGCTGGAGCTAAAAGCCCTCCGCAAGTGAAGAAACTTTCATTCCTGCCGGAAGTCTCTTAAAGCTGACCATCTGCCAGGGAAACATATATACCGGGCCCCCATGCTGGAGCTTAAAACCCACATACACGTCTGAGCCTGACTAGAAGTCTGGGTACGTGTTGTCTTTTCCCCTGTATTTCCAGATATCTGACCAGCCAACGTTAAACCGGAGAAACTCTTATATTTGCCGTAAGTTCCTCATTGTTGGCTATCTGCTGGAGATACTTTCATACCGGGCCCCCATGCTAGAGCTACAAGCCCTCCACATGTCTGAGCCTGACGTCTCGGTATGTGTCGCCTTTTTCCTGTATCTCCAGATATCTGACTTGGCAACGTAAAACCGGAGAAACTTTCATACCTGCCGGAAGCTTCTCAATGCTGATAATCTGCTGGTGACACTTTCATACCGGACCCCATGCTGGAGCTACAAGCCCACCGCATGTCTGAGCGTGACTAGAAGTCTCGATATGCGTTGCCTTTTTCCTGTATCGCCAGATTTCTTCCATCACAGCTACATGTATATTACAGAAATGTGTTGTATATCACCTGCACAAATTTAACTTTACCACCTTTGTGCTAACTTGTCATCCCGGGCTGGCCATCTTCTGCAACACATTGAAACTTGAGTAATATACCCCTGCTGTGAAGGCGGTCACACCGGAAATGCTCAACTGGTTGGTTTTCATTGAAAAGAGATTAACCTCCATTTTCGTCCCTTTTCTCATTTTTTTGAGCATTTCATTTCCCTTGGTATTGGAAGTACCATCTTGGGACTCCACAGCTGTTGTGGCACTAAAAGCACCACATTGAAATCCCCGACTTTGGCACAAGATGTGCCACCAAAGGACTACGCCTGCAATGATACTATAGGCATCACGTTGAAGATTCTCATCTGTTTTGGAACTATAAGCCCCATCTTCATCTGTTTTGGTACTAGAAGTACCAACTGTAACAATCTTCATCTATCTTGGTACTAGAAGTACCCACTGGAAGGATCGTCTCTGCTTCAGAGCTATAAGCCCCATCTGGAATACTCCCATCTGTTTTGGTACTAGAAGTACCAGCTGGAACAATCTTCATCTGTCTTGGTACTAGAAGAGTCCACTGGAAGGACCATCTCCACTTTGAAGCTATAAGCCCCATCTCGAACATCCCCATCTGGTTCGGTACTAGAAGTACCAGCTGGAACCATCTTCATCTGTCTTGGTACTAGAAGTACCTAAATGGAAGGATTGTCTCCACTCTGGAACTATAAGCCTCTTCTGGAATACTCCCTCTGTTTTGGTAATAAAAGTACCTTCCTTGAATCTTCTCAGTGGTGTGGTGCTATAAATATCATTTCCATCTGACATGTCACACAGTTGTTCTGCTAATATTCCCTGAGCTATAACTTTACATCGCAATCTGTTTTACCGTCAGAGCAATATGCACTTCGATAAGTCGATGAGCTCCTCTTGTGTGACATGATCTCCAGCACCTAGTTGCTTGAACTTTCACTAGTTTCAGGCTCAGCTCTTGCTTGTCGCTTACTAAGCCATGCCTGGTACACTCTGCAGTCTCTTTTGATGTGACCATATTTCTCGCAGAAGAAGCACTGCGCTGCTCTTTCAGGCTCAGCTCTTGCTTGTCGCTTATTAAGCCATGCCTGGTACACTCTGCAGTCTCTTTTGATGTGACCATATTTCTTACAGAAGAAGCACTGCGCTGCTCTTTTCTTTTTGGTGTCTATAAGTTCCTTTGGCTTAACTGTGTTCGGAAGTCGTTCGGCAAATTGCTGCAAAGCTGATACAATTAGTTCTTCGACTCTGTGCTCTGGCAGAAACAGGTCTGAACTTGCAGGAACACAATCTTCTGGTAGACACCCCATAGAATTTATCAAAAAATCTTCATTTCTTGTCTTTTCTCCGTCCACAGCTTGTGAAATATATTGGTGGTATTTCACAAGATCTAATGCTTCTTCCATGGTTGAGGGTCTTTCAAAACAAGCATGCTTAGCTGCGACTTTGTCAATACACCCTTGGCAGAATTTAGAAATCGCCTCTTGCTCTTGGTGTTTCTCTTTCAGGTCAGCAAACGCATGTGTTGCCAATGTCCAAGCACGGTCAGCCCAGTCTTCCAAAGATTCTTCTGATTCCTGACAAGCATTGTCAAACTCCACTTTCACTGTTTCTTTTAGGTCTGTCACACCAAATCTTGTCTCCAATTTCTTCATCATCTTCCGAAAAGAATATCGGTCAACATCCATTGATGATGCAAAGAAATCTAAAGCTTTCCCTTCAAGACTCCAGATCAGATAATCTTTGCTTTGGGTCTCTGTCCACTTCATGACTTTTCTGTAACTTTTAAATTTCTTCTCGAAAGAAAACCAGTTGGACTGCCCATCATAACGTAAATGTTTGGGGTGTTTCAAAGGATCTCCATGTCTGTGGTGTCGATCAACAGAAGTGGCCGACTCAGAAGATGGTGAATGTTTCCTAGATCTTCTTTTTCTATGTGACCTTGACTCCTGTTTTCTGTCACTTGACCTTGACCTTTTCCTGTCATAAGATCCTGACTTTTCCCTCCTGCCATATGGCTTTGACCTTTTTCTGTTATGATGAGACTTTGACCCTTTCCTGTCACGTGGTCTGGACCTGGATCTTGACCTCTTGTTTCTATGTGACCTTGACCTTGAAGGCGATTTTGACTGTGACATTGACCTTGAATGTCGACTGTGTCTACCTCTGTCTGACTTTGAGTCACTATTCTCATGACGCCTCCTTTTAGATCCATTGGACGACCTCAAACCTGACCTTGAGGATGACCTTGACTGTGACCTTGACGTGGACTGATGAACTACTTGCTTCCCAGTTTCATGGTGTGATATTTTCTTTCCACCATCATCACCAGTTTTTCTTGAATGGTGTTCATCTGACCTTGACTTTGGATCTGACCTTGATACTGGTGACCTTGACTTGTGTCCAGTTGATCTAGACAAGTTCTTGGTGCCTTCTGATACTTCAGCAGCATGTAAACCTGGCTCAGATTTAATCCCTGCAGACACCCTTGAATTTTCTTCTAGCTTGATGTTTTGGTCATGTCTGTATGCTGGCAATGGCCTCGTTGCATCACCTGTACAGCATTCCTCTTCCCTGTCAACTGGCTGCATGAAACCGGTTCTAAAAGAACACAGTTCATTCTTCTCCGTGGTTTCATCATCTCTTCTTAGCATGGCAAGGGTCCTTTCCAAATCTAGCAAGATTTCTTCAGAGGATCGTGACCTTGACCCCTTTATTTCTGGTGACACTGACCTTCCAGATGCTTGCTCGTTTTCATTAACTGCCATCTCTGGTTCCCATGGATTTGTCGTTGGAACTGATGGTAGACTGGGAAGGTTTCTTGGCTTTTCTTCAGAGGAGGGTGACCTTGACCTTGACCCATTTATTTCCGGTGACGCTGACCTTCCAGGTAATCGATGGTTTCTGTTAACTGCCATCACTGATTCCCATGAATTTGTTGTTGGAACTGATGGTAGACTGGGAAGGTCTCTCTCAACTGGATTATTCTGCTTTGGTTCTGAGAAATCCATCAAGTCAAGAATCCGGGTTGGCAGGTTACCGCGAAGAGCCAAATTGACCGCTTCTCGCTTTACAATGCCATACTTCTGTCTGAAGTCAAGTATGAGCTGTGCCACCATGTCACCTATTCTTGCCAATGCTTGCTGCAATTCTTGAGCAGATGCTGTGTTCACGTTGACAGACATAGTTCGATGTATTTGGTACAAGCGTTGTGACTAGTTCGATGCGAATTTATAAAACCCAGCATGAACAATTTCCAGAAATTTTCGAGACAGTTGTTGTATCTGAGCGCTGCTGACTTCTTTCTGTTTCTGGATTTGCAGTTTAGGAAGTTACTTATGTGTCAATATGACTGCCATAAGAAATTATTACTGACATAAATGTGGATCTAAAAGACCTCACCCGACCTAAGCTTTTTTAAACTTGACCTCTAATTCTTTACGCCAAATTCGACCAAAATCAAAATAAATTTCACAATTTATGGGTCAAATTTTCAAAGGTTTTTTTATCTCTAATGAAAACTTGCTTTATTTCTAATTGCTATTTTGAAACCGGCGTATTTCTACTTTACTACCAGACAAAAATGCCAAAAAGCAAAAACACGAAAAAATAACAATCAAAAATATTGATTATTCTAGAAATGAAAAATAATTCAAAGAATTATTACTATCATTAACCTAGAGGTGTCCTGTGAATGTTATTTTCAACCCTAAATTGCACTTTCAAACTGACCAAAAATTTACCTGGACACCGGTCGGCAAAATTCAACAGGTAAAATTTAAGGAAAAAATGCAATTTAACTCTTTTCCCGGTGGTTCTTTAAAACCTCGTCGCCAATAAAGTATAATTATTAAAACTACATATCAAGAACCCTTGAACCTAACGGCAAGAGGTCATAAAATGCTTAGGAAACTGTCAGTGCTTCCAAACTGCCTTGGCACAACTTTCCAGAATAGGCGTACTCGATTAACTACTACATTTTATACCCTCGCACCGTTTGGTCCCACTAATTCCCGGATTACTCGACTGTACCGGTGAACGGTCCAAGACGTTTCACCACACCGGGACTCAGCTTGCCGTTAACCACAGTTGTCTCCCTTAAAAACACGCACCTGCATGGTTAATTTGTGTACATGATTGTTTACTAATTTTCTGCAATTTGACAATGGAAACATTGCCTACTCAAGATGTTTGCGATGGGGATTTTAGTGAAGAGGACGAGTCTTCACAGGAGTCTGTTTGCTGGGGCCGATTATTCCCTCTAGGTGACAGTTTTGTTGCAGTTGGTAAGTCCAAATATTTTACTGACACAGCACCAATTATTGGGTCAATATGACACACATTGTGTATTTGGAAATATTGTTTACATTTGCTTACTTTTGCAGAAATTTGTTCATCACCCCAGATCTTTGATCTACATGAGTTTGTGGACCTAAAGCACAATCACCTGGTGTGCGGAGCATTAATGGAGCCATTCACCTACAAGAACATCACGCAAGAAAACCAGTCTTCATGGTTTCTGTCCATGTTCAACACATACTGCCCTGGCCCCTGTGTAGCCTCAGAAGAAGGCTAGACGATTGAAATTTTGGATTTGAGAAGAAGAGGAATTGTGCCATCTGTGTAGTGAAAACATGCGCTGATCAGCTGTGCAGTTATTGCTGCACCTTTGTTTTCGTGCAAAAATCTGATTGATGCGGCTCAATTGATGGCCTGCAAGGCTGGTTGCCTTTACAAAGTACTGCTAAGTGCCCACACACTTCCGTGCTGCAGTGGTTATGCCTCTTGCATTTTAAACCAGAATTTGGCTTTGTGGATGGTCACTAAAAAGCTCAAATAGCTAAAACATTGCGGAATGTTGCTCCCTTTAATTTCTGCAGTATCGTTCTAAACAGCGCTCTCAGCTAGATCAGGGTATTCTGTGGGCTCCCCTTTCTGAACTGTATGGGGATGCAAGGGACTAGTGGTTAGTTTGTCAGAATCTAGATGAAAGAGGTTCTGTGAAAGAACCCCACTGGCCCTGAATTGTGTTTTTGAGCAATTAACTCCCCATAGTTCTGGTTAATACTGTCCTGACATGACTGAAAAATTGTTGACTGGGACGTTAATCCACACAAAAAAAAAAAAATAAAAAAAAATGTTGGTTTAGACATACACAACTTTACTGAGTCTTAAGATTATGTTGATGGCATTGTTCTTCACAAACACAATTTCCAGTTTCAGTTTTGTTGACCTTCTATTTTATCTTACTGAAAACTATTTATCAGTTCAGTTGAAATTCAAACCAGTTTATTATCCTTTTCTTCACAATTTTAATATCCATTATACACATTTTACCTTGCAGATTTAGATAAAGAGGAGATATCTTTCGGTCGAGGGGAAAATTGTGATGTTCCCTTTATCGGGCCTGCTGCAAAGAAACACCAGTGCTTTCAAGCCTACAGTAAAGTTCACTTCAAGCTTATCAGGGTAGGTTGTATACATATACAAAAAATATGCATATAATTCTGGTAATAGCAGAACATTTCATTTATGTACAACATAATTATGGCTTTGTCATGGTTATATTTTTGCTCATCATGACATTTTAACATCAAAAACTTTTAAAAGACTTGTTTATAAAAGTTGCATTTTAGATTTTTAAGATGGTAATCATCCCGGTGATGTCATTGCAGAAAGATGTAAATTTAGCGTCTGCTTCTCAGTCGAAAATTATATTAGTAGTGTCATATGACTACCCAGCTTTGCAGATTCCCAGTAAACCAGTTTGACCCAAACAGGTTGTTCAGTCACAGGAGATGAAAGATATGCAAATGCTGCTGCTGGTCTGCAATTTTCATTTTTACCAATGCAAAAGGAAGTGTTTCTCATTGTATTATATGAACGAACATACTGTGTTGTTTTTCTTCCAGAAAGAGACATCAGCTGGTGTACACGTCTTCCTAGAAGATACCTCCAGTAATGGTACTTTTATTAATGGAGAAAAAGTGGGTAAGGTCACAGATACTGGTATAGAATAAAGAAAAAGATTTTTTAAAAGTAATTAATTTAATATCAAAACTATCATTATTATAATATTACTACCATTTGCACATTGTGGAAATCAAATGATTGACAAGAAGTTTAGTACTAGTTTACAAGTAAGCATTATTGATTTCCTATTTCTATTCCATTAACTTATTTTGTCATTTAGCATTAAGCACTAGATAATCTGCATCTGCAAAGCATAGTACATGTAGTTAGAAGAAAACAAACAATTTGAGCTGCCGCATGGGAAAACCAAAAATCTGCATAGGCAAAAACAAAGCGCCTTTGTTTTTGCTACATGGATAGTACAGTTCCTCTACTTTCTAAATCCAAAATTTCCAGCCTCTAACCATCTTCTGTGACTGTACAGGCCAGTTAGTGTCGGACCTGGTCGGAACCCAAAGTGTTGGTTTTCTCTGTACAGGCTCATTTAAAATTAAGTTTCAGCCTCTCTAATGATATTTAGGTTTACCTGACATATCATGGTCTTTTGGGAAACCATGTCTACAGTTCATGCAAGGCCGTAATTTTCTATGTTTCAGGTAAAGGGAACAAACAGGTCCTGGCAAACAATGATGAAATTGCTCTTGCCTTAAAGAAGAACAAAGGTAATTGACAGCTCTCTTATTACGGAATTTATGTTTAGAATTACCAGTATATGAGCCTGTGCATGAGAAAATCAACAGTTTGGGTTCTAACCAGGTCCAACACAAACCTGGCTGTACAGTAACAGAAGATGGCTTGAGGCTGGAAATTTTGGATTTAGAAAGAAGAGGAATTGTACTATCAGTATAGTGAAAACAAAGGCGCTGATCAGTTTCGCAGTTACTCCGAAGCTGATCTGCGCCTTTGTTTTCGCCTTTGCAGATTGTTGGTTTTCCCATGCGGAGGCTCCTATATGTATCAGGACAATAAACAGCATAATATGCTAAATGCTACAGAATGTGGTGGCATTAAGAAATGTTTTTACCGGCTGTCATTCAACATTTTTCACTTTCTAACAATCAAGATGTCACAAATTTGTTTGATCATCAAATATCACAAATATTTGTCTAAAAATTCTTATTTTATACTGTACATGGTGTAGGCTAGGAAACTTTCGGTTCAAGAGACCTTTTATTTCACAAATTTTCTATTTCTAAATTATTTTGATAGTGAGTAATGGATTCACGAGCATGTATTTGTGTAGTCTATAATGCTTTTAGTAAAACTTTGAATTTGCAAGGCAACAAATTGTCAAGCATTAACAAACATTGAATTCTCCCAACTCTTTAAACTTCATATCAGTAGCTTTTAGAAAAATAGCAGGATGCATGTGGTGTATTCTTCTTCTTCTAGCCTATATGTACATGGACTTAGGGGCCAATGAAGATGCAGATTTACCTCAAGAAATCAAAGAAAAATATACTCTCACCAAAACCCTCGGCAGGTATGTCATGTATAAAAAAATTTGTTGGCTGGCTCTTGTACAATTTACAACAAATTTGTATTTGAGCTAAATGCACATGTACTAGCATTTGAAAACATCACTGCATCATGTCCATTACAAAAACTTGCCCCTGCAATATACAGAAATCTTTTGAGCTTTAAAAATTGAAACTTTTCAGCTGAAAAATTTTGATATTTTTCTTATTTTTGCTCGAAACATAGATTGTGGGTGCACGTTAGAACCACCTTGGCGAGGTGGTTCTAACAAGTACCCACAATCTATGTTTTGGAGCAAAAATAAGAAAAATTGGTATACCCCTACATACCCCAGTTTTGCTATGTAAAATTGGGGTTCAAGGGGGTATACATTTCACAGGCATGTTTTCCTGATGGCAGAAAAGAAAAAGAAAAATGTTCACAAAATACCTGTCAGATAAAGCCCTGCAATAAGTCACAATTTGATTTCTGTTTCATAGAGGGGCATGTGGTGAGGTACGGCTGGCGTTCAGTAAAGGTTCCTGTGATAAATTTGCTGTCAAAATCATCTCCAAGAAGAAATTCTCCACGGGTGGTAAACATGCTGTCGTATGTAATTGTTTTTTGAAAAAGTTGAAAATTAAACTAGGATAATATTTAACTCTTTTTCAAATTTTCAGCCCTTGGCCTTCAGGAAAGCAACAGGAAAGCACCATTTTATTTCCAGAGAGCCAAGGGTCGAAAATTTGAAAAAGAGTTGAATTTTTACTACTAGTAGTGTTTATTATCTATTCACTCCAGATTTTTTATTTGAGAATATGTCTTTGAAAATTACATCTTTTTGATGATGCTTGCACTATCTAGTAGAAAAAAAATAGGAAGACCATCTGCAAGTCAAAGGTGTCAAATATTTACAAAAGAAAAATTAAAAAAAAAAAAAAATACCAAAAACCAACGATATTAGAATGCAATTGTACCAAATATGCATTTCTTAATGTTTTCAGTTATCCGTTATCAATGAGTTAATAATTACATGTTTTGTCCTTTCAGAATTTAAGTAAACAAGTTATGAGTGAAGTGAAAATATTAAAGGCTCTAAAACATGTAAGTAGTGAGAATCTGTAGCCTTCATAAAACATTTAGTACTCCTCATAATAATAGATGGGCTCCATTTGAAGTCCGGACATGAACAATAACAATAACTCTAATTAAGCCGTTTAAAAATATACCATTTAATTCTTACCGTTTTGGTCCGCAGATAAATTGATCATAAAATGTACGCTTTTATTAATAAAGTTGTTAATAAATGTAAAGGAGAGGGAACGAATACTGTTATTCGTTGATGGAGTTTAGGCAGTTTCAGGCTTTTTCTAGTGACAACGGCTGTTGGGCTTATGTGCCCCGCCCGAAGAGGTCGGTTCATTGAAGAGCCGGGAAATGTCACAACACCATCCAGGAGAATAATATTTGTTCAAGCACATCATAACTTAAGTCTTTTGTATTAATCTATAAAGCTGAAATGTAAACTTGTTTGGCTAGTAATTTTACTTTCTTTCTGTGATGAATTATACAAATCATTTGAACATCTCTGTACTCATGTAGATAAATAAATAATTTTTAGTACATACATCACAGTCCTAATCAACCCTAAACACTATATATCTGAACCTGTGTGTCTAAGTTCGCATCTTGACTAATTACCCTCCTGTCAGACACACCCCTTAGTGAAGATTGTCATTTTGGCGTCATAAACGTATGACCTGTAAAGCTTGAATCTTTACTTCTACTTACGCCTTTCTAACTTATATATTACCCTTACATTAAGCTCACTTATACCCTCAAATGAATAAACTTCTTATTTTTCTCTGGATCCTTTAAGGCCTGCATATATGATTATTTAATGTCCATTATATATTTTTTCTATATTCAGTTGAATATAGCTCAGACTTATAAAGGGTGTTAAGAAAGTTCGTTCCGCAGTTTACCACATGGTTTGAAAGCATTTTATAGGCAAAAACTAATAAAATGTTGCTTTTTCCATGAATAAGTTGTGTTCTCAGATACAATATAGCAGTTGAAACGCTGTCTTACGTCGAGTTTCTTCACAGATGTATATTTTCTAAGGATACAATATTTCTAAAATTCCGGAATAATTCGATTTTCTATATAAATTATAAAATATTTGACATTTGATTTTTCTTTACAGGTTTATAATTAAGGACATCACAAAACTATTATATATGGCAAATTAGTAGTCCATCTAGGCTTTATTCACTAAATTATAGAGAATGTTTACGCATTTTCCTTAGCATGACAAAGATATTTTCTAGTATACCCCCATTTTTGTGTAAAAGTTCAAGGGTTAGAAAATGGGTGCTAGTGTTTGGTGGCCATTTTGTTCATGATCAGGTATCTGCTTTAAAACATCTTTGCTGTTATATTTTTATTTACATCCAAATTCAAGTCTGGTTATGCCATTATTTTGTTTTGAAGCATGAAAATCGAGCTATCAGGAAAGCAATTTTTGCGCGGAACGAACTTTCTTAACACCCTTTACATGTATTTATAAGTACGGAGGTGTCCTTGTGATGCGAAATTGAATTATTTAATTACATTTATATGGAATTTTTACTTATACAACTAATGTAAATAATGTAGGTAAATATTTATATTATATTTTAAATATGATGTGTAATCCCAGCAGACATTTGACGTCAGTTGGACGTCAGATTGACGTCAGACTCTGACGTCATAATGACGTTGGATTTAGGTTGATTTTGAAAGTTTGTTTGACGTCAAAAACAGACGTCATTCTGACGTCAAAAACAGACGTCATTCTGACGTCAGAAAAACAACGTTGGTTTGATGTCTCAAATGTGACGTCATAATGACGTTGGGGTTAGGTTGATTTTGAAAGTTTGTTTGACGTCAAAAACAGACGTCAATCTGACGTGCTAAAACCGATATCGTGAATGTTTGTTCGCAGTGAAATTAACATTCTGAAATCCTGAAGTGGATTCAGTAGTGCGGTGATGCACTATTGTTATTCCCTTTCACTCCTTTGATAGAGTTATTCGGGATATATACAAAATGTTTGAGATGTTATATATCACTCTGATGTTGGTATATCTTATTCATGTCAAATTTTATTGCTATATGGTGCTTAAACAAATAAGACATTAGTGTAAATAATAAGACTATTGTGAACAATCAATAATTTAAAATGGTGAAATAAGTATTAAAATATACAAATTTCATTTTCGTCTTAATAGAAGGTTTAATAATTTAGTGAAAGACTTTATTTTGATTAACAAATGATTATTTTTTTCTAAATTAATTCAGCATGGTGATTTCCGATACGAGACCTAGATATGGCTTTTTTAAAAATGGCTATGTTGAAATTATTATTTGAATTTGATGTTGTTACTTTTGCGCAAGAAATTATGTCAGTTCAAGGGCGTCATTTCGACGTCATATCAATACGTCCACTGACGTCAGGACTGGACGTCAGGTGGACGTTGGTTATTGGTTGTATGACGTCGTGACCAAAATACAACCAATATCCGACGTCAAGTTGACGTCAGATGCCTGCTGGGGACGTGTTTTTCATATATGTCGACAGAGTTAGCTGCCCTTAAACTGACATAATTTCTTACATATATTATGTTTTATCATATGACGTGGCTGTTTTCCAGTGGATAACGTCATGTCATAAAAATCGTATGACCACACGTGTAATAACATTTTTGCGGGAATACGTAACGTCATTGACGACGTCCGTAACAACAATGTAAAATGTCCACTTCGAAGGCGATAAAATCCTATTTTAGAAGTCATATGATAAAACGAATCTTACACTCGTGGTCATTTCATATGAAATTTATTAAACTCGCTGAAGGCTCGTTTAATAAATTTCATATGAAATGACCACTCGTGTAAGATCCTCTATATAATATCAAATTCAAATAATAATTTCAACCTTGCCACTTAAAAGTCATATCTGAGTCTCGTATGGGAAATCCCATATTTCGCCCTCATGCTTAATTAATGTAGAAAAAAATAATTATCTATTAATCAAAATAAAGACTTTCACTAAATTATCAAACTTTCAATTAAGATGAAAATAAAATTTGTATATTTTAATATTTATTTCACCATTGTTCAGAATAATCTTATTTCTCACACTAATGTCTTATTGGTTTTAGCACCATAAAGCAATAAAATTTTGCTTAAATAAGATGTACCAACATCAGGCTGAATTAATATCTTGAACATTTTGTATGTTCCGAAAAACTCTATCAAAGGAGTGAAAGGGACTATCAAAAGTGCATCACTGCTCTTCTGAATCCACTGTTATTCAAAACTGCGAAAAAATATACACCTTAAACTATTTATATGACATGAATTCAAACGTCGTTTTTAGGACGTCAGATTGACGTCAGCTTTCAGACGTTAAACCGACGTTGGCTTTAGCCCGTCAGATTGACGTCTAGTTTTGACAACAAACAAACTTTCAAAATCAACCTAACTCCAATGTTATTATGACGTTGGAGTCTGACGTCAATGTGACGTCAAATGTCTGCTGGAATGTTACATAGAAAAAGAAAGAAAGAAAGAAAGCAAAAGAAACACACGAAACGAATGATCTGATTTTTACCCAAAGTGAAGTTTCATTAATTTGCACACCACACATGGTCAGAAGTATGAAAAACACAAGGCCTAAATCACGTCTTGATTACGACGTCTAACTGACGAACTAGTTTGACGTCAAAACAACGTCCAATCCAGACGTCCAAAAGACGTCAGGAATTGACGTCTGATAGACGTTGGAAATTGGTTATATGACGTCGCGACCAAAATATAACCAATATCTGACGTCAAACAGACGTCAGGTGCCTGCTGGGATGGGGTCGGTTAAAGGGGAGGAGGAGCCGACCCCCCCCCCTTCCCCCCCCAAAAAAAAATAGATGGGCTTCATGTGCCTCCAAAGCTTCTACGCTTCTGACTGACCATCTGATTACTGGTTAACCGCTCAGGTCTAAGCCTGCCCAGGAAAAGTGGTTCAAGTCAAATCATCCATACATGTATGCCTTATTGGCTTAATTGGGTGGTAATATAAGAAGTAAGTTTTAGATGTCATGAAATCCTAATTTTGGGTAAAAGTCCCAGAAAAGGAGGCAACGTCCCGACATGATCAAAGCTGTTTACTGGGATGCTAAACCACAACTCAAACAAACTAACAAAAAACTTGTGATCATGTTTTTCATATTGCTTATAAGTAAATATCATATGGAGCCTCATTCAAAAAGCTGGACATGCCCAGGATCAAACATCAAAATTGCATAAAAGACACAATCCAAGAGTTAATATTGCTTAATGCTTTATCTATTTTGTATTATAGTGTTCAGGTTGATCAGTTTGCTTCCCTTGTAATACTTCCCAAAAATGCTTTTACATGATTATCAATCTGTTTTCTAAATTTTATCATGCCTGTTTTCTTGTTTCCAGCCATGTATAATAGGCATAGGAGATGTGATTGATACACCTGACCTGTTTTGTGTTTCCAGCCATGTATAATAGGCATAGAAGATGCGATTGATACACCTGACCTGTTTTCTGTTTCCAGCCATGTATAATAGGCATAGAAGATTTGATTGATACACCTGACCTGTTTTCTGTTTCCAGCCATGTATAATAGGCATAGAAGATGCGATTGATACACCTGACCTGTTTTCTGTTTCTAGCCATGTATAATAGGCATAGAAGATGTAATTGATACACCTGACCTGTTTTCTGTTTCCAGCCATGTATGATAGGCATAGAAGATGTGATTGATACACCTGACCTGTTTTCTGTTTCCAGCCATGTATAATAGGCAATTTTAGGCATAGAAGATGTGATTGATACACCTGACCTGTTTTCTGTTTCCAGCCATGTATAATAGGCATAGAAGATGTGATTGATACCCCTGACCTGTTTTCTGTTTCCAGCCATGTATAATAGGCAATTTTAGGCATAGAAGATGTGATTGATACACCTGACCTGTTTTCTGTTTCCAGCCATGTATAATAGGCAATTTTAGGCATAGAAGATGTGATTGATACACCTGACCTGTTTTCTGTTTCCAGCCATGTATAATAGGCATAGAAGATGTGATTGATACCCCTGACCTGTTTTCTGTTTCCAGCCATGTATAATAGGCATAGAAGATGTGATTGATACACCTGACCTGTTTTCTGTTTCCAGCCATGTATGATAGGCATAGAAGATGTGATTGATACACCTGACCTGTTTTCTGTTTCCAGCCATGTATAATAGGCAATTTTAGGCATAGAAGATGTGATTGATACACCTGACCTGTTTTCTGTTTCCAGCCATGTATAATAGGCAATTTTAGGCATAGAAGATGTGATTGATACACCTGACCTGTTTTCTGTTTCCAGCCATGTATAATAGGCATAGAAGATGTGATTGATACCCCTGACCTGTTTTCTGTTTCCAGCCATGTATAATAGGCATAGAAGATGTGATTGATACCCCTGAAGTCCTGTATATAGTCCTTGAGTTGTAAGTTGGATTGTATCATCATACACCTCTTTATACCATTATTGTTGGCAGGGTTCCCACGGGCTCTGGAAAACATGGAAAATGGCAAAAAAAATCTATGCATGGAAAAGTCATAGAATTTGAAAAATGGAGAAATATCATGGAAAAATCATGGAATTTTGTTTAATAAATATGAATTGCCAGTTTGGATGTCTTTGGGATTCATTTTCTCCCTCGCTCACACGATAAATATTGATATATAAAGTTCTGTTTTTCAACAGGGCATTCAAACTAATTTGTCTTCACATCAGAAAATAAGATAATACCTTGAAGTAAGTTAATTTTGCGATATAATTATCTGTTCTTGCCTTTTAAAAGTGTTATATGACAAAAAAATAAATCAATAAACAGAAAAAACAGTCCTGGAAATTTAACTCCGATCATGGAATTATCATGGAAAAGTCATGAAATTCTTTTTTATACTTTCTGTGGGAACCCTTTGTCGGGGTCCAAGCCAATTTGCGCGTTACCCGTTCAGTCCGAGTCATAAAATTTTCAAATGATTATGGATGGTTGTCAGTCTAATATAAGAACTAAGGAAATATGTACAAAAGTCACCAAACATTATTCAAAAGTGTAATCCATAAGTTTCCGTAAGATTTCTTGAAATAAGTTCAGCATGTGCCTCATTTTTTTTACAGCAAATAGTGTTCATTACGAAAACATGCCCATGCAATATACAGAGAATTTTTAAGTTGAAAAAATTGAAAATTTTCAGTAGAAACATTTTGAATCTTTCTCTTTTTTTTTTTTTTTTGCTCAAAACATAGATTGTGGGTACACATTAGAACTGCCTCGGCTATGTTTTGGAGCAAAAATAAAAAAATAGGTATACCCCTGCATACCCCAGTTTTACTATATAAAAGTGGGGTAAAAGGGGATATTTATTTCACGGACATGTTTTCCTAATGTTAAACCTGCGGTTCAATATTAAAACAATGCAAGTTGTCTGTCTTAATTGGCCAGAAACTCTAAGCTTGATTATGTTCTTCTTGACAGAGTTGAGGGTGGTGAATTATTTGACAAGGTCGTCAGTATTAGTCAGTATGATGAACCAACAGCAAAGCTTCTCTTCTATCAGATGGCGTCAGCTTGCAAGGTCAGTCGAAATACTGAAAATTTACTGTCCCACCAAGTGCTAAGATCATACAAAACATGGCCTTGGTTTAAGGATGTTCGCTGCCAACATTTGACATTTCGGAACTTCCGGTTTTTCTTTTGTTGAATATCTCGTAAACGGTTGCAGACATTTTCCTAATATTTTATATTTGGATACATATTGATGATATGCATTGAATGAGCCATGAAAATTGTCAATCTAAGAAACTTCATTTTTTCACCCCATTTTCTGCAACATTTAAGAAAATTTTAGTTGTCAGTAAAATTTAGGGGGTAGGGAAGATTAAACTTGAATATTACAGATGTTCAAATTAATTGCACTAGTTCGATGTTTATTTTAGCTGCAGTATATGTGTATATGGTCTTCTAAGTCAGTCTTTGGGTCTTTGGTGTGCTTGTTATAAAATTTTAGGTGGTTTTATGAAATGGGCTTTAAGAAATAAAACAGCCGAAAAAAGGCTGAAAATGGCGATTTTCAAGTTGTTGGTTCTCTCTTATATGCACACTACCCTATATATTTCTTTCTTTTATTCGAACAATATTACCAAGTTCTATGTTGTGTGAAAATACAAGAAAAAGTTTGAATCAACAAATATAGGTTGGGCACATTTCAAAATATTGCTTTTTTCCGACTTTTCAAGTATGGGGGTAGGGTTGGAAAAGGAATCGTAAAATTTTGTCATCCACTTCAAGTTGCAAATTTTTCTTTGCTTTTGGTCCAAAATAGTCTGCGATACGTAAATACTATGACTTTTGAAAGCATTCTAAGAATATCTTTGTTCAAGACAGGTATTTTTCAAAGAATTAAAAAATAAATTAATTTTACTTATTTTAAAACATGGTGCTCAGAGGTCTCATTCAGAGGCCTGTAGCTTGAAAAAATGCACACTACCCTATATTTATTCTGTTATCAAATGTCTTGTGTTGTATTTTGGAATCAAAAAAGAGGGGTTAGAAAAAAAGTTTGAATACTTTTTCATTGGCAGCGAACATCCTTAAAGGCTCATCTGAAATACTGGAGAAGCCCTGGCCTGAAAGAGAAATGGCTTAACCACTTGACACAGAGGCTTCAAAAGCTGGATTTTTCATATGCTGTCAAACATGGTTAACTAAAACTCACAAATTAAAAAGGTCATTCGTGGCACAATACATAAGATTTTACATATTTTGCTTGTAACAGGACTTAGTGCAGGACCCAGAATTGTCATTTATCATATGACGTCGCTGTTTTCCAGTGGATAACGTCATGTAATAAAAAGTATTATGACCACACATATATTAACTTTTGCGGGAATATGTAACGTCATAGCCAACGTCCTGTAACAACAATGCAAATTTTCATTGAAAATGTCCCCTTTGAAGGCGATGAAATCCTATTTTAAAAGTCATATGATAAAACAAATCATACTCGAGTGGTCTTTTCATATGACTGTTATGAAATGACCACTCGTGTTAGATCCTCTATTTAATTACTTTTAATATGAGCCGCCGCGTAAGAAAACCAACAATATGCATATGCGAAAACAAAGGCGCAAATCAGCTGTGCAGTAACTGCACAGCTAGTCAGCACCTTTCTTTCTGTCCCGAAGGTAGTACAATGTATCTTGTTTCTAAATCTGAAATTTCAAGCTTCTAGCCTGGTTCTGTGGCTGTACAGCCTGGTTTGTGTCTGACCTGGTCGGAAACCAAGATTGTTGGTTTTCTCATGCAAATGCTCATATATAACGTCATTTACTCTTGATTCAGCAGGTCTTGGAACCATGAAAATTGGCTTATGCCTCGAAAGTTTTACAGAATGTTAGGTTACTGCTTGACAATTGAAATATACATCACTGATGATTTAACATTGATCAACATTCTTAAATGTATTATTGAATTACATACATGCTAAACTTACTGTACATTTGATAGTACATGAACATTCTTAACTTTCTGCCTGTACAAGAAGTGTGTGCACATTTTAAATGGAATGGTATGTAATGATATGAGCCGCATCGTGAGAAAACCGGATTTTTGCCTAGGCGAAAACAAAGGCGCAGATCAGCTTCGCGGTAACCTTTGTTTTCGCTACTCGGATAGTACAATTCCTCTTCTACTTAAATCCGAAATTTCAAGCTTCTAGCTCTTTTCTGAGCTTGTACAGGCCGGTTTGTGTAGGACCTGGTCGGAAACCCCGAAGACCGGTTTTCTCGCGTCGCGGCTCATATTATTTTCATTTTCAGTATCTCCATGACCAGGGTATCACACACAGGGACTTAAAGGTAACAGTTTTCCTGTTCCATATTTGAAGTTGGAATGGGGCCATCACTAATGTTGGCTGGTAATATTAATAAAGTAAATTTATATAAAATTCATATATGTTCAGTATTATTAAATTCATTTGTGTTCATACTGTCTATCATCTATGCTTATAGAAGCAAATTTAAGGAAATTGCTGTTGGTTAATACACTTCATGACAGAGTGAAAAAAACTTTTGATTATACAAAGCTTTCAGTTTCAAAAAAAAAAATCATTTTTTTATTATGTTTTTAAAAGTGATGATAATAACATAAACTGCTTTTCGTTTTTTAGCCAGAAAACATTTTATTACAAAATGATGACCTTGAGACACTGATTAAGGTCACAGATTTCGGTCTGTCCAAGTTCGTTGACGCTGGTTCCATCATGAAGACGTTCTGTGGTACGCCAACCTACCTGGCCCCGGAAATATTAGAAACTGCTGGTACGGGAGCATATACTAAAGCTATAGATGTCTGGAGTCTGGGAGTTATCTTATTTATTTGGTAAGAACAGATTTAATCAAATATCATAGCCTTCACTTTTGGACAACTATTTTGGTTTGGTTTTGGTAAATTCAGTATCATCCCAAATAGTGAAAAGAAGGTGAGGAAGTTCAAATAAAAAATTAGCAAAACACTTCTTTTATTCAGAAAATTGTAAATGAATTACATGGGACTTTTAAACTCTTGTTCAGAAATGAAAGTGTGAATGAATTACATGTGACTTAAACTCTTATTTAAAATTGAAAATATAAATGAATTACATGGGACTTAAATTTAATTCTTTGATGTCTTTGTGAAATTTAAAGGCACATGGAAAACTGTCATCTAGGAATAATGAATAAATATTGGAATTGTAAAGAAGAAATGATGCTTATTGTAAATGAGAAGTGGTGTGTGTTTCAGTTTAGCTGGTTATCCCCCTTTCTCAGACGAAAGGAAAGACATGGACTTACCCAAACAGATACTAGGGGGACATTACACATTTCCTAAACAGTACTGGAAAGGAATTTCAGATGATGGTATGTTTATTTACCCAAATTATGTGAATGGACTTTCCCTATTTACATATTAATTGGGTTTAATAGTCCATTTCCATTTTAAGGGGCATCCTGAATGACCCTAAAGTTTTGATTGATTTATTTCAAATGAAAGTAAACAGTTCATTTTTAGGTGACACACTTTATTTAAGAAAATTCAGGAGAAAGGAACTTGATGGGAACAGTAAATTTGAGCCCACTTTCGTGAAATCTGGATCTGCCCATAAGGGTTTACCATCCAGGCCTCGAGGTTTTAAAACTTATTTCATGCTCAGCTGAGAGGAAAAGTTATCCTGCTCATAAATGTTAAAATGCCAACAGTTGTTGGCATTTTAACATTTATAAGCAAGATAAATTACAGGCTTTGGTGATCTGAACCTGAATTTTCCATTTATTGGGGCTATTTCAGCATTTCTGAGCAGTTTGAATTTCATGCTCAGCTGAGTTGAGCATGAAAAGTCTTTTAATGTAAAATGGGCTTTACAGTACCAAAAGGTAGCTTATGGATTCAATGTTTTTATTTAGTAGATATATTGTCCTTTCTATGTGGTTTAAAAAGAAGTTGGTCATTGGCAGCAGATTATTTAGCATAATGTTTTACTTAAAGTGAAAAGCAGGGTTTCTCGTTTGAACCACGATGTGAGAAAACCGGTCTTTGGGGTTTCCGACCAGGTCTGACACAAACCGGCCTATACAGTCACAGAAGCAGGCTAGAAGCTTGATATTTCAGATTGAAGAATAAGAGAAATTGTACTATATGTGTGCGAAAACAAAGGTGCTGATCAGCTTCGCAGATACTGCAAAGCTGATCTGCGCCTGTGTTTTCGCCTAGGCAAAAATCCAGTTTTCCCAACGACATGGCTCATTTATTTTCAGCCGTTGATTTAATAAAGAAAATGATGACAGTTGATTCCAAGAAGAGACCAACACTTGCTGATGTTTTAAATCATCCATGGTTTAAGGTAAGTCAAACTATTGAACCGTTTTACAGAATTTATGAATTGGGCATTGGACTTAGGTTAGCTTTACCATCTACACATTGTGAAGGTTTTTACAATCGGTAGATAAAGGACTTAAGAACTCAACTGGGTGGATGTCTACTAGGCTTGATTAAGGACCTTAATAATTGGGTTACCCAGGATCGTGTATTGAAACGTTTTAAATACATGTAGTTATTTGATAAGAAATTGGTACCTTAAAAGTGCCAAAATTTGTGATATGCAAAAGTCTAGGCAGTCCTGCACGTTAGCACAGGAATTGAGATTAGCAACACATCAGGATAACATGTCTGTGAAATGTATACACCCTCATACCCACTTTTATATAGAACAACTGGGGTATGCAAGGGTATACCCGTTTTTAGCTCACCTGAGCCGTTAGGCTCACAAGGTGAGCTTATAGGATGGCCATGATCCGGCGTCCGTCCGTCCATCCGTCGTCCGTCTGTCCGTCCACAATTTCAAAGATCTTCTACTCTGAAACCGCTTGGCCAACCAAAGCCAAATTTTATATGAAGCATCTATAGGAAGGGGGAACCAATGTGTATATAAGAAATCCAGGTCACATGACCAAGATGGCCGCCATGCCCATATATGGTAAAAACCCTTCAAAAATCTTCTTCTCCAGAACCGGTGGACTGATTTCAACGAAACTTGGCATGAAGCATTGATGGCTCAAGCACTATAATGTGTATATAAATCATGACCCTGTGATGACCTTGACTTATTTTACGGCAAGGTCAACATAGGTCGCCAATGCATTTGAATGGGGAAAACTTTTAAAATGCCATTTAAAGTCATTTAAAGTGAAAGTCTTGCAGGAAATGGGCAGTAGGACTGAATATTAATGATTCTGAAAAAAATTGGACCCCAGGGGCTCATATGCCCCCACCCCGGGGTAATATACATGTATATTACCATAATATTCAAACATCATCTCCTCTGAAACCGCTTGGCCAATCAAAGCCAAATTTTATGTGAAGCATCAGTAGGAAGGGGTAATCAATGTGTATGTAAATAATCCAGGTCACATGACCAAGATGGCGGTGATGCCCATATATGGTAAAAACCCTTCAAAAATCTTCTTCTCCAGAACAGGTGGATCGATTTCAAAGAAACTTGGCATGAAGCATCGATGGCTCAAGCACTACAATGTGTATATAAATCATGACCCTGTGATGACCTTGACTTATTTTACGACAAGGTCAACATAGGTCGCCAATGCATTGGAATAGGGAAAACTTTTAAAAAGTCATTTGAGGTGAAAATCTTGCAGGAAATGGGTAGTAGGACTAAATATTAATGAGAAAAAAAATGGACCTAAGGGCTCATATGTCCACACCCCGGGGCAATATTCATGTATATTACCATAATATTCAAACATCCTCTCCTCTAAAACCACTTGGCCAATTGAAGCCAAATTTTATGTGAAGCATCTATAGGATGGGGGAACCAATGTGTATATTAATAATCTAAGTCACATGACCAAGATGGCCACCATGCCCATATATGGTAAAAACCCTTCAAATATCTTCTTCTCTGAAACCAATAGATTGATTTTAATGAAACTTGGCGTGAAGCATCCATGGACAGAATATTGATTATTCTGAAAAAAGAAAACGGCCCAAGGGCTTCATCTGCCCCTGCACTGGGGTTAAATACCATAATATTCAAACATGTTTATTGGTATATGCAGCAGACTCAGGTGAGCATTTACAGGACCATTGGTCCTCTGGTTCTTATTTTTGCTCCAAAACATAGATTGTGGGTACGCGTTAGAACCGCCTCCCCGAAGCCACAGTCTATGTTTTGAGCAAAAATAAGAAAAATATTAATAAAAAATATTAATCTAAAAATCTGAAATTTTAAAGTTTTTACAACCAAAAAAAATCTATTTATTGCATCGGCATGTTTTTGTAATGGGTAGCATTACAAATACGACATAATTCTACAGTACTATAATTTGGAAACAGTGCAGACCAAAACACAGAATGCTCTGTTAGTATTTGTCCATGTCTTGCTCTATTCAGTTTTAGTGTGAAAGGACAAAAAAAGCAATGTTTTGAAATATTACAGTACATGTATTTAAATAGAGATTCTGTTTTGAATTCAACAGGACGAAGAGATGAAAAACAAAGCAAAACAACTGATGTATCCTGGTAAAGATGGAATGATACCTCCCGCTGCAATGGTAGGTCAATGTTTTACTATATGAGCCTGTGCGTGAGAAAACCAACAATTTGGGTTTTATGATCAGGTCTGACACACCTGCCTGTACAGTCACAGAAGCAGGCTAGAAGCTTGAAATTTTGGATTTAAGAAGAAGAGGGATTGTACTATCTGTGTAGCGAAAACAAAGGCGCTGATCAGCTTCTTGGTTACCGCAATATTATGTGATGTTATCAAATCTTTCTTCTGGTTTTCTGGCCAGGACTGCCACAAATTGGCCAGAAAGCTAGAAGCTTGAAAGTTTGGATTTGAGCAAAAGAAGGATTGGTGGTGGAGCATCGGACCCCAAATTGAGAGGTCAGGTTCGATCCCCACAAGGGGCACCATGTTGGGTCCTTGAGAAAGACACACCCCAACAATACTGGTTAATACCAAACTGCAGTGGTTCCCGACAGAACAGAAAAATTGTTAATTAGAATGTTAAACCTCAACACAGGAGGAATTCACTATCCATAGCGCTTATCAGCCGCTGAGGTTATAAAACTTTTTTTCATGTGCAGCTCAGCTGAGACTAAAATTTATCCTGCTCATAAATGTTAAAATGCCAATAATTGTTGGCATTTTAACATTTATAAGCAGGATAAATTACAGGCTTTGGTGATCTACACCAGAAATTTCAATTTATTTTGGCTATTTTGTCATTTATGAGCAGTTTAAATTTTAGTCTCAGCTGAGCTGAGCATGAAAAAAGTTTTATAACCTCGAGATCAGCTGTAATGTTTCTATACCCCATTGATCTTGGCCTTGTGTCTTTTGACTATGAAAATGTTTACAAACATGTAATCAATATCAAGTATGTAGCTACTATGTAATCGTCTTGCTACTTAAATCGTTACAGAAAAGTCCAAAGAAAAGAACATTAGAAGCATCAGACGGCCCACCTTCTAAACGATGAAATTTTGATGAAAAAAGCTAGTGTTGAAAGAGGAATCTTCAAGTGAAGTCCTAGAAACGATCTCATTTGACTGAAGAGTCTAAATTCCAAATTCACATACATGTATTTTGATGCAGACAGTATTTCTATTGTCACTGAAATGATAGAGGAGGATGCAGAGCAGACGGCAATCAAGTACATATGAGCCGTGACGCAAGAAAACCGGTCTTCAGGGTTTCCAACCAGGTCTGACACAAACCGGCCTGTACAGTCACAGAAGCAGGCCAGAACATTGAAATTCCAGTTTTAAGAAGAAGAGGGATTGTACTACCCATGTAGCGAAAACAAAGGTACTGATCAGCTTCGCAGTTACTGCGAAACTGATCTGCGCCCTTGTTTTCGCCTAAGCAAAAATCCGGTTTTCTCATGGTGCGGCTCATACAAGTGCGATCTGATTTCAGGCTCTTTTCAAAGTAGTAAGATTCTCTACAAAAAGCAAAGGGCATTTCTTCCAAAATGTATAGGAACATAATGCGTCAACTATGGGTTTATCTATTTTTAGCCTAAAAAGCGACCATTGGAACTGTCAGAAGAGCCAGCTTCAAAACGGCGAGGTTCCGATGATAAAACGCCGCCTGTTACACCCACGACTTAACAAACTGTCAAACTATCAATGGTGGATGCATTTTTTCTGTAACAGTATCATTTGTAAATGCTGGGATCTTAGTGTGCAAATGGTATTTACGCTTGTCATACTGGCTTTTAGAGACAACTGATGACGATTGTAACACCATCTTTAAGCTATTGAATTAACAGCAGCCAAATGAAGATCATAATTGTGTATGAAGCTGAAATTTGAATAGAGCATCCCTGTTATTGCTTATTATTCATGTTGATATTTTAAATTAATTTGCAATTATAAACAAGTCTGATATCAACAACTTCAAGATAAGGGGTTTTGCCCATTAAGCTACTTGTATGGCATGAAAGATATTACAAACATCTGACTTTAGGCCAAGTTATGCTGGACATACATGTATAAAGTATACATATTACATATATATTGTTTTGTATAATTGTAAATATTTATGAGTATATGAGACAAGTATTGGGAGAGGCTTTATCTTTTTATTTGAGCAGCGACGCGATAAAACCAGAGTTTTGCCTAAGTTAAAACAAAGACGCAGTGCCTTTGTATTTGCTACTCAGTTAGCATTAGTCTTCTTAAATCCGAAATTTCAACCTTCTATCCTTCTGTGACTGTACAGGCCGGTTTGTGTCAGACCTGGTCAGAAACCCCGAAGACCAGTTTTCTGGCATTGTGGCTCATTTAGCTCATGCATTACTTAAAAGCTACAGTTATACAGTAAAAACCAGAGGACCATTGGTCCTGAGAACGCTCACCTGAAGCCTGATCTTGGAGTATTAAGTCATAATGAAATGACCTTGACCTTGAATACTCACACACCTTTATTGACTTCATAAGTTGTCTGCATCTGCAAAGTTTCAGGTCTCAGGCTGCAATAGTTTCCAAACCCAGTGATTAATGAGAAAACCATAATTTTAATTTTGATATTTAAATGACCTTGGGCCAAGGTCAAGACATGACCTTGGCCTTCATTAATTACTTACCTTCACTGACTCCATTAGTTGTCTGCATCTAGCAACTTTCAGGTCTCAGGCTGCAACAGTTTGTTTTCGCCTTTTCCCATGTGAAAGCCTATGTTTCCAAAATTGACCTTGCCGTAAAATAGGTCAAGGTCATCATAGGGTCATCATTTCAACAAACTATGATGGGCTGGGGTCCCAAATGCTACATACCAAGTTTCATGAAAATTGGCCTGCCCGTTCTGGAGAAGAAGATTTTTGAAAGTTTTTTACCATATATGGGCGTAGCGGCCATCTTGGTCATGTGACCTGGATTTCGCGATCAAACTTTCGTCTCCCCTACCCATGGATGCTCCACATAAAATTTCACGTTGATTTGCCAAGCAGTTTCAGAGAAGAAGATCTTTGAAAAGTGTGTATGGACAACAGACTGGCCAAGGTCAAGAGATGACCTTGACCTATATTAATCACATACCTTCATCTACTCCATTAGTTGTTTGCATCTACCACTTTTCAGGCCTCAGGCTGCAATAGTTTTCAAAAAATCCATAGTTTTCACTTCTTCCTATGTAAAAGCCTATGTTTCCAAATTTGCCGTAAAATAGGTCAAGGTCATCCAAGGGTCATCATTTTATCAAACTATGATGGGCTGAGGTCCCCGATGCTACATACAAAGTTTCGTGGAAATCAACCCACCGGTTCTGGAGAAGAAGATTTTTGATGGTTTTTACCATATATGGGCGTAGCGGCCATCTTGGTCATGTGACCTGGATTTCGCGATCAAACTTTCGTTTCCCCTACCCATGGATGCTCCACATAAAATTTCACTTTTATTGGCCAAGCAGTTTCAGAGAAGAAGATCTTTGAAAAGTGTGTATGGACAACAGACTGGCCAAGGTCAAGGGATGACCTTGACCTATATTAATCACATACCTTCATCTACTCCATTAGTTGTTTGCATCTACCACTTTTCAGGCCTCAGGCTGCAACAGTTTTCAAAAAATTCCATAGTTTTCACTTTTTCCTATGTAAAAGCCTATGTTTCCAAATTTGACCTTGCCGTAAAATAGGTCAAGGTCATCCAAGGGTCATCATTTTATCAAACAATGATGGGCTGAGGTCCTTGATGCTACATGCCAAGTTTCGTGGAAATCGGCCAACTGGTTCTGGAAGAGAAGATTTTTGAGTGGTTTTTACCATATATGGGCGTGGCGGCCATCTTAGTCGTGTGACCTGGATTTCGCGATCAAACTTTCGTCTCCCCTACCCATGGATGCTCCACATAAAATTTCACGTTGATTTGCCAAGCAGTTTCAGAGAAGAAGATCTTTGTACAGTGTGTATGGACAACAGACTGGCCAAGGTCAAGAGATGACCTTGACCTATATTAATCACATACCTTCATCTACTCCATTAGTTGTTTGCATCTACCACTTTTCAGGCCTAAGGCTGCAATAGTTTTCAAAAAATCCATAGTTTTCACTTTTTCCTATGTAAAAGCCTATGTTTCCAAATTTGACCTTGCCGTAAAATAGGTCAAGGTCATCCAAGGGTCATCATTCTATCAAACTATGATGGGCTGGAGTCCCCAATGCTACATACCAAGTTTCGTGGAAATGGGCCCACTGGTTCTGGAGAAGAAGATTTTTGAGTGGTTTTTTACCATATATGGGCGTGGCGGCCATCTTGTTCATGTGACCTGGATTTCGCGATCAAACTTTCGTCTCCCCTACCCATGGATACTCCACATAAAATTTCACTTTGATTGGCCAAGCAGTTTCAGAGAAGAAGATCTTTGAAAAGTGTGTATGGACAACAGACTGGCCAAGGTCAAGAGATGACCTTGACCTATATTAATCATATACCTTCATCTACTCCTTTAGTTGTTTGCATCTACCACTTTTTAGGCCTCAGGCTGCAATAGTTTTCAAAAAATCCATAGTTTTCACTTATTCCCATGTCAAAGCCTATGTTTCCAAATTTGACCTTGCCGTAAAATAGGTCAAGGTCATCCAAGGGTCATCATTTTATCAAACTATGATGGGCTGAAGTCCCCGATGCTACATACCAAGTTTCGTGGAAATCGGCCCACCGGTTCTGGAGAAGAAGATTTTTGAAGGGTTCTTACCATATATGGGCGTGGCGGCCATCTTGGTCATGTGACCTGGATTTCGCGATCAAACTTGAAATGCCACAACCCAAGGAGGCTCCACATAAAATTTCAACTAGATCGGCCAAGCGGTTTCAGAGAAGAAGATCTTTGAAATTGTGGACGACGACGACGACGACGGACGGACGACGGACGGACGCCGGATCATGGGTATACTATAAGCTCACCTGTGAGCCTTCGGCTCAGGTGAGCTAAAAATGCATGAAAACATCTTAAGCATTCAGTATGCATGACAGAACCTTGGATCGATAGAAATTTTTTGTATGTTTGCAAAAGACTATTATATTTTTATTTGTACAATGTTAACAGATGTTCTATCACATGTTTTGTAAACTTGGTAAAGATGTTTACTTGAATTTTTATAATGTTTTTAGTTTGGAAAATGTTTTCGAAGAAGCACAATTTTGAATTGTAGTTTGTTGTACCACTACAGGTATTGAAGTTATAGATTATGAATTTTTCTATACATTCTCTTTATATGTTGATAGTCATAATTTGAGCGTGTGCGTGTGAAAACCAGCAATTTGGGTTCGGAACAGATCCGACTCAAACCAAGCTGTACAAGCAATGAAGAAGGCTAGAGGCTTGAAATTTTGGCTTCAGAAAGTAGAGGAATTGTACTATCCATGTAGCAAAAACAAAGGCGCTGATCAGCTTCGCAGTTACTGCGAAGCTGATCTGCGTCTTTGTTTTTGCATTAACAGATTGTTGGTTTTCTTATGCAGGGGCTCATTTCATATACATGGATATATAGAAACAGGTCAACTTCATTATGACAGTGTTTTGAGTCCATACAAGTAGACCATGTTACATGTATAAGTGAACTGTGTTATAATGAGGTTACTTACTATAGACATACAGTGAAGTAATCAATTTGGGAGCCATGACATGGCCTTGTTATATTGAAAAGCGCATTATGATGAGGCGCATTATAAAGAAGAGGTTGAAAATAAGCAAGACTCACAAACAGGACCAGTCCCACAAACTGGGCCAATCAATATTGTTGCTCTTGAAAGGAACTGTATATATTGGCCTAGTTTGTGGACGAATCCGCTCTGAATTTTGCCTTTTTTGTAGGATTGGCCCAGTTTGTGGGGCTGACCACAGTTATTGGTTGTGTTACTGAACAAGATCTGCTTCTGCAGACACAGTTATGACTTCAGTCTGTTAATTTTTAGCACGGTTTGGTACACATAAAATGCTGGAACTGACCAAATAGTTTATTTGAATGAAAAATATTTGGTTTGATAACAACCGTACAAGAAAAAAGAGTTTAATCCTAGGACTTTGTACCCATTGATTAAAACTACATATTTGTTTTGTTTGTTTTCACTAATAAACACTGTTTTCATAATTATTCAACACTCATAGTTTCATTTTATTTTTAACATACAGTGTATTTATTTTGAGGTTTCATGTATTTCGGTCTCAGAACAACACAAGTGTTTTTTTTTTCATTTTTGTTTGATTAAGAATAATGAAAAGCATGGTCATTCTTTCAGTGCTTGCTATTCACTGGAATATTTCAATGACTTAATGCCCAAAGAAGGTTTATCAGCCAGTGTATCGCCAAGACTAAATTCAGTCAGGGAAAGTTGTTGAATACGGCAATCTTGAAAGTCAGTCATGAAAAAAATGTATTTATTTTTGTCCCACCAACAGCTTTCATCGGCTGAGACGTCCTAAATTTAAAGTCTTGTACAAAAGACTGGAGGTCCGGATCAAATTCACAACCTTTGGTTTTAAAGTACATCACGAAAACATGTCCGTGTCATGTATAACCCCTTATACTCCACTTTTATATAGCAAAACTATGGTATGGGGGGGGGGGGTAAACCTACCTATTTTTGCTCCAAAATATAGATTGTGTGTACTCATTAGAACCGCCTCGGCGAGGCCCACAATCTCTGTTTTGAGCAAAAATAAGAAAAATATTTTTTTTCTACTAAAAATTTTTTTTTATATACAACTTTAGAAATCTCTGTATATTGCATGGACATGTTTTCATAATATGCTAAATTTAAAGTCTTGTACAAGACTGGAGGATCAAACTCACAACATTTGGTTTTAAAGTAGAATAATTACTACAACACTATTCAAGTTGCGATGCGATAAAACTGGTCTTCGGGGTTTCCAACCAGGTCCGACACAAACCAGCATATACACTCCCAGAAAAAGGCTATAAGCTTGAAATTTCGAATTTAGGAAGAAGAGGAATAGTACAATAGGTGTAGCGAAAACAGGTGCTGATCAGCTGTGTAGTTACTGCACAGCTGATCTGCACTTCTGTTTTTGCATAGGCAAAAATCCAGTTTTCCCGCGATGCGGCTCATTTGATCAGCATAGCTGGACTCCACTACAGAGTGGGATGACCAGCGGTCATAAAATTTTTTCATGCTCAATTCAGCCGAGACTTAAAATTTATCCTGCTCATAATTGTTAAAATGTTAACAATTGGTGGCATTAGCAGGATAAATTACTGGCTTCAGTGATTAATTCCTGAAATATCAAATAATTTGGGTAAATTTCAGTATAAACAAACAGTTCCAAGTCTTCAGCTGAGTTGTGCATGAAAAAGATTTTTTAACCTTCGGCTCAGTACTTACCGGTATTTTCACCATCATAAGCTTCCAGAAAAGTATGCATCATGTTGTACCACCTGCTCAGAAATGAGCCGCGTCATGAGGAAATGGGATTTTTGCCTATCCAAAAACAAAGGCGCAGATCAGCTGTGCTGTAACTGCACAGCTGATCAGCGCCTTTGTTTTGGCTACTAGGATTCTACAATTTCTCTTCTACTTAAACCCAAAATTTCAAGCAGCTAGCTTTCTTCTGAGACTGTACAGGTCAGTTTATGTCGTACCTGGTCGGAAATCCCGAAGACCGGCTCAAATGGATATATATTTTCTGATGCTAGGACCCAATTATTTTGTTTTGTAGAAGTTTTGTTGATTACTGATAAATGTGCATGAAAAGATGAGTAGACTACAAAGAAACTGATCTAGTTCAGACTTCTTTCTCTCCATTTCAGATAATAAAATAGAACTTAACAGCAGGGAGTGCAGTGGCCTGCTGGTAGGGCGTCAAGACTGAAAACTGAGAGGCTCTGGGCTTGATCACGACATGGTTTACCGTGTTGTGTCCTTGAGTCAGACATTAACTCCCCAGCGTACTGGTTACTACCCAGGTGTTGGATCCATCCAGATATGACTGAAATATTGTTGACTGGGAAATTAAACCACAAAACAAACATACAAACTGCAATGTTAATAAGAGCTGTCGCAGGACAGCGTAGCTCGCCTGACTTGTGCTTTGCCACTAAATCTATTAAATCTATGACCAAAGACATTGACCTCAATGTCACTCAGGTGGGTCGTGATGGCACAGCATGAAACTTCAGACCAATATCTACCAACATGCTAAGTTCAACTTGATCCATCTACATACACTTCAACCTCATTATAACGTGCCCCATTATAATGCGGTTTTCAATATAACACGGCCATGTCATGGCTCCCAAGTTGATTATTTTGCTATATGTCTATAGTAAATGACCTCATTATAACATGGTTCACTTATAACACGGTCTGTTTCTATGGACCCCAAAGATAGCGTTATAATGAGGTTGACGTGTATTTGATATAGACTTATAACCTAAAATCTAAGTCTGTGACCTTGACCACAGGTGAGTCAAGATGCTACAGCATAATAAAAGAATAATATCTAACAGCAAAGTATCAACTAGATCCATCCATCTGTTCCAGCAATATACAGTTCAAAACACTTTAAGCAAAAGCTTTAACATAAAATTTCAAAGTCTGTGACCTTGAACTCAAGGTCACCCAGGTGGGTCATGATGGTACAGCATAAAACTTCAGACCAATATCTACCAACACGCAAAGTATCAACTTGATCCATCTACATATCCAAGAGATATAGACTTATAAAAACTTTAACCAAAAACTCTAACAGAAAATTTCTAAGTCCGTAACCTTGACCTCAAGGTCACTCAGGTGGGTCATGATGGTACAGAATAAAACGTCAGACCAATATCTCTCAACGTGCAAAGTATCAACCTGATCCATCAACAACTTCAAGAGATATAGACTTATAAAAACTTTAACCAAAAACTTTAACAAAAAATTTCTAAGTCCGTGACCTTGACCTCAAGGTCACCCAGGTGGGTCATGATGGTACAGCATAAAACTTCAGACCAATATCTACCAACATGCAAAGTATCAACTTGATCCATCCACAACTTCAAGAGATATACCGGTAGACTCATAAAAACTTTAACCAAAAACTTTAACATTTTGAGCAACGCCGACGCTAACGCTAACGCCGACGCCAGGGTGACTGCAATAGCTCTTCCTGTACTTTCGTACAGGCGAGCTAAAAAGTAAGTCATTATGACATTAATGCACTATGGTCTCAGCACAACAGTTAACAGCTAAGGACTTCCAAATTATCCTGAAGAAGGCATGCTGTTTTATTCCTAGCAGGAATTTACAGGCCACTAGTAGGTCCTCTCCTCATATTAAATGCTTTACCAGAATATATAATGAGCCTTTGCATGAGAAAACAAAAACCAGAGGACCAATGGTCCTGTAAACGCTCACCTGAGACCTGAGATGTATACCAATGAACTTGTTTGACTAGAATGGTAATATACATGTATATAACCCCAGGGCAGGGTCAGGGCAACCTCTGGAATCAATTTCTTTAATAAATCATAAAGATTCAGTCATTTGCAAATTTACTGCAAGTTTTGCCCTTCAAATGACATTATAACAATTTTCCCCATTCAAATGCTTAGGCAACCTAAGTTGACCTTGCCATAAAAAGGTCAAGGTCATCCCAGGGTCATGATTTATATAAACTTTGAAGAGCTCCATTGCTTGATGCTTCCTGCCAAGTTTCAAAATCATAGGCCTTCTAGTACTGGAGAAGAAGATTTTTAAGGGTTTTTGCTATTTATAGCCATGGCAGCCATCTTGGTCATGTGACCTTGACCATTTATACAAACTTTCATTCACTCTTCCTAAGAATGTTCCACAAAAAGTTTGGCTTTGATTAGCCAAGCGGTTTCAGAGAAGATGTTTCAATATTATGGTCATACACATGTATATAGCCCCGGGGCAGGGGCAGACAACCCTCTGGGCCCCAAAATATTTTCATAAATATAAATCTTCTGTCCATTTGCTCATTCCTATCAAGTTTTTTGCCATTAAATGACATTTTCCTATTTTTTCCCATTCAAATGCATGGGCGGCCTAAGTTGACCTTGCCGTAAAAAAGGTCAAGGTCATCCCAGGGTCATGATTTATACAAACTTTGTAGAGCTCCATTGCCTGATGTTTCATGCCAAGTTTCAAAATCATAGGCCTTCTGGTTCTGAAGAAGAAGATTTTTAAGGGTTTTTGCTATTTATAGCCATGGCGGCCATCTTGGTCATGTGACCTTGACCATTTATACAAACTTTCATTCACTCTTCCTAAGAATGCTCCACATAAAGTTTGGCTTTGATTGGCCAAGCAGTTTCAGAGAAAAAGATCTTTGAATATCACTGTAAAAGACATGTTTATTGCCCCGGGGTAGGGGCAGACAGACCCCTGGGGTCCAAATTTTTTCAGAATCATCAATCTTAAGTCCATTTGCCCATTATCTGTAAGTTTTTCCCTACAAATGACATTTTAACACTTTTCCTCATTCAAATGCATGAACGACCTATGTTGACCTTGCCGTAAAATAGGTCAAGGTCATCCCAGGGTCATGATTTATATAAACTTTGTAGAGCTCCAGTCACTGATGCTTCACACCAAGTTTCAAAATCATTAACTTTCTGGTTCTGGAGAAGAAGATTTTTAAAGATTTTTTCTATTTATAGCCATGGCAGCCATCTTGGTCATGTGACCTTGACCATTTATATAAACTTTCATTCCCCCTTCCCAAGGATGCTCCACATGAAGTTTGACTTTGATTGGCCAAGCGGTTTCAGGGCAGAAGATGTTTCAGTATTATGGAAATATACATGTATATAGCCCCGGGGCAGGGGCAGACAACCCCCCAGGGGCCAAAATTTTCCATTAACATTATTCTTCTGTCCATTTGCCTATTCCCAGTAAGTTTTACCCATTAAATAGCATTTTACCATTTTTTCCCATTCAAATGCATTGGCGACCTAAGTTGACCTTGCCATAAAATGGGTCAAGGTCATCCTAGGGTCATGATTTATATAAACTATGATGGGCCCTCGTCCCCGATGCTGCATACCAAGTTTCGTGGAAATCGGCCCACTGGTTCTGGAGAAGAAGATTTTTAAAGGTTTTTGCTATTTCTAGCTATGGCGGCCATCTTGGTCATGTGACCTGGACCATTTATATAAACTTTCGTTCCCCCTTCCTAAGGATGATCCACATGCAGTTTGGCTTTGACTGGCCAAGCGGTTTCAGAGGAGAAGATCTTTGAAATTGTGGACGACGGACGGACGACGACGGACGACGACGGACGGACGACGGAGCATGGGTATACTATAAGCTCACCTGTGAAAATTGGGATTCCGACCTGTACAGGCACAGAAGAAGGCTAGAAGCTTGAATTTTCAGAATCAAGAAGAGGGATTGTACTATCCCTGTAGCAAAAACAAAGGCGCTGATCAGCCGTGCTGATTTGCACCTTTGTTTTTGCAAATGCAGATTGTTTTGTTTTTTTATAAAACCTGATATTTGGGCTTTCAGAAATTTATGGTCTGAGGGTGCCTGCCTCGGCTACACTACAGCTCACGATGAAATCAAATTACGATGGTTCCATATTAATAGATACAAATTGGGATAGTTTTAGTGGTCAGCTTTTTCTAGAACATGTAACAGCATATGGAAACGTGAATAGCTGAAGTTCACAGTTTTGTTTTTCTGTTAATACCAGATAGATTAGGCACAGAAATATCCAAAAATAAGCCCCAAAATCTTTAATAAACCATAAGCATTTTCACTATTAACTCATTTAAGCCTGGCGTCCCTTTTGTGGAACATGATAGGCAAACAGCATAGCCCCAGATGTGAGGCCACAAAACGCGGCGTCCCATCTGGGGCTATTCTGTTTGCACAGAGAAATTTCATCGAAAAATAAGATAAAAAATAAAAATCACTCCTAACACCCCTAAAAATGAAAGTGGACTCATCCAATTGATAATGATGGGAGAATCCATTCGTCAAATATGGGTTAAATATAAGACCATAGATTGAAACTGCTTCAAAGGAGCACCAAGGGTTACCATTTCCATTCATATGAGCCGCCTCGTGGGAAAACCAACAATGTGGTTTCCGAACAGGTCCGACAAAAACCGGCCTGTACAAGCACAGAAAATAGCTAGAAGCTTGAAATTTCGCATTTAAGTAGAGGAGGAATTGTACTATCCGAGTAGCGAAAACAAAGGCACTGATCAGCTTCGCGGTTACCGCGAATCTGCGTCTTTGTTTTCGCCTATCCAGATTGTTGGTTTTCCCATGTGGCGGCTCATATCTAATGACATGACTTAACGATTCATAGATTGAGGTGTTCCCTTTGTTACAACACCTAAAACATATCAAATCCCAGTGTCTGTGTTTGCAATCATTTGTGTATACATGTACGTCATGCCATAGAGAGCATGTTTGAAGTGCACCTAACTTCGGAAATTGCATATTGCTTTGTTCATGTAAAAGGAAAATGCTTTGCACAAAGTCTCATATGCAGTATAATGAGGTCATTATTTAGCCATTTGTGCTTCCTTTAAAATATTTGTGTACATTTCGATACTTCACGACAATATACTTTTCAAAGTGTTCTCCGCCACTGGAAGTCCTAGAATCAAGAATGTATGCAGCATAGGATGGGATAGGTCTAGAATTTCTAAAATAACTTATCCAAACGGCAACACACATTTTCCAAACTTAGGTGTGACGTCACAGTTGTGTACACAAATGATAGCGTACACAGATTTAGTTTCTCTGACAGTGAAATCCAATAACAGTGAAAAGAGTCATCATTCTTCTCATGATGAAAGTCCAGATGACCTCCATAACAAAAAACTTTGATAAATACGATTGTTTCCACTCTAAAACTTTGTATCTCTTCTATCCTTAACAATAAACTTCACAACATCTCTGCCACTAAAACATGGTAGCTGATTGGTTAAAAGGACTGTCAGAGTCAACCAATCAGTAAATTCTTCTCTGCAATGATGCTAACATGGCCTTCCAGTAGCTCATTTTTGACTGGCTGCCCTGTAGCAGCTCAGTTCTGATTGGCTGTATCATAGAAGCTAAGTTCTTATTGGCTGTTCCATAGAAGCTTTGATTGGATGAGCTCTCAGGGAAGCAGTCTATTATACTCAGCTATCAACTGTGACTTTTTGATGGCATCCCATGTTCTTGCAGCAAAATGAAACCTGTGGTAAACAAATGAATATACCGGTAGTGTCCCAAAGATCAAGTAAGATCTAGTGCTATATTACAAATTGTTTTTGTATTCATTACAATGTGGAATAGGCTATAATACAGATTTTTTTTTCGTTTGAGAGGTAGAACTTGCATTAAGGTTAAAGCATTTAATATCCAAACTTCTATGGTATCCTTAATAGTCTCCAATTTTCCAACACTACCATCAATCTTAAACCGATCATTATGTAGCAGATGCAGATACAGTAGGAAAACAGGTCTAGCTTATCAGTCAGAAAACAGGAGCCATGATGTGAGAAAACCAGTCTTCAGGGTTTCCGACCAGGGTGACACAAACTGACCTGTGCACAGGAGGCTAGAAGCTTGAAATTTTGGATTTAATAATAAGAGTGACCTTACAAGCTGCATAGCGAAAAACAAAGGCGCTGATCAGCTATGCAGTAACTTTGTTTTCCCATAATATGCAAATACCCCAGTTAATCAACAGGAGGTTCATAGAGAATAACCATGCTTACCAGTTTTTCTCAGACAGTGAAGTATGTGTCAGAGTTTCCCTGGGTAGGGAAAATATCTGACTTCTGAGGGAGTTGATAAGTGTCGTAAAACTAGGATAGCCTCGGTACTCTGGTAACATTGTCAATACAGTGTCTAAAAACAGGAATGGAGAAACGTGAATAAATGAAGCTGAATTCAGGGTAATCAAGTTCCTGATTACTGTAAATTCAAAAACTTTCATCAAATTCATGTGACTTTTATTTCCGACTATTAGGAAGTTCTTGAATTTGCAAAAGGAGATACATGCATTCTTTGATAAAGCTTATCTAAATTTTTGTAAGCAGGAACTATGAATCAATGAGGCATCAAACTCACTAAAATTAAGTTCTCCTGAACATTTCCAAACTTAAAGAAATCAGGAAATTCTGATTGAATCAGGACTGTTTTCCATCTGCTGTCTTGGGTGGGATTTTCAAGCCCGGCTTGGACATGAACCAAGAATCCCTCAGTCCAGAGTCTGAGGCTTTACCATTGCACCAGTAAGTGGTTGAATAATCCAGTTTCTGTCAGACTATGGCAGAACATTTATCAATTTCTTATTTATATTATCATTTGAAAGGAAACACTCACCCTCGGTCTTTCTGTTATCTTTCTCATCCATATATGGCAGAAGGAACAGGTTCACATCAGAGGATACAAACTTAGGATTGAGTCCCATCATCTGACGACCTGTTGACATGTTCACAGCTCCTGCAATGACACTTCGCTGTTAATCACAGCTGATAAACATGTGGTATTGTGTTAAATGATCGGTGACGCACAATGCAATTCTCTCAAAGTTGAGATGACAAATTCAAGTTTTCTCCTATACCATTTACTCTATTGACTGATAGATAGGCGCAGTCCATGCAGAAATTTAACATTTATTGAATGAAAATATTATAAGAAATCCAGGTTATTTCATTTTCACAAACACTTCCGCCTCATGAACATATAGTGCTTCCAACTCAATAACATTGAAGTGCTTGCGAAAACGAAATAACCGGGATTTCTTATGTTACTTTCTTTCAATAAATGTTCAATTTCTGCATTGATTGCACCCATCTATCAGTCAGATGAAGAAATGCTGTAGGAGAAAACTCTAATTTTTCATCTCAACTTCGTTCTCCATAGCAGTGTGTGTCACCAATCATTTATTGGTTTGTATGTAAACAATACCACGTGATTGTCAGTAGTGTAATTTTCTTAAATTATGCAAATTTGGTGCATATTTTTGCTTAAAAATGACGAACACAAGTCATTCCATTATTCACTGCAGCTCCAAACATAATGTATTTGCTGTTATTGTATATGTCACAACGACTATCAGCTGTTGATACTCAGAGTTACATGTAATGGGGCAAACTGCTCTCAGTTTACAATGACTATCAGCTGTTGATACTCAGAGTTACATGTACTGGGGTAAATTGCTCTCAGTTCACAACGACTATCAGCTGTTGATACTTGGAGTTACATGTACTGGGGTAAATTGCTCTCAGTTCACACGGACTATCAGCTGTTGATACTCAGAGTTACATGTAATGGGGTAAATTGCTCTCAGTTCACAACGACTATCAGCTGTTGATACTCGGAGTTACTTGTAATGGGGTAAATTGCTCTCAGTTCACAATGACTATCAGCTGTTGATACTCAGAGTTACATGTAATGGGGTAAATTGCTCTCAGTTCACAACGACTATCAGCTGTTGATACTCAGAGTTACAAGTAATGGAGTAAATTGCTCTCAGTTCACAACAACTATCAGCTGTTGATACTCAGAGTTACATGTAATGGGGTAAATTGCTCTCAGTTCACAACGACTATCAGCTGTTGATACACAGAGTTACATGTACTGGGGTAAATTGCTCTCAGTTCACAACGACTATCAGCTGTTGATACTCAGAGTTACATGTAATGGGGTAAATTGCTCTCAGTTCACAACGACTATCAGCTGTTGATACACAGAGTTACATGTACTGGGGTAAATTGCTCTCAGTTCACAACGACTATCAGCTGTTGATACTCAGAGTTACTTGTACTGGGGTAAATTGCTCTCAGTTTACAATGACTATCAGCTGTTGATACTCAAAGTTACATGTACTGGGGTAAATTGCTCTCAGTTCACAATGACTATCAGCTGTTGATACTCAAAGTTACATGTAATGGGGTAAATTGCTCTCAGTTTACAATGACTATCAGCTGTTGATACACAGAGTTACATGTACTGGGGTAAATTGCTCTCAGTTTACAATGACTATCAGCTGTTGATACTCAAAGTTACATGTACTGGGGTAAATTGCTCTCAGTTCACAATGACTATCAGCTGTTGATACTCAAAGTTACATGTACTGGGGTAAATTGCTCTCAGTTTACAATGACTATCAGCTGTTGATACTCAGAGTTACATGTACTGGGGTAAATTGCTCTCAGTTCACGATGACTATCAGCTGTTGATACTCAAAGTTACAAGTAATGGAGTAAATTGCTCTCAGTTCACAACAACTATCAGCTGTTGATACTCAGAGTTACATGTTATGGGGTAAATTGCTCTCAGTTCCTCTACTATAATATGTAGTGTTGTAACGATGATCGAGTCAAATCAAAAATTGAAAAAAGTTGTCCAGGTCGGCGACAATCGATTATGCTGTCCAGGCATCGATTGTCGCTAACAGTAGGGGCCATCATTCGCTGAAATTTGGCAACAAGTATGTTCTCCCCCATAATTGCAAGATGAAAATACATTCATATGTACAACGGTACACCTGTGACATAAGTCTAATACGATGGTCCGAGCGGGATCTATACACAGCATCCCTTCAAGGGATTATCATCAGACCGTAAATGAGATTATAAACAATGTTGTCTAACCTTTACGTAATTGTCCTTTTATTCATAATTAGATAATCACCATCCATTATTCATGTATGCCTAACAATACACAGATTTATTCAATTATTACAGTAAAGACAGTGGTAGAGCTAACTTTTTTAGAGGGCAGGGTGCCACAGGCTTGTCAGGGCATTTGCGACGCGTGATTTCTCTTCAAGAGGGCAGACGCTTTTAATGTGTTGAACTGTTCATGTCTAATAACCGTCTTTGTATCTGTTAGCAAGAAGCAGCAGGGTTTGTTTTTGTGATACATAAGAGATCATAAGCTTGTGAGGCTGTATTCAAGCATTTAATTATATTTTGAATCATTTTCTTGTAGGTAGCAACATGAGAATAAAAACCTCCTATATTTTGTATTTTTATTTAAAACAAATCTTTGACAGTCAATGACACAGAAATAAAACATATATTACATCAACAGTAACAATACTCAAAATATGAATGCTTGCATAATGTTACCCAGTACCGGTCTGTAGCAAGAAAGCATTTGCTCTGTCTCAATATGACTGAAATAATGTTACCTAGTACCGGTCTGTAGCCGGGTCTGTAGCAAGAAAGCATTTGCTCTGTCCCAATATGACTGAAATAATGTTACCCAGTACCTGTCTGTAGCAAGAAAGCATTTTCTCTGTCCCAATATGACTGAAATAATGTTACCCAGTACCGGTCTGTAGCCGGGTCTGTAGCAAGAAAGCATTTGCTCTGTCCCAATATGACTGAAATAATGTTACCCAGTACCGGTCTGTAGCAAGAAAGCATTTGCTCTGTCCCAATATGACTGAAAAAATGTTGCCTGGGATGCAACAGAATGACCCCCCCCCCCCCCTCTCTCCCTTCTTACCACTGATTTTTTTTTAAACCATAATTTATTATGTCTGACAAGTCAGAAGTGTATCAACAATAATCATGTAAAATGACTTCATACATGATTCTGCTGTTTTCTTCAGTGATTTGAATCGTTTGTCTCTTGTAGGCATCTTTTTCTCTCTTTATGTCAACCTTTATAAATCTCTGCCTTATTCAACTGTGTGTATTGAAATCAATATCAATAATAGTTTATCAGGCCAGTGTACAGGTGTTTACTGCAGTAGTAGTATTCTAAAAATAGATTAACTGGCCTTGGCTTGGAGTAATTATTGACACATATTATCGGTAAAATTAACACAGCGTGACGCAGTGAATAGGGATTAACAGGAGCCAATTTAAAGGTAATTTGGGGCAAATTAAGGACAGGGGCGTCTTACGGGATAAAAATAGGGCAGGGCGGGCAAGGCTATTATGGCAATGAAGGCAGGGCGTCCCCCCCTTCTGCGCCCATTTAGCTCTACCACTGAAAGAAAACATTTATCACTTGACCACGTGTTGATGAATTCATAAACACAGACAAAGTCATTGACCTGCCATTTAGATCTGCGGAGAGCCAATAGTAAACACGGCCTGCATTCAACACGAGTGCTCACTGGCTAATTGATTTTTCAATACACGACTTTACGCACGTATGAGTTTTCATGGCGGTACGATCAAACAACACAAATTCTCCTAACCATAATAGCAGGTGCACCTGGTTTTGGGGGATTGTCGTTTGCATTCTAGATTTGTGACTTTGGAGGTCATTTGTCTATGCAAAAACGCCGAAAATGTCAGTTAGAGCAAGTACTTTGGCACACGTAATGCAAGATTAGTTGCAGTCCAAAATATTGGGATACCATAATTAAATCGTTTCAAGCTGCTCAAATAAAGTATTTGCGCATGATCCACGACTGAAATAGGCGAATTTTACATTAAATTCTTTACCGTTTTTGTCCAATATATTTCACTGGGTGAAACGGGCGGCGTACTGTTTTGCTGTCAGTGACGCTTTTAAAACCAGTTTTCAATTTTATCGTTTGTAGAGGTTTTCAACGGAATAAAATACCAAAACACGTAAACATGCATTTTATTATTCCATTGTACCAATATCCCGAGGGTGAATGGTTAATTAATTGTTTTTAAACAGCTGATACAGGTCTTTTCTCCAAACCAAACGAACTACAGAAACGTCGTGCAGCCTGGTCGGACTTGGTAAAATAGCGTTACGCGCGACTTGCCTATTACCCGTCCGTGATTTGTATTTTGTGGACCCAAATCAGCGCCTTATCACTCACAAAATGAAATGGATTTAATGACAATTTGAGGGCTAAACACATCACAAAACGGAGAGGTACTGATTCGATACTTCGACCAATACGAAATCGTTCGGTACGGTATATCTATCAAACATAAATATAAACCAGTTTTGCGCTAAAGCTGTATACCGGTACACTTCACTACAGAGTACTCTGTGAAAGAAAATCAGTATTGGTCACATTTCAATTATAATCGATAATTGATCGAAACAGTCTGTCTCATTATTTTCGATGATTGATCATGAAAATTCCATAATCAAACAACACTAATAATATGTAGCCAGGTCCATTTAGCAGACAAGGAAGTTTTGGTATTTAGTTGGATATTTATAGCGAGCCATGCCAAGCCATATCCGCCACCTCATGCACATTGTGTCTGTTTTGCCTTTGACTATTCGACTCACCTCATATGCAGGAAGTGAAAATCAATAAATTTTGTCTACTGTAAATATTACTTATTGATATTGATAAAAAAATCAAATCCAAAATTAGAAGTGAGAATCTGACTATAGCCCAGCTTCTGAGCTTTTTTCCAGGGATAGGAAAGACGGATAACAATCCCAAGCTAGATCTTGTCAATATTGATGTGCATAAAAAATTTGGTCAGATTATGTCAATGTTATCTCAAGATATAGAGTGGAAACTAATTTCTGATGCCAATCAAGGACCATAACTCTGTCAAATTTTGCGAAAAATGATGAGTAACAATCCAAAGCAAAATCTTGTCAATGTTGATATGCATACAAAATTTGGTCAGATTCTGTCAACTCGTTTGCATGATATTGAGCGGAAACGAAATTCTGACATCAATCAAGGGCAGTAACTCTGTCAAAATTTAGCAAAAAATTACAAGTAACAATCCCACGCTAGATCTTGTCAATGTTCATGTGCATACAAAATTTGGTCTGATTCTGTCAACATGTTCTCAAGATATCGAGCGGAAACGAAATTCTGATGTCAATGAAGGGCCATAACTCTGTCAAAATTTAGCGAAAAATGACGTTTAACAATCCAAAGCTGGATCTTCTCAATGTTGATGTGAATATAAAATTTGATCAGATTACAGTAAAAATCGGCGAATCGGCCACCTTTATAAGAGCTCCACCTTCGTAAGATCGCCAATTCAAACATTCCCGATTGCTTTCCCTATACCAGAGGACCAATGGTCCTGTAAACGCTCACCTGAGATCTGCTTCATATACCAATAAACATATTTGAATATTATGGTATTTAACCCCAGTGCAGGGGCAGATGAAGCCCTTGGGCCATTTTCTTTTTTCAGAATAATCAATATTCTGTCCATTTGCCAATTTCCTGCTGAATTTCCCCTTCAAATAACATTTTAAAAGCAGATGAGCCCCTGGGGTCCATTTTTTTCAGAATCATTAAAATTCAGTCCTACTGCCCATTTCCTGCAAGACTTTCACTAAAATGACATTTTAAAAGTTTTCCCCTTTCAAATGCATTGATGACCTATGTTGACCTTGCCATAAAATAGGTCAAGGTCACCACAGGGTCATGATTTATGTATACATTGTAGTACTTGAGTCATCCATACTTCATGCAAAGTTTCGTTGCAATCGGTTCACCGGTTCTGGAGAAGAAGATATTTTAAGGGTTTTTACCATATATGGGCATGGTGGCCATCGTGGTCATGTGACCTGGATAACTTATATATACATTGGTTCCCACCTCCTACAGATGCTTCATATAAAATTTGGCTTTGATTGGCCAAGTGGTTTCAGAGAAAAAAATCTTCCAAAAGTGTGTATGGACAACAGACCGGCCAAGGTCAAGAGATGACTTTGACCTAAATTTATCATATACCTTCATCTAATCCATTAGTTGTTTGCATCTACCACTTTTCAGATCCAAGGCTGCAATAGTTTTCAAAAAATAGCTAATTTCCACTTTTCCCATTATAAGTCTATGGAAACTTAAAGTTACCATAGCAACCAGAGTTCTTATCCGACTGGAATAAAAAACACAAATTATGTAGAGGCTACTGTCAGGAACATGTATACAAAGTACAGGATTCATCCACTTGACAGTTTCTGAGGAGAAGATTTTTGAATGTTTTTTTTTCAAAATTTTGCCCTTTATGGGGCCCCAGCAACCAATCAAAATAAAGGATTAGGACAAAACTAGCAAGAAACGTCAAACACTACTCAATAAACATTTCTGCAAAAACAAAATTCAAATGTCTGCAATTTTAGAGGAAAAATAGCCGATTTCCACTTTTCCCATTATAAGTCTATGGCAACTTTAAGTTGCCATAGCAACCAGAGTTCTTATCCGCCTGGAATAAAAAACACAAACTATGTAGAGGCCACTGTCAGGAACATGTATACAAAGTATAGGCTTCATCCCCTTGACAGTTTCTGAGAAGAAGATTTTTGAACGTTTTTCGAAATTTTGCCCTATATGGGGCCCCTGCAACCAATCAAAATGAAGGATTAGGACAAAAGTCACATGAAACATAGAGGACTACTCAATAAACATTTCTGCAAAAACAAAATTCAAATATCTCCAACAAGACAGCAAAAACTGGCAATTTTCACTTTTATCCATTATAAGTCTATGGGAAGCATAAGTTGCCATAGCAACCAGAGTCCTTATCCGATCAAAACAAAAAACACAATTATTCTTTCCCCCTACCTGTAGATGGTGTATGTGTAATATGAGAACAATTGGCCCAGCGGTTTCAGAGAAGAAGATCTTTGAAATTGTGGACGACGACGGACGACGAACGGACGGACGGACGACGGACGGACGCCGGAGCATGGGTATACTATAAGCTCACCTATGAGCCTTCGGCTAAAAATGTCTCTTTATAAGAGCGCCACCTCCGTATAATTGCCATCGGCCAGTTTTTTCATTCCCAAAATGCCAATTGTTCTTCATAAGACGGCCGCATTATTACTAGAGCAAATCTCCAATTATCCATAATGAGTCATAATCGTTGATCAACCACAAAGTTTACAAAATAATCCAATCATGTGTGCGTAAATGCGTGAAATTGTTATTGTGTCTAAAATACCTTGGGAACAACCTGTTGTGGTGTGGTGATTTGTGAGTTTTGCGCTGCGAAATATGCTTGTATATGAACCTTGTCCCATTTTTTACGCGATCGGAGTGTGAAATATGGAGTGTTTCGGCCTTGTTAATTTCTGTCATAAAAAAAATGCACAGGTACAAAATTGCTGCAAAAAGCCGTTGCAAAAAAAAAAAATGCCCAGTTACAAAATTGCTGCAAAAAGCATCAAAAAAAAAAAAGAAGAAAAAAAAAAAAAAAATGCCCAGGTACAAAATTGCTACAAAAAGCATCCAATATGAAGCCAATGCAGAAAAAAAAATGCTTCAATATTCAACATGGGTTCCATGGTTGTGTAGATATGGGCCGATCAACTCCAACCACAGTTTTTGCTGGAGCTATTTGATACTTTGCCTTTAATTGATACTTTTTAGCTAAAACATACACAGTCCAACCTGTCTTAAGCAAGCGGCCAAGGGAAACTCTAAAATCGCTTGCTTAAGACAGGTGCTTGCTTAATAGAGGTTATGTTATAACACTAGGGTGGGCGTCCTAATTAAGCCATGTTACAAGCAGCTAGAAATAAATAATAGCACTGCCACTGTCAGTGGTAATTGTCACTAAGTTCTCCAAAATGCCCAAACAAGTTGTCTAGGATTATCTTTTGAGATAATAAACAATGAATTTGGCATCTGGAAGGTGTGAAGACAATTTTGACACCTGACAGAGTTTAAATATCCATGTCAAAATATTTCATTTTCATTTAATTGAAGAGATGAGTGGCTGCTTAAAGCCAAAATTGGGACAGAAACTAGTGGCCTCTGGCCACATAAGACAGGTGCTTGCTTAATAGAGGTTCATTTACATGTAAAATCAATTGGGGGGAAATGAAAGTGCTTGCTTAAGACAGGCGCTTGCTTAATACAGGGCTTGCTTAAGACAGGTTGGACTGTATTTAACTCTGTACTCATATTGTGCCAATTCATTTTAGAAACTAGATTAAAATCATTTTATTGTCACTATTTGATGTTTTAAATACCATTGTTAAAATATGCATTCAGATATTGGAAAATGGTGATATTATTTTGCCATGCTTGCCTTTCTGACTGACCCTTGATAAGACAGACACCTCTGTATGACAGCCAGTTTAGCATACTCCCAAAGGTGGCGCTCTTATAGAGGTTTGACTGTATGTCAATTCCTTCTCAAGATATTGAGGGAAAACGAAATGTTCACGCAATCACAGAAGGACAGGATGAATCCAGTATAGCCACACTAATCCAAAGTGGTGCTATAATAAATGTACTACATGTAAAGAATCTACATGTCCACCTTACCACTTATTTTCAGTCTTGATCCATTAAAAATAGCCTCCAAGGTTTTCTGCATGGACTCGTAGCTTTCCAAGCTGAAGTCATCCCTCCCAGCTTTGTTCTGAACAAATACTGAAAAATGAATAAAACATGATTCAAAACATGACTAAGTATCATTTGTATCATATCACAGCTATAAAACATGTAGGAACTTATAAGACTTGCCCGAGATAGCTGATAATTCGATGGACACTAATTCAATTGTTTCAATGAACTACTGGCAGTATATATTTTGAGAGAGAGAAAAAGAAATAGTTATATTTTGAGAGAGAGGAAAAGAAACAATGTTATCAACCAATTTTAGAGCATGAAACACACTTATTCTTTCTTGTGACACACAATCACAGTCTGAGAGCAAAATTGCACAAACCCATGAAATGTGCCACTTAATGATACAAACCTAAATGAGGAAAGAACTCATGCATATCATCCTGTCCAGAGCCGCTACCATGACTACCAGACAACGTAGAAGGCTTCAACATTTCGGCTGACAACAGGAATCTTAGCAAGGACATATCAGTAAACCAGTCTGCTACTACTAGGATCACATGACAGACTGTCATCAAGAAGGCTGCTTGCTGTAAACACTGAAATACAGAGGACATATCAGTAAACCAGTCTGATACTACAAGGATCACATGATAGACTGTCATCAAGAAGGCTGCTTGTTGTAGACACTGAAATACAGAGGACATATCAGTAAACCAGTCTGATACTACTAGGATAACATGACAGACTGTCGTCAAGAAGTCTGCTTGTGGTAAACACTGAAATACAAAGGCCATATCAGTAAACCAGTCTGCTACTCCTAGGATCACATGACAGACTGTCATCAAGAAGGCTGCTTGTTGTAAACACTGAAATACAGAAGACATATCAGTAAACCAGTCTGCTACTCCTATGATCACATGACAGACTGTCATCAAGAAGGCTGCTTGTTGTAAACACTGAAATACAGAAGACATATCAGTAAACCAGTCTGCTACTACTAGGATCACATGACAGACTGTCATCTGGAAGGTTGCTTGTTGTAAACTTTCTTTTTCTTTGGATTTAGTTTATGTCCCTTTTTTAAAGATAATTTCAGCTCAAATGAGATGGATCAATCAGTTGGTGGTATGAAAACTGTACTATCCCAACAAAACACCACCCACAAGCAGGACTTGGCTTATTTCACATGCACCATGTGCGGGACTAAACCCAATATTGGACACAGCACTTAGATAATGGAATGATAAAAGCAGTAATGAAATCAATGATCTCAACCACTCTACCATGGGGTCCACTGTCAGCACAAATACATTGTAGAATATTATGCTCCAAAAAGACAGACTGACAGTAACCTTGACCTATTTAGCTGAAAGTCAGGGTCACCAAATGTAGTCAGCTAATATAGAAATTCGGTTATCAACCTCTGCAAAAATCAATAAAATTGTATGTTTCCTTTCTTGCCGCACAGTAACTGATACAGGTTGTATGTGGACTTTGTAAAATGTTGTACATTTACATAATTTATTTCAGACTGGTCAAAAGATTTTAAACCAAGCTGCTGATTTATACATGTTTACCTGGATTTCAGCACAGTTTTCAGCCATGGTATACTCTGGTGGAAGTTTTTTCTCATTCCTTATCATGAACTCAAGAACTGAGGGGCTCAACACTGGCTGTAACAGAGCAAAATTGGGTTGAGAAATCCAGTCTCCTGGGTTTCTGTCCAGGTCTGACACAAACTGGTCTGTGAAGTCACAGAAGCAGGCTAGACGCTTGAAATGTCAGATTTAAGAAGAAGAGATATTGTACTATCTGTGTAAAAACAAAGACGCTGATAAACTGTGCAGTTACTGTACAGCTGATCTGCACCTCTTTTTATTTGCCTGTGGATGTTCTTGGTTTCTTTTGCAGGGGCTCAATTAGGATTTTTTTTTATAAAACTTACAACAGACTCAAAAGCACATATCAGTGTCACTTATCAACCATGTTGTTACCGATACCTACATAGTACATTCCTAAATGACCCTTCGCATGAGAAAACCAACAATTAGCATATGCGAAAACAAAGACACAGATCAGCTGTACAGTATCTGCACAGCTGATCAGCGCCTTTGTTTTCACCACACAGTACTATTCCTCTTCATACTGTGACTGTACAGTCTGGTTTGTGTCAGACCTGGTCAGAAACCCAAATTGTTGGCTTTCTCATGCACAGCCTCAAATCTTAAAGCCATCTAAATGTGGCATAACATCACCCAACATTGACTCATGTTTCTTCAAATTGCTATTCATTTCATGTTTTCATACATTCAAGTTACATTATGAGCCGCGTCATGAGAAAACCAGACTTTTGTATATGCGATAAAGGCGCAGATCAGCTGTGCAGTGACTGCACAGCTGATAAGAACCTTTGTTTTCGCTTCACAGATAGTACAATTCCTCCTCGACTTGTACCCAAAATTTCAAGATTCTACCTTTCTTCTGAAGGTGCATAGGCCAGTTTGTGTCGGTCCTGCTCGGGAACCCCGAAGACCGGTTTTCTCGCTTCGTGGCACATATAACCTCAGCTAAAGCCTTACCTGTGAATCAAGCAGCACTATTCTTTGTGGTGTAACAAAAATATCAATCCCATTGGTCTGATGGGCACATTTCTCCTTCGTGTCTCGCGTCTGGGGTGGAAATATATAACTTCTGAAATAGAGTCAAGATCATTCAAATTACATTGATAGATGCAACCAACTTGTTTGATATCAAATCTCCAATATTAAACTACCATTCAAATTAAGTGATTTTATCATATGCATTATCGCTGTTTTCCAGTGGATAACGTCATGTAATAAATAGTATTATGATCACACGTGTATTAACACATTTGCGGGAATATGTAACGTCATTGACGACAACAATGTTAATTTGCATTGAAAATATATCCACATTGAAGGCGATAAAATCCTATTTTAGAAGTCATATGATAAAACGAATCTTACACTCATGGTCATTTCATATGAAATTTAATAAACTTGTCAAAGGCTCGTTTAATAAATTTCATATGAAATGACCGCTCATGTAAGATCCTCTATATAAGGAACAACCACATAAATTTACAAAATAACAGGCATTGAAGAAGAATAAGCAGGAGTATATTTTACAGAATTATAAAGAAGAGTACGTACAAACTGTTTTCACTTTTAATATGCCACAGGATAAATTACTTAAAGTTCATTTATGCATTTGCATGTCTTTGTTTTCTCATTCCTTTGATGCCACTTTGATACATTTCATTGCAACTGTCCCAGATGAAAGTGTCATTCTTGGTGTTCTTCATTTCATTGAGAAATCAGGTGACTGCAAGCCATGCCTATGGGCAGAGTGACGTCAATGTCAGCCAGTGATGTTGTTTGTTTACTCATGTGTGCGTAACATTGGTCGCGTATGGCCATGATGTTAAGCATGAAATGGTTGCGTTTTGGCTGTTCCGAAACTCTGTTACGTCAAATTTGTTGTCAAATAACATGAAAATTAGCACACATATAGGGAAATAAAAAACTGATACATCATTGATAGTATAAAATGTAAAACATAAGTATTGAAAGTCAGATTTTTAGCTTTCACTAAAACATAAGCACTTTTAATGTTACCTAGAAGCACTTCGGGCTACACAGACATTAAAACAGCCTAATGTGTTTAATCATCCAGTGAAAGCTACAAATCTGAATTTCAATCCTTAAATGTAAGATTTATATTCCAAGCCTTTATTCCAAACAGTCCATCAATCCATACATAATATGACATTATGAGGATATAAAAATATCTTATAACAACTTGGAGTATACATACTTTGCCGAATCTTCATCAGTATTTCCTGCCACCAGTGACAGTACAGTAGACTTGCCGGTTCCCTGTAATCCTATTACACCTACTACAAGGAAATCTGTCTGATCTAATAGAGACTGAAAAATCAAATAAAATAACAGAGTCAAATCCCTGAATGGCTAAGTGTTGGCACAATTAAGAAAACAATACCATAAATGAATTTGAGGTACTTATTAGTTAGTAGCCACTCGGCCATGAAGACTACCCATAGCATGAATAAATGCACTGATAGTTACAGATAGTTCAAAGATGTATGGTAATAAGGCTATGCCATTTTTCACACAGACAGGTAAATAACGGCAAATAAATGTTATCAGTGCCAACACACTCTAGCATTCGGGATAGCGTTTCTCATTTAAAATAAGCAAAATATTTAAAAGTTTGTAGGAAATATGTCATACCTTTAAACCCTAAAACGCAAATGAGTCCATTTACGGCTCAGGATCTATAAATGTAAGAACAAAAACAATCAATTCACACTGTTTTCATAGAAAGTATCACAACTCTACTGAGCACTTACCTCCGAGGCTGTTTCACTCCACTGTCCTATGTCATCTATCAGCTTCACACAGCCTTTCATATCAGGGGGAATAACTGACTTAGTACGCTCTAGAAAAAGAGAAACATATAGTTTGTTTTGCTTGTTTTTTATTCAGTTTTACGTCCCTTTCAAGATTATTTAGGCTCATATGAGAAGGGTCAATCAGTAGGTTGGGCAAAAACGGGAGAACCTTGAGAAAAACCACCTGGCACATCTGCAAACAGAACTTGGCTTGTTTCACATGTACCTCATGTGGGGCTCGAACCCACACCAGACAGAGTGGTGAGATGACTGAATGATTAAGCGTGGCAATAAATATTCAACTAACTTAACTACTCGGCCATAGGGGCCACCCTCATAATAATGAGCCAGACCGTTAGAAATAATGCTTTTTACAATATTCAAGAAAGACGCAAATAAGCTTTGTATTAATACAGCATAACTGATCAACTACATTGTTTTCCTTCATGGCTAGTACAAATATTTCTCTAACTTAAATCCTAAATTTCAAGCCTCTAATCTACTCTGTGTCTGTGTCATAATCTTACCATCCCCATGTTGCTGCTGTAGATTATATCCTGGCAGTGGCGCCTCTCCCTGGGTAGTAGCTACTGGTATACCAAGGAGACTTGAGCCTGCAGACAGGGTCCTGGACCCCTCCTCATGAGTTTTCTTAATGTAATAAGAATCTTACCATCCCCATGTTGTTGTGAAGCTGGAGGTCTCTGTAGATGATATCCTGGCAGTGGAGCCTCCCCCTGGGTAGTGGCTACTGGTATACTGGGGAGACTTGACGGTGCGGACGCCGATCTAGGCCCTACCTCAGGAGGTTTCAAAACCATGACTGGCTTCTCAGGCTGACGAGCTAGAGGGGTGGGGGACGTGGACAGGGACATGCTTCTGCTTAAAGGCTGCTACAAATGAGCCGCGACGTGAGAAAACCGGTCTTCCGGGTTTCTGACCAGGTCCAACACAAACCGGTCTGTGCAGCTGATGCTTGAAATTTCAGATTTAGAAAGAAGAGGAAGTGTACTATCCATGTAGCGAAAACAAAAACGCTGATCAGTTTCGCAGTTACTGCGAAGCTGATCTGCGCCTTTGTTTTTGCATAGGCAAATTTCCGGTTTTCTCATGACTAGGCTCAAATTATATACATACAATAAGAATACATGTGTATAATTCATATTACATGCATTTATCTGCAACCTGGTAAGCCACAAACTTGCATGAGCAGTAAATGTGTACTTTTTTAGATTAGTCCTCACATAACTTTCCATATTCAATGATCTTTACTTTCTCCTACTTATCCATTAATTTTGAGCTAGTGTTCTACTGGTATTACATTTAATGCAAACTTCAATTACACATTTATCACATATATTTATAGACAATTATGATTTACAGTTAATTTTGTTACATGTATGATGTCTTTACATCATTTACCATTTTCTTAGTCTTACCAGTACCTGGGGTTGATCGCCACCAGAATGTTTTGCCAGAATAATTGGAGGTCGTGATGGTGCTTGCGGTGTTTCGGACTCATAGTCTCGCTCTGACTGTAATATAGATAAATCAAAATAATTTTCAGTTCAGACCAATACAAACATGACAAACCAGGCGCCAGGCTGTAAAGTCACAGAATAAAAGTCACATATATTAGTCATTTGTACGAGGTGAATTATTCCATGGTCATAATTAAAAGCAGAATACATGTCTTACCAGCTGCTTACTGTCTGTCTGTATCAAATCTGCGGAAACAGACGCAAAAGTCAGAGAACAATTTCACTGATTTTTTTAGGAAATGCAAGGAATTTTAAGAAAGGGCCAAAAAGGGTTTAGTAAAAAATGGCATTTTCCACCCTTGCTAAAATTGTATGAAATTTATTTTTCCAAGCTGAATTTTCCACATATTTTATCGTAAATGCATAGAATCAGAATCAGAATAGTTTACTGGTGAAACGTCAAACTGACAATACCACACCAGGGGGCTTGGGGCTTGACCGGAGGGGATTAGTCCCGAGCTCTCACTAGAGAAGTAAATTTAGACACACAATCATCTGACAATTCAGCAGAGGAGATCAGAGAATCAGGGAGTTCATTCCAATCTCTAATAGTCTGTGGGAAAAAGACTGTGTAAATAGGCATTTGTACTTGCTGAAGGTATTATCTGAAATGCCAAGGAGTGTTGATTCCTAAAACGCCTATTTTTGGGGATAAGGTCGTCCGTGGGTATTTTTGCTCTCCCTTTTAGACCTTTGTAAAGCAATATAATTCTATTATCCTTCCTTCTTTTCTGCAGGGATTCCAATTTTAGTTTTTTAAGGATGTGAGTCATACTACCTTTTTCATATGTATAGTTCCTAGTTACAAACCTAGCCGCACGCTTTTGCACTTTCTCCAAATCATCTATCAGACCTTCATAATGAGGGTCCCAAACTGAGCTACCATATTCAAGAATAGGTCTCACCAGACCTTTATAGGCAGCTTCTTTCACATCTTGGGGGCAAGAAAAAAGATTTCGTCTAAAAAAACCAAGGGTCCTATTGGCTTTGGCGCACACATTGCAGATGTGAGTGTTCCATTTTAAATCCTTAGTTATTGTTACACCAAGATATTTGATACTTTCAACATTTTCCAACACAGTACCCTCAAGCTTGTAAGAAGCCTGAATTTTACTAGTACGTTTATTCATCAGCTGCATCATGTTGCACTTGATTGGTTGGAATCTCATACCCCATTTCCGGGCCCAACTACCTAATCGATCAATATCCTTCTGAAGTTTCACTGTATCCTCCACATTCTTAATTTCACGATAACAGACACAATCATCAGCAAAGAGTCTGATTTTCCGATTCAATATCCGAGGTGATATCATTTACATGCAACGAAAACAACAAGAGGCCAAGAACCGTGCTCTGTGGGACACCAGATACAACAGGAGCCCAGTCCGATTTAACGCCATTAACCACAACTCTTTGTTGTCTATAGCAAAGGAAGGCATCAATCCATTTAATTGTCTTTCCATCAATTCCATAACTGAACAATTTGCTTTTAAGGAGTTCATGCGGAGGAGTGTCAATAAGAACACACTATATGTTCCAAGTTTGCAGGGTACGCAGGTCAAGGAAACTGGACGATAGTTGCAAGCAAGAGACCTGTCAGCCTTTTTGAACAGGGGACAAATGTTTGCTAAAGACCATTCTTTGGGGATTTCACCCGAGTCTATTGACTGTTGAAAAAGATGTGCAAAAACAGGACCAATTCCTTAAGGACTCTGGGATGAAGCTCATCAGGGCCTAAAGCCTTCGACGGGTTCAAACCTTTGAGAACTTTTGTTACACCTTCTTTAGATACCACTATGTGTTTTGTTTGTTTTCCTGTTACTCCCATCAATCAATTTCTGATTATTCTTGGGAGGTGTACATTGTACACTCCAGTGTGTTTGCAGGATGAGCCTACATGCATGAGGATAGAACCTGTGTAGGGATCTTTTACCTGCACAGGGGATGACTGTCCCTGCACAGGGGGCCTCCAGTTAACCTCCCGATCCGAAGGACGGCACACTGTATCATGTCATTCCTGCAAATGACACGAAGGAAAGCAAGTTCGGACCAACAAATTTTCCTCGCCGCCGGCGGGGATCGAACCCGGGACCTCTAGCACAAGAAGCCAGTGCGCTAACCACTCGGCTATTTCGCTTCCATGAATGGGGCTTTTCTATTCAAAAGAGGGACCTGGCTATGTTCAGTTTTGGTGAACACATCAGTAAACTGACCATTGAATTCACCAGCCTTTTCAAAATCTGATTCAGCAAGACCATTTCCATTTCGCTTTTTCAAAGGGGGGATACCTTGAACATCTTTTTTCTGACTATTTATGTACCGATAAAAATCTCTTGGATTAGCCTAAACATCACCGACCATAGAGTCGTCATCAGTGTAAACACACAGAATACGGTGGCACGTTCTAAAAATATCCGGCCATAATGTATTGTGCGTGAAATAATATGTGCGTGAAAATGTAAGTTTTGAAGATATATCTATCTATATATACAGCATACACCCTCGCGAACATTCTAGGCAGGTCTGCGCAATGTCTCTTATGTCAAATAAATAAAAAAAATGAAATCAGACATGCCATGCAGAATGCAAGATTAATTTCATAGCTGCTCACCTTTCTATCTCTATCACGATCTCTGTCACGGTCTCTGTCAACCCGAACATGACGATCATGTTGACTACTGCCGCCTCCACCCCTGGGTCTTCTGCGACGTCCACCAGGTGGACCAGAGCGACCACGGTCTCGGTCGCTCATATCTGACATTTGAGTCGGTAAGACCAGTTCACAAATGGATGATAATGTGACACATTACTTAATTGTCCGTTAAAATATAGAAACAGTAAATAAAGGACCAAAAAAAACTTCTATTTTCCAAAAAATTTTGCTACTTTCACATTCACCGGAAATAAAATTTCCTTACTTCCGGTACAAGACGTTTCGGGTCCCCATTTCTAAATTACAGCCAATATGGGCACACCCCAATATGCCACAATGGTCAAAGATCTACTGAAAACCACCAACCCTAAAATGTTGTTTGAAATAATAACAAAAAGTCTAAAAACGTTTTGGGTTCAGGATATATTATTATCCAGTTATATTATTCCACCTGAGATGATGATCAGAAATTGATCGACTCAGTATATGAAGATAGGTAGATAGCAGTCATTTTGTTCAGCCATACTGGACGGAAAGTTGAAGTTCTCAAGATAAGCCCAGAGTACTGGGGAAGAAAACCGTAGCAAGCTAGCTTGGTTTACAGGCAAGCAGAATCAGACTATAGAACCCATGACAACGAACTGCTTCAACTTACTGATGAGGCACATTGTTTCATCGAAAAGCTTGACAGTGACTTCTCTGTAGCCTGTGCACATCATAAAGTGAAGGGAGCAAGCTCTCAGTCATCCTCTTACAGTAATTCAGCCTCATGATTCCACATGAATGACAAAATTTCAAGGTTGCAGTTTTAAGCACTTTTTTGTGGGGGTACTTTGGGGTGGGGTTTATTAACCCTCCTTCTCTAGGTAAGAGGCAGGCAATTTTTCTAACAAACAGGTCCAATTGTTGAATAGCACTCCTGCAGTCTGATTTTGCAAGCAACCTGGATACTAAACTACATCTTTATGATTTGGGCTTTAAATCTTTATTCATTAATAATATTTAAACTCCATTCTTTATTTCAAAACTGCTGAATTTCCTTTAAGAAGGAAGAACAAATGAAATGAAGAGAATGTGAAGAAAGGCTTATCAGTTTAGATTAATATTCTAACCAACGTTCAATATATTTGGCCCCATTTTGATTATACTAGTCTTGTATCGACTAGCCTGCTGAAAGCTGAAAAATTACTGTAACTCTCTTTGGCTCCATGTTGCCAAATCTTAAGGGTCACTGACGAGGCTTAAATAGCCGAAACTGCTGTATGGCCCATCACCTTTCTCAAAAATATGCTCACTGCTCTTAAAAGGATCTCAGTTTTATTTTTATTTACCAGCTAGCTACATGCTTGAATGAATCAGGGTTTCTTAATACGGGGGCGGATCCAGGGTTTCTGGAAGGACGGTTCAAAGCCATCAAGGGAGTTCATTTTCTACATTTTATCTGATTTTTCTTTTAATTTTTCCCATGAAATTAAAATAAGTTGGCCCCAGAGGTGGGAGAACGCCACCCACTCTTTTAATTTGTCACTGTATTACAGCTAAGACGTACATGTATTTGTCTGTTAGGACATGATAGGGATTAAATCAAAACAATATTAGAATGTCATAAGGTTTATTTTAAAATCACATAAACATAATTACCATTAACATTAAAACATTTAAATTGCATTGAAAGCACCAATTGCCAAAATTTACAAGAATATATATTACCAGAGGACCAATGGTCCTGTAAACGCTCACCTGAGTCTGCTGCATATACCAATTAACATGTTTGAATATTATGGTATTTAACCCCAGTGCAGGGGCAGATGAAGCCCATGGGCGGTTTTCTTTTTTCAGAATAATCAATATTCTGTCCATTTGCCAATTTCTTGCTGGTTTTTCCCTTCAAATGACATTTTAACAGTTTTTCCCATTGGTTCCCCCTTCCCATAGATGCTTCATGTAAAATTTGGCTTTGATTGGCCAAGCGGTTTCAGAGAAGAAGATCTTTGAAAATGGTGGACGACGGACGGACGGACGACGGACGGACGGACAGACAGACGACGGAGCATGGGTATACTATAAGCTCACCTTGTGAGCCTGACGGCTCAGGTGAGCTAAAAATCTCATATGAAAATATGGTGTATAAATATATATCTGCCACTAACACTAGCAGAAAAGGACTAGAGCATTTAAAGCCTGATTTTGGCCTCAGATTTTGCTAAAACATAAATTTTGGAATTTAGGTTAGAAAAAACTATTCGTTAAAACAGCCATATACCTCCTCTATTGAAAACAAGAACAAGTACTTCATTTATCCTACAAGCGTTGCCATGGCAACGCCCAGAAGAACCATAGATAGAGCTCATTCTGCACTTTTTGGTCTATTTTTGACCATTTCTGAACACATTTTTTCATTTTTAAGTGCCAGCCCACACGATGAACAAAATGGTACTTTGCATACAATATCTCTGAATGATACTTCATAATTATTTCATAATAAGAAATTGTTCGTCGCGTGGGGCGGTAGTTAACAATGATGTTTAATGTCGAAAAATAGACCGCACATTGCAAAAAGTGGTATTTCTATGCTTTTCGGAGCATTGCCATGGCAACATGTGTAATTTGAATGTGATGCTAGATTTTATAAGCAGGGACCTATACCTGCTATTTGCAATACTTTTCTCCTCAAAATTCCAAAATTCAATTTTTTACTAACACATGAGGCCGAAATCAGGCCTTAAATTCCCTAGGCCTTTGATTGAACTAATTTTCACCAATGCTAAGGATTTCCATAAATGGCTTAGGTTAATAACTATGCCATTATCACAATGTGGATTCAAAAATGCCACAGAAAAACTATACATGTATATTTGAACTACTAATGAAAGACAAACCCAATTAATTTTTTTTCTTTCTAATAAATTAAGGTTCTTGTATATTTGTATAATTTTTGTATTTTTTTTTTCTTACTTATAAGTTTAGGTTCTTGTATATTTGTATAATTTTTGTAAACAAATCCATCTTTTATTAGCTATTTAGTGACTGTGCATCTTCATGCAAACTTGATTTTGCAAAATTGTCTTTGGTCTATCATGGTTCAATTAAGGTAGAGAAGTACAAAAAGCCCATATATGAACTTAATTCAGTTTTAAGTCCCTTACAAGATTATTTCAGCTCATATGAGACGGGCCAATTAGTAGATGGGAAATAATGGGAGAACCCTAAGGAAAAACACCTGGCACACCCGCAAGCAGAACTTGGCTTGTCTCACATGTGACCAGAGCAGGGCTCTAACCCACACCAGCACAACGTGACAGCGGTGTTATATTTTGTTTCAGATCAGAAGCTGAATGTGATATGTTTAATGGCAATGGCATTGACATCATGAATGGCCTTTTCAAAACCCATCAGGAAAACATGTCCCTGAAATGTATACCCCCTTATACCCCACTTTTACATAGCAAAACTGGGGTATGCAGGGGTATGCCTATTTTTCTCATTTTTGCTCCAAAACATAGATTGTGGGTGCTTGTTAGAACAGCCTCTGCGAGGCGGTTCTAAGGTGTTCCCACAATCTATGCTTTGAGCAAAAACAAGAAAAATATCAAAAATTTTCTATCGAAAATTTTCAATTTTTACAACTTAGGAAAAATCAGTATATTACATGGGCATGTTTTCGTAATGCAGTGCAGGTGTCCTACGTTAATGACTCATTTAATGTCTTTTTGTATGTCTTTACCTTAAGGTAGATATTCTAAAATAAGCAAATTACTGAACGTATCCCTCCAAGGTGTGACACTTCAAATGAGTTACATGATATGTTGTATGTAAAATTGAAACTTCCAGAAAAGCATGCAAAGGCACATAATGAGCCGTGTCATGAGAAAAACAGATACCGTATTCGTTCTAATTAGCGCACATGCTCCAATAAGCGCACACCCCGGCCATTTCCAAAAAACATGTGCATAAGCGCACACTGCACGAATATTATATTGGTATTTTGCACATTTATGCCGCATAAAACGTAACGGTAAATGATCAAAAACTACTTTTCAACAATAAGAACACTTAAATGACATCACCATTGATAGATTTGACATGGTTATTTCAGCATTTTGATGTGTTGGTTTCGTGAGTAGTGTGTGCTAATTAGAACGATATTTTGTTACCTTAACTTTTAGTTATTTTGAAAAGTTTAGCGCACTGTGCGCTAATTAGAACGAATACGGTATTTGCATATGTGAAAAAAAGACACAGATCAGCTGTGCAGTAACTCGCAGTCAATCCTGGTCGGAAAAACCTGAAGACCGGTTTTCTCATATCTGGACAACAGCTTGCATGTAACACATATATTATGAGCCTTTGTGTAAAAAAACCAACAATCTAAGTTTCCGACCAGGTCCGACACAAAAAGGCCTGTGCAGTCTCAGAAGAAGCCATGAAGCCTGAAATTTCAGATTTAAGAAGAAGATGAAGTGTACTAGCTTTGGAGAAAAAACTAGAGGACCATTGGTCCTGTAGCTCACCTGAGAGATTATCACATTGTAAGCTCATGAGATTTAAATTAATTGAGAATCCACCAATGAAAGTCTATGCATGGACACTATTGACCCCCGGGGCATGGCCAAATTTGACCCAGGGGCATGACTGGCACAATTTATAATGGGGACTACCAAACATTGCTACATACAAAATATAGACGCTCTGGGCCTTTTGGTTTCAGAGAAGAAGATTTTTGTTAGTTTTTCCCATTGTAGGTCTATGGAGACTATCTACCCCCGGGGCGTGGCCAAATTTGACCCCAGGGGCATGGCTGGCACAATTTATGTAGAGGACCATTAGCCATTGCCACATACAAAATATCAAAGCTGTGTGCCCTGTGGTTTCAGAGAAGAAGATTTTTGAATTTTTTTCCCATAGCAAGTCTATTGAGACTATTAACCTCCGGGGCCTTGCCAAATTTGACCCCAGGGGCATGAATGGCACAATTTATGTAGAGGACCATTAGCCATTGCTACATACCAAATATCAAAGCTGTGGGCCTAGTGGTTTCAGAGAAGAAGATTTTTTAATTTTTTTCCCATAGTAAGTCTATGGAGACTATCAACCCCCGGGACGTGGCCAAATTTGACCCCAGGGGCATGAATGGCACAATTTATGTAGAGGACCATTAGCCATTGCTACATACCAAATATCAAAGCTGTGGGCCTAGTGGTTTCAGAGAAGAAGATTTTTTTTAGTTTTTCCTATTGTAGGTCTAGGGAGACTATCGACCCCTGGGGCATAGCCAAATTTGACCCCGGGGACATGATTGGCACAATTTATGTAGAGGACCATTAGCCATTGCCAGATACAAAATATCAAAGCTGTGGGCCCTGTGGTTTCAGAGAAGAAGATTTTTTAATTTTTTTCCCATAGTAAGTCTATGGAGACTATCAACCCCCGGGGCGTGGCCAAATTTGACCCCAGGGGCATGAATGGCACAATTTATGTAGAGGACCATTAGCCATTGCTACATACCAAATATCAAAGCTGTGGGCCTAGTGGTTTCAGAGTAGAAGATTTTTTTAGGTCTATGGAGACTATCGACCCCCGGGGCGTGGTCAAATTTGACCCCAGGGGCATGATTGGCACAATTTATGTAGAGGACCATTAGCCATTGCCACCTACAAAATATCAAAGCTGTGGGTCCTGTGGTTTCAGAGAAGAAGATTTTTTAATTTTTTTCCCATAGTAAGCTATGGAGACTATCAACCCCCGCGGCGTGGCCAAATTTGACCCCAGGGGCATGAATGGCACAATTTATGTAGAGGACCATTAGCCATTGCTACATACCAAATATCAAAGCTGTGGGCCTAGTGGTATCAGAGAAGAAGATTTTTTAATTTTTTTCCTATAGTAAGTCTATGGAGACTATCAACCCCCGGGACGTGGCCAAATTTGACCCCAGGGGCATGAATGGCACAATTTATGTAGAGGACCATTAGCCATTGCTACATACCAAATATCAAAGCTGTGGGCCTAGTGGTTTCAGAGAAGAAGATTTTTTTTAGTTTTTCCTATTGTAGGTCTAGGGAGACTATCGACCCCCGGGGCGTAGCCAAATTTGACCCCCGGGACATGATTGGCACAATTTATGTAGAGGACCATTAGCCATTGCCAGATACAAAATATCAAAGCTGTGGGCCCTGTGGTTTCAGAGAAGAAGATTTTTTAATTTTTTTCCCATAGTAAGTCTATGGAGACTATCAACCTCCGGGGCGTGGCCAAATTTGACCCCAGGGGCATGAATGGCACAATTTATGTAGAGGACCATTAGCCATTGCTACATACCAAATATCAAAGCTGTTGGCCTAGTGGTTTCAGAGAAGAAGATTTTTTTAGTTTTTTTCCTATTGTAGGTCTATGGAGACTATCGACCCCCGGGGCGTGGCCAAATTTGACCCCAGGGGCATGATTGGCACAATTTATGTAGAGGACCATTAGCCATTGCCACCTACAAAATATCAAAGCTGTGGGTCCTGTGGTTTCAGAGAAGAAGATTTTTTAATTTTTTTCCCATAGTAAGTCTATGGAGACTATCAACCCCCGGGGCGTGGCCAAATTTGACCCCAGGGGCATGAATGGCACAATTTATGTAGAGGACCATTAGCCATTGCTACATACCAAATATCAAAGCTGTGGGCCTAGTGGTTTCAGAGAAGAAGATTTTTTTAGTTTTTCCAATTGTAAGTCTATGGAGACTATCGACCCCCGGGGCGTGGCCAAATTTGACCCTAGGGGCATGGCTGGCACAATTTATGTAGAGGACCATTAGCCATTGCTACATACAAAATATCAAAGCTGTGGGCCCTGTGGTTTCAGAGAAGAAGATTTTTGAATTTTTTTCCCATAGTAAGTCTATGGAGACTATCGACCCCTGGGGCGTGGCCAAATTTGACCCCAGGGGCACGAATGGCACAATTTATGTAGAGGACCATTAGCCATTGCTACATACAAAGTATCAAAGCTGTGGGCCTAGTGGTTTCAGAGAAGAAGATTTTTTTTAGTTTTTCCCATTGTAAGTCTATGGGACCTATCTGTTGCCATGGAAACCACAATTTTGATACAATCTGCTCCAAAACCTAATGCCATCAATCCCCCAACCCAATTATGGTTCACATTAAATTTGATCAAGATCGGCCTACTAGCTTCAGAAATATTCTTCTTTGAAATTGTGGACGGACGACGGACGACGGACGACGACGGACGACGGATGCCTGCCTATCCTATAAGCTCACCTGTGAGCCTTCGGCTCAGGTGAGCTAAAAAGGCACTGATCAACTGTGCAGTTGCTGCACCTTTGTTTCTGCATATGCAGACTATTGATTTTCAGATGCGTTGGCTGATATAGTAAAAAGGTGGGAGATGTATGAACATCATAAAAATAAAATAAAGACTAGAGGACCATTGGTCCTGTAGCTCACCTGAGAGATTATCACATTGAAAGCTAATGAGATTTAAATTAATTGAGAATCGACCAATGAAAGTCTATGCATGGACACTGTTGACCCCCGGGGCATGGCCAAATTTGACCCAGGGGCATGGCTGGCACAATTTATAATGGGGACTACCAAACATTGCTACATACAAAATATAGAAGCTCTGGGCCTTTTGGTTTCAGAGAAGAATTTTTTTTTTAGTTTTTCCCATTGTAAGTCTATGGAGACTATCTACCCCCAGGGCGTGGCCAAATTTGACCCCAGGGGCATGGCTGGCACAATTTATGTAGAGGACCATTAGCCATTGCCACATACAAAATATCAAAGCTGTGTGCCCTGTGGTTTCAGAGAAGAAGATTTTTTAATTTTTTTCCCATAGTAAGTCTATGGAAACTATCGACCCTCGGGGCGTGGCCAAATTTGATCCCAGGGGCATGATTGGCACAATTTATGTAGAGGACCATTAGCCATTGCCACGTACAAAATATCATAGCTGTGGGCCCTGTGGTTTCAGAGAAGAAGATTTTTAAAAAATTTTCCCATAGTATGTCTATGGAGACTATCAACCCCCGGGGCGTGGCCAAATTTGACCCCAGGGGCATGAATGGCACAATTTATGTAGAGGACCATTAGCCATTGCTACATACCAAATATCAAAGCTGTGGGCCTAGTGGTTTCAGAGAAAAAGATTTTTTTAGTTTTTCCAATTGTAAGTCTATGGAGACTATCTACCCCCGGGGCGTGGCCAAATTTGACCCCAGGGGCATGGCTGGCACAATTTATGTAGAGAACCATTAGCCATTGCCACATACCAAATATCAAAGCTGTGGGCCCTGTGGTTTCAGAGAAGAAGATTTTTGAATTTTTTTTCCCATAGTAAGTCTATGGAGACTATCAACCACTGGGGCGTGGCCAAATTTGACCCCAGGGGCATGAATGGCAAAATTTATGTAGAGGACCATTAGCCATTGCTACATGCCAAATATCAAAGCTGTGGGCCTAGTGGTTTCAGAGAAGAAGATTTTTTTAGTTTTTCCCATAGCAAGTTTATTGAGACTATCAACCTCCGGGACCTGGCCAAATTTGACCCCAGGGACATGAATGGCACAATTTATGTAGAGGACCATTAGCCATTGCTACATACCAAATATCAAAGCTGTGGGCCTAGTGGTTTCAGAGAAGAAGATTTTTTTAGTTTTTCCTATTGTAGGTCTATGGAGACTATCGATCCCCGGGGCGTGGCCAAATTTGACCCCCGGGGACATGATTGGCACAATTTATGTAGAGGACCATTAGCGATTGCCACATACAAAATATCAAAGCTGTGGGCCCTGTGGTTTCAGAGAAGAGGATTTTTGAATTTTTTTCCCATAGTAAGTCTATGGCGACTATCAACCCCCGGGGCGTGGCCAAATTTGACCCCAGGGGCATGAATGGCACAATTTATGTAGAGGACGATTAGCCATTGCTACATACCAAATATCAAAGCTGTTGGCCTAGTGGTTTCAGAGAAGAAGATCTTTTTAGTTTTTTAGCTCACCTGAGCCGAAGGCTCACAGGTGAGCTTATAGGATAGGCAGGCATCCGTCGTCCGTCGTCGTCCGTCGTCCGTCCGTCCACAATTTCAAATAAGAATATTTCTGAAGCTAGTAGGCCGATCTTGATCAAATTTAATGTGAACCATAATTGGGTTGGGGGATTGATGGCATTAGGTTTTGGAGCAGATTGTATCAAAATTGTGGTTTCCATGGCAACAGATAGGTCCCATAGACTTACAATGGGAAAAACTAAAAAAATCTTCTTTTCTGAAACCACTAGGCCCACAGCTTTGATATTTGGTATGTAGCAATGGCTAATGGTCCTCTACATAAATTGTGCCATTCATGCCCCTGGGGTCAAATTTGGCCACGCCCCGGGGGGTCGATAGTCTCCATAGACTTACTATGGGAAAAAAATTAAAAAATCTTCTTCTCTGAAACCACAGGGCCCACAGCTTTGATATTTGATATGTGGCAATGGCTAATGGTCCTCTACATAAATTGTGCCAGCCATGCCCCTGGGGTCAAATTTGGCCACGCCCCGGGGGGCGATAGTCTCCATAGACTTACAACTGGAACAACTAAAAAAAACTTCTTCTCTGAAACCACTAGGCCCATAGCTTTGATATTTGGTATGTAGCAATGGCTAATGGTCCTCTACATAAATTGTGCCATTCATGCCCCTGGGGTCAAATTTGGCCACGCCCCGGGGGGTCGATAGTCTCCATAGACTTACTTTGGGAAAAAAATTAAAAAATCTTCTTCTCTGAAACCGCAGGGCCCACAGCTTTGATATTTTGTATGTGGCAATGGCTAATGGTCCTCTACATAAATTGTGCCAATCATGTCCCCGGGGTCAAATTTGGCCACGCCCCGGGGGTCGATAGTCTCCATAGATCTACTATGGGAAAAAACTAAAAAAATCTTCTTCTCTGAAACCACTAGGCCCACAGCTTTGATATTTGGTATGTAGCAATGGCTAATGGTCCTCTACATAAATTGTGCCATTCATGCCCCTGGGGTCAAATTTGGCCACGCCCCGGGGGTTGATAGTCTCCATAGACTTACTATGGGAAAAAAATTAAAAAATCTTCTTCTCTGAAACCACTAGGCCCACAGCTTTGACATTTGGTATGTAGCAATGGCTAATGGTCCTCTACATAAATTGTGCCATTCATGCCCCTGGGTTCAAATTTGGCCACGCCCCGGGGGTTGATAGTCTCCATAGACTTACTATGGGAAAAAAATTAAAAAATCTTCTTCTCTGAAACCACTAGGCCCACAGCTTTGATATTTGGTATGTGGCAATGGCTAATGGTCCTCTACATAAATTGTGCCATTCATGCCCCTGGGGTCAAATTTGGCCAGGCCCCGGAGGTTGATAGTCTCAATAGACTTGCTATGGGAAAAAAATTCAAAAATCTTCTTCTCTGAAACCACAGGGCACACAGCTTTGATATTTTGTATGTGGCAATGGCTAATGGTCCTCTACATAAATTGTGCCAGCCATGCCCCTGGGGTCAAATTTGGCCACGCCCCGGGGGTAGATAGTCTCCATAGACTTACAATGGGAAAAACTAACAAAAATCTTCTTCTCTGAAACCAAAAGGCCCAGAGCTTCTATATTTTGTATGTAGCAATGTTTGGTAGTCCCCATTATAAATTGTGCCAGTCATGCCCCTGGGTCAAATTTGGCCATGTCCCGGGGGTCAGTAGTGTCCATGCATAGACTTTCATTGGTAGATTCTCAATTAATTTAAATCTCATGAGCTTACAATGTGATAATCTCTCAGGTGAGCTACAGGACCAATGGTCCTCTAGTTTCCTATTGTAGGTCTATGGAAACTATCGACCCTCGGGGCGTGGCCAAATTTGATCCCAGGGGCATGGCTGGCACAATTTATGTAGAGGACCATTAGCCATTGCCACGTACAAAATATCATAGCTGTGGGCCCTGTGGTTTCAGAGAAGAAGATTTTTAAAAAATTTTCCCATAGTATGTCTATGGAGACTATCAACCCCCGGGGCGTGGCCAAATTTGACCCCAGGGGCATGAATGGCACAATTTATGTAGAGGACCATTAGCCATTGCTACATACCAAATATCAAAGCTGTGGGCCTAGTGGTTTCAGAGAAGAAGATTTTTTTAGTTTTTCCTATTGTAGGTCTATGGAGACTATCGATCCCCGGGGCGTGTCCAAATTTGACCCCCGGGGACATGATTGGCACAATTTATGTAGAGGACCATTAGCCATTGCCACATACAAAATATCAAAGCTGTGGGCCCTGTGGTTTCAGAGAAGAGGATTTTTGAATTTTTTTCCCATAGTAAGTCTATGGCGACTATCAACCCCCGGGGCGTGGCCAAATTTGACCCCAGGGGCATGAATGGCACAATTTATGTAGAGGACGATTAGCCATTGCTACATACCAAATATCAAAGCTGTTGGCCTAGTGGTTTCAGAGAAGAAGATCTTTTTAGTTTTTTTCCTATTGTAGGTCTATGGAAACTATCGACCCTCGGGGCGTGGCCAAATTTGATCCCAGGGGCATGGCTGGCACAATTTATGTAGAGGACCATTAGCCATTGCCACGTACAAAATATCATAGCTGTGGGCCCTGTGGTTTCAGAGAAGAAGATTTTTAAAAAAAATTTTCCCTAGTATGTCTATGGAGACTATCAACCCCCGGGGCGTGGCCAAATTTGACCCCAGGGGCATGAATGGCACAATTTATGTAGAGGACCATTAGCCATTGCTACATACCAAATATCAAAGCTGTGGGCCTAGTGGTTTCAGAGAAAAAGATTTTTTTAGTTTTTCCAATTGTAAGTCTATGGAGACTATCTACCCCCGGGGCGTGGCCAAATTTGACCCCAGGGGCATGGCTGGCACAATTTATGTAGAGAACCATTAGCCATTGCCACATACCAAATATCAAAGCTGTGGGCCCTGTGGTTTCAGAGAAGAAGATTTTTGAATTTTTTTCCCATAGTAAGTCTATGGAGACTATCGACCACTGGGGCGTGGCCAAATTTGACCCCAGGGGCATGAATGGCAAAATTTATGTAGAGGACCATTAGCCATTGCTACATACCAAATATCAAAGCTGTGGGCCTAGTGGTTTCAGAGAAGAAGATTTTTTTAGTTTTTCCCATTGTAAGTTTATGGGACCTATCTGTTGCCATGGAAACCACAATTTTGATACAATCTGCTCCAAAACCTAACGCCATCAATCCCCCAACCCAATTATGGTTCACATTAAATTTGATCAAGATCGGCCTACTAGCTTCAGAAATATTCTTCTTTGAAATTGTGGACGGACGACGGACGGACGGACGGACGACGACGGACGACGACGGACGACGGATGCCTGCCTATCCTATAAGCTCACCTGTGAGCCTTCGGCTCAGGTGAGCTAATAAAACCTAAGGCAGTATTTCGTCATCAAAAACTCAGTATTAATTGATATCTTATACAACTATCACTATAAATCTCAGACGATTTGTCTAAGATTTACCGTTACGCCTGTTCCTACTGGTCAAATACATTCATATGAATAACGATAAATGTGTGATGTAAGTCTACTATGATCGTCCGGGATCTATACATGGTGGGTATTATTATTCCTCCAGATGTGCACAGCTTGATATTTTGTGGAGAATATTATATAGTGATATGTCTTCAAAAAGCTTTTATGAACATGGAGATGTATGCAAAATGAGGATAGATAATATGGCTACTGACATATTAATGGAAATGAATCTTTTAAAACCAACATACACCAAAAAGAATACCCATCTAACAAAACAAATATTAACACAAAACTTAAAATGCAGCATATTTATTCAAGATCATCAAAAAATTCAGAATTGTTAAACAAGCAAAGACAAAAACGAAACTAGAGGACCATTGGTCCTGTAGCTCACCTGAGAGATTATCACATTGTAAGCTCATGAGATTTAAATTGAGAATCGACCAATGAAAGTCTATGCATGGACACTATTGACCCCCGGGGCATGGCCAAATTTGACCCAGGGGCATGACTGGCACAATTTATAATGGGGACTACCAAACATTGCTACATACAAAATATAGAAGCTCTGGGCCTTTTGGTTTCAGAGAAGAAGTTTTTTTTAGTTTTTCCCATTGTAAGTCTATGGAGACTATCTACCCCCGGGGCGTGGCCAAATTTGACCCCAGGGGCATGGCTGGCACAATTTATGTAGAGGACCATTAGCCATTGCCACATACAAAATATCAAAGCTGTGTGCCCTGTGGTTTCAGAGAAGAAGATTTTTTTAGTTTTTCCCATTGCAAGTCTATTAAGACTATCAACCTCTGGGACCTGGCCAAATTTGACCCCAGGGGCATGAATGGCACAATTTATGTAGATGACCATTAGCCATTGCTACATACCAAATATCAAAGCTGTGGGCCTAGTGGTTTCAGAGAAGAAGATTTTAGTTTTTCCTATTGTAGGTCTATGGAGACTATCGACCCCCGGGGCGTGGCCAAATTTGACCCCAGGGGCATGGCTGGCACAATTTATGTAGAGGACCATTAGCCATTGCCACATACAAAATATCAAAGCTGTGGGCCCTGTGGTTTCAGAGAAGAAGATTTTTGAATTTTTTTCCCATAGTAAGTCTATGGAGACTATCAACCCCCAGGGCGTGGCCAAATTTCACCCCAGGGGCATGAATGGCACAATTTATGTAGAGGACCATTAGCCATTGCTACATACCAAATATCAAAGCTGTTGGCCTAGTGGTTTCAGAGAAGAAGATTTTTTTAGTTTTTTTCCTATTGTAGGTCTATGGAGACTATCGACCCCCGGGGCGTGGCCAAATTTGACCCCAGGGGCATGATTGGCACAATTTATGCAGAGGACCATTAGCCATTGCCACGTACAAAATATCAAAGCTGTGGGCCCTGTGGTTTCAGAGAAGAAGATTTTTTAATTTTTTTCCCACAGTAAGTCTATGGAGACTATCAACCACCGGGGCGTGGCCAAATTTGACCCCAGGGGCATGAATGGCACAATTTATGTAGAGGACCATTAGCCATTGCTACATACCAAATATCAAAGCTGTGGGCCTAGTGGTGTCAGAGAAGAAGATTTTTTTAGTTTTTCCAATTGTAAGTCTATGGAGACTATCGACCCCCGGGGCGTGGCCAAATTTGACCCCAGGGGCATGGCTGGCACAATTTTTGTAGAGGACCATAAGCCATTGCCACATACCAAATATCAAAGCTGTGGGCCCTGTGGTTTCAGAGAAGAAGATTTTTTATTTTTTTTCCCATAGTAAGTCTATGGAGACTATCTACCCCCCCGGGGCGTGGCCAAATTTGACCCCAGGGGCATGAATGGCACAATTTATGTAGAGGACCATTAGCCATTGCTACATACCAAATATCAAAGCTGTGGGCCTAGTGGTGTCAGAGAAGAAGATTTTTTTAGTTTTTCCAATTGTAAGTCTATGGAGACTATCGACCCCCGGGGCGTGGCCAAATTTGACCCCAGGGGCATGGCTGGCACAATTTTTGTAGAGGACCATAAGCCATTGCCACATACCAAATATCAAAGCTGTGGGCCCTGTGGTTTCAGAGAAGAAGATTTTTTATTTTTTTTCCCATAGTAAGTCTATGGAGACTATCTACCCCCCCGGGGCGTGGCCAAATTTGACCCCAGGGGCATGAATGGCACAATTTATGTAGAGGACCATTAGCCATTGCTACATACCAAATATCAAAGCTGTGGGCCTAGTGGTTTCAGAGAAGAAGATTTTTTTAGTTTTTCCCATTGTAAGTCTATGGGACCTATCTGTTGCCATGGAAACCACAATTTTGATACAATCTGCTCCAAAACCTAATGCCATCAATCCCCCAATCCAATTATGGTTCACATTAAATTTGATCAAGATCAGCCTACTAGCTTCAGAAATATTCTTCTTTGAAATTGTGGACGGACGACGGACGACGGACGGACGACGGACGGACGACGGACGACGGATGCCTGCCTATCCTATAAGCTCACCTGTGAGCCTTCGGCTCAGGTGAGCTAAAAAAATCAGGGTTTTAAAGATATTTGTATGATTTATTACTTTACATATACGAACATAGTCAACAATCAGGTCAGGACGTCAGATATCCTGACCACACTTTTCCTGGGCATATCTCACTCAGGCATATTACCAGTACTAATTGCACATTTCTTTCACCCCAACTTGTGAATCAGCGAAAAAGAAAAAAAAAACAGCCATAATTTCAAGGAACAAATGATGGACATAAGGACCAATCGCTGGTCTGCTTCAATACAAATCATACACACTACTTATCCAGCTATTACACACAAGTAAAAATACTAGAGGACCATTGGTCCTGTAGCTCACCTGAGAGATTATCACATTGTAAGCTCATGAGATTTAAATTAATTGAAAATCGACCAATGAAAGTCTATGCATGGACACTATTGACCCCCATGGCCAAATTTGACCCAGGGGCATGACTGGCACAATTTATAATGGGGACTACCAAACATTGCTACATACAAAATATAGAAGCTCTGGGCCTTTTGGTTTCAGAGAAGAAGTTTTTTTTAGTTTTTCCCATTGTAAGTCTATGGAGACTATCTACCCCCGGGGCGTGGCCAAATTTGACCCCAGGGGCATGGCTGGCACAATTTATGTAGAGGACCATTAGCCATTGCCACATACAAAATATCAAAGCTGTGTGCCCTGTGGATTCAGAGAAGATTTTTTAATTTTTTTCCCATAGCAAGTCTATTGAGACTATCAACCTCCGGTACCTGGCCAAATTTGACCCCAGGGGCATGAATGGCATAATTTATGTAGAGGACCATTAGCCATTGCTACATACCAAATATCAAAGCTGTGGGCCTAGTGGTTTCAGAGAAGAAGATGTTTTTAGTTTTTCCTATTGTAGGTCTATGGAGACTATCGACCCCCGGGGCGTGGCCAAATTTGACCCCGGGGACATGATTGGCACAATTTATGTAGAGGACCATTAGCCATTGCCACATACAAAATATCAAAGCTGTGGGCCCTGTGGTTTCAGAGAAGAAGATTTTTGAATTTTTTTCCCATAGTAAGTCTATGGAGACTATCAACCCCCGGGGCGTGGCCAAATTTGACCCCAGGGGCATGATTGGCACAATTTATGTAGAGGACCATTAGCCATTGCTACATACCAAATATCAAAGCTGTTGGCCTAGTGGTTTCAGAGAAGAAGATTGTTTTAGTTTTTTTCCTATTGTAGGTCTATGGAGACTATCGACCCCCGGGGCGTGGCCAAATTTGGCAAATTTGACCCCAGGGGCATGATTGGCACAATTTATGTAGAGGACCATTAGCCATTGCCACGTACAAAATATCAAAGCTGTGGGCCCTGTGGTTTCAGAGAAGAAGATTTTTTAATTCTTTTCCCATAGTAAGTCTATGGAGACTATCAACCCCCGGGGCGTGGTCAAATTTGACCCCAGGGGCATGAATGGCATAATTTATGTAGAGGACCATTAGCCATTGCTACATACCAAATATCAAAGCTGTGGGCCAAGTGGTTTCAGAGAAGAAGATTTTTTTAGTTTTTTCCAATTGTAAGTCTATGGAAACTATCCACCCCCGGGGCGTGGCCAAATTTGACCCCAGGGGCATGGCTGGCACAATTTATGTAGAGGACCATTAGCCATTGCCACATACCAAATATCAAAGCTGTGGGCCTTGTGGTTTCAGAGAAGAAGATTTTTTAATTTTTTTCCCATAGTAAGTCTATGGAGACTATCGACCCCCCGGGGCGTGGCCAAATTTGACCCCAGGGGCATGATTGGCACAATTTATGTAGAGGACCATTAGCCATTGCCACGTACAAAATATCAAAGCTGTGGGCCCTGTGGTTTCAGAGAAGAAGATTTTTTAATTCTTTTCCCATAGTAAGTCTATGGAGACTATCAACCCCCGGGGCGTGGCCAAATTTGACCCCAGGGGCATGAATGGCACAATTTATGTAGAGGACCATTAGCCATTGCTACATACCAAATATCAAAGCTGTGGGCCTAGTGGTTTCAGAGAAGAAGATTTTTTTAGTTTTTCTAATTGTAAGTCTATGGAAACTATCCACCCCCGGGGCGTGGCCAAATTTGACCCCAGGGGCATGGCTGGCACAATTTATGTAGAGGACCATTAGCCATTGCCACATACAAAATATCAAAGCTGTGGGCCTTGTGGTTTCAGAGAAGAAGATTTTTTAATTTTTTTCCCATAGTAAGTCTATGGAGACTATCGACCCCCCGGGGCGTGGCCAAATTTGACCCCAGGGGCATGAATGGCACAATTTATGTAGAGGACCATTAGCCATTGCTACATACCAAATATCAAAGCTGTGGGCCTAGTGGTTTCAGAGAAGAAGATTTTTTTAGTTTTTCCCATTGTAAGTCTATGGGACCTATCTGTTGCCATGGAAACCACAATTTTGATACAATCTGCTCCAAAACCTAATGCCATCAATCCCCCAACCCAATTATAATTCACATTAAATTTGATCAAGATCGGCCCACTAGCTTCAGAAATATTCTTCTTTGAAATTGTGGACGGACGACGGACGGACGACGGACGACGGACGGACGACGACGGACGACGGATGCCTGCCTATGCTATAAGCTCACCTGTGAGCCTTCGGCTCAGGTGAGCTAATAAAACCAGAGGACCAATGGTCCTTTAAACGCTCACCTGAGATCTGGGATATGCGTCTTAAGTTGACCTTGCCATAAAATAGGTCAAGGTCAACCCAGGGTCATGGGTCATAATTTACATAACTTTTGTAGAGCTTCATTCCCTGATGCTTCATGAAAAGTTTCAAAATCAAAGGCCTTCCGGTTCTGAAGAAGGTTTTTAAAGGTTTTGCTATTTATAGCCATGGTGGCCATCTCAGTCATGTGACCTGCACCATATATTCATAAAAACTTTTGTTCCCTCTTCCTACAGATGCTCCACATGAAGTTTGGCTTTGATTGGCCAAGCGGTTTCAGAGAAGAACATGTTTGAATATTACAATGATATACAGTACATGTATTTAGCCCCGGGGCAGGCGCAAACAACCCCCTGGGGCCAAATGTTTTTCATAAACAAATATTCTGCCCATTCGCTCATACCCAGCAAGTTTTCTGCAAGAAAATGACATTTTTCCATTTTTCCCTATTCAAATGCATTGGCGACCTAAATTGACCGTGCTGTAAAATAGGTCAAGGTCATCCTAGGGTCATGATTTACATGAACTTTGTAGAGCTCTTTACCCTGATGCTTCATGCTATGTTTCAAAATCATAGGCCTTCTGGTTCTGGAGGCGAAGATTTTTAAATGTTTTTGCTATTTATAGCCATGGCGGCCATCTTGGACATGTGACCTGGACCATTTATATAAATTTTTGTTCCCACTTCCTATGGATGCTCCACATGAAGTTTGGCTTTGATTGGCCAAGCAGTTTCAGAGAAGATGTTTGAATATTACAATGATATACATAATACTAGAGGACCATTGGTCCTGTAGCTCACCTGAGAGATTATCACATTGTAAGCTCATGAGATTTAAATTAATTGAGAATCGACCAATGAAAGTCTATGCATGGACACTATTGACCCCTGGGGCATGGCCAAATTTGACCTAGGGGCATGACTGGCACAATTTATAATGGGGACTACCAAACATTGCTACATACAAAATATAGAAGCTCTGGGCCTTTTGGTTTCAGAGAAGAAGATTTTTGTTAGTTTTTCCCATTGTAAGTCTATGGAGACTACCTACCCCCGGAGCGTGGCCAAATTTGACCCCAGGGGCATGGCTGGCACAATTTATCTAGAGGACCATTAGCCATTGCCACATACAAAATATCAAAGCTGTGTGCCCTGTGGTTTCAGAGAAGAAGATTTTTGAATTTTTTTCTCATAGCAAGTCTATTGAGACTATCAACCTCCGGGGCCTGGCCAAATTTGACCCCAGGGGCATGACTGGCACAATTTATGTAGAGGACCATTAGCCATTGCTACATACCAAATATCAAAGCTGTGGGCCTAGTGGTTTCAGAGAAGAAGATTTTTTAATTTTTTTCCCATAGTAAGTCTATGGAGACTATCAACCCCCGGGGCGTGGCCAAATTTGACTCCAGGGGCATGAATGGCACAATTTATGTAGAGGACCATTAGCCATTGCTACATACCAAATATCAAAGCTGTGGGCCTAGTGGTTTCAGAGAAGAAGATTTTTTTAGTTTTTCCTATTGTAGGTCTATGGAGACTATCGACCCCCGGGGCGTGGCCAAATTTGACCCCGGGGACATGATTGGCACAATTTACCATTAGCCATTGCCACATACAAAATATCAAAGCTGTGGGCCCTGTGGTTTCAGAGAAGAAGATTTTTTAATTTTTTTCCCATAGTAAGTCTATGGAGACTATCAACCCCCGGGGCGTGGCCAAATTTGACCCCAGGGGCATGAATGGCACAATTTATGTAGAGGACCATTAGCCATTGCTACATACCAAATATCAAAGCTGTGGGCCTAGTGGTTTCAGAGAAGAAGATTTTTTTAGTTATATACCAAATATCAAAGCTGTGGGCCTAGTGGTTTCAGAGAAGAAGATTTTTTTAATTTTTCCAATTGTAAGTCTATGGAGACTATCGACCCCCGGGGCGTGGCCAAATTTGACCCCAGGGGCATGGCTGGCACAATTTATGTAGAGGACCATTAGCCATTGCCACATACAAAATATCAAAGCTGTGGGCCTTGTGGTTTCAGAGAAGAAGATTTTTGATTTTTTTTCCAATAGTAAGTCTATGGAGACTATCGACCCCCGGGGCGTGGCCAAATTTGACCCCAGGGGCATGAATGGCACAATTTATGTAGAGGACCATTAGCCATTGCTACATACCAAATATCAAAGCTGTGGGCCTAGTGGTTTCAGAGAAGAAGATTTTTTTAGTTTTTCCCATTGTAAGTCTATGGGACCTATCTGTTGCCATGGAAACCACAATTTTGATACAATCTGCTCCAAAACCTAATGCCATCAATCCCCCAACCCAATTATGGTTCACATTAAATTTGATCAAGATCGGCCTACTAGCTTCAGAAATATTCTTCTTTGAAATTGTGGACGGACGACGACGACGGACGACGACGACGACGGACGCCGGATGCCTGCCTATCCTATAAGCTCACCTGTGAGCCTTCGGCTCAGGTGAGCTAATAAACTTTGTAGAGCTCCATTCCTTGATGCTTCATGCCAAGTTTCAAAATCATAGGCCTTCTGGTTCTGGAGAAGAAGATTCTTAAAGGTTTTTGCTATTTATAGCTATGGTGGCCATCTTGGTCATGTGACCTGGACCATTTATATAAACTTTCGCTCCCCCTTCCTAAGGATGATCCACATGAAGTTTGGCTTTGATTGGCCAAGCGGTTTCAGAGAAGAAGATCTTTGAAATTGTGGACAGACGACGGACCATGGCCATCCTATAAGCTCACCTTGTGAGCCTCCGGCTCAGGTGAGCTAATGAGTGGTATCTATATATGTAATATTAAAATAATTAAAATCTTAACAGTGAGATTCAAATGACATCACAAAGCTGTTTACACCAATCATGTTCCCCAGATCACAAAAACAAACATAAAATTACAAACTTTTTCAATTTGAACAGAAAAACCCTTTTAATTCCCACATTCCTTATTCAATCAAACAAAATATGGCACACTCATGGAAAACATTTTTGCATACCTTAAAACTTATAAAGATTAGTCACACATTGCATAATATCAGCACAGCCGATCAGCACCTTTGATTCCATTACATACACACAATTATTCTGCTTTCCTAGGAAAAAGTTTTTGTTTATATTTCTTTGTATTGATTTAAACAAATCTTTGAAATACATGTTTAAACCAATCCTTCTACTTCATAGAAAGAAAATTTAAATCCTCTAAACAGATTCTTTGGCTGTGCAGCCTGGTTTGTGCCTTGCCTGATTGGAGATCCCACATCAGCATTTACCATAACAGTTCGCATATAAATGTATGACAATTCCCAAAATATAAATCAGAAATTCTCAATGGAACAGATGATTGTTTGGTTTTGGTCACATGAAACTTTTCATCCTTTATTTCTTTGGTCTATGGAATGTGATGGTCATGCGCAATAATTGCTCAACTTTTGACTAAATGTTTTTGTCTTCAGTGAACTACTCAAACGTCATTGAAACTGCTTGCTGAAACAAAAAATTAAAACAGCACTGTGGAGAAGAAAAAAAAAACAACTTTAATTCAAATCTTGAACAAAAATGAGCCACCGCATGGGAAAACCAACAATCTGGATATGCGAAAACAAAGACGCAGATCAGCTTCGCAGTGTCAGCGCCTTTGTTTTCCCAGCATGGATAGTACAATCCTTCTTCTTCTAAAATCCAAAATTTGAAGCTTCTAGCCAGCTTCTGTGACTGTACAGACTGGTTTGTGTCGGACCTGGTCGCGACCCAAATTGTTGGTTTTCTCACGCACAGGCTCAAATAAGATTGATATCTTCTTATCTGATGTAAAAATTAAGAATTTTATTTGTTTGTATTGAATTTGAAGTTTAACGTCCCAGTCAACATTTTTTTTCAGTTGTGTCGGGACAGAGCCATTGCTTCCTGGGTATTAACCTATGCTGTGTGGACTTAATGTGTCTTATTAAAGGATCCCCCGAGTGGAGATCGAACCCTGGACCTCTATATTTGAGCCGCCTCATGGGAAAACCAACAATCTGCATAGGCGAAAACAAAGACGCAGATCAGCTTCGCGGTAACCGCGAAGCTGATCAGCGCCATTGTTTTCGCTACTCGGATAGTACAATTCCTCTTCTACTTAAATCCAAAATTTCAAGCTTCTAGCTGTTTTCTGTGCTTGTACAGGCCGGTTTGTGTCGGACCTGTTCGGAAACCACATTGTTGGTTTTCCCACGAGGCAGCTCAAGACATTTGTAGTCCGAATGCTATACCACCTGGCCACCACACTCCCCTATCTGTTAAATGGGTTACCAAAAATTTACTAAATGACTTGCTCTTTTTTTATTTGAATATATAAATGGCAACATTTTAGGCACGGCACACTTAATTGGTAGAAAATGACTTAGAGTGCATAGAGAGAGAGAAAAAGAGAGGCTGCAGAGAGAGAGAGAGAGAGAGAGAGAGAGAGAGAGAGAGAGAACTTAGAGCGAGGGCTAAGAGAGAATTTACTCACTGGTAATTCTCTACCCTTGGTTTCTATGGGTAAGAACACAGCACATATTGCACATACAAATCCTATACAGCCGTACACCCAGACTGCAGCTGTGAGTGAGGCATCTAACAATACTTGAGCGAGGAACGGAGTAATCATAGCACCAACTCTGGCCCACGATGATGCTGTACCTATACCTAGTGTTCTGATTGTGGTGGGGTAAACCTAAAATATACAGAGAAATAAGTACAAGTATTTCTAATTGATTATTTTGTGTTTACATCACATGAGCCGCATCGTGAGAAAACCGGATTTTTGCCTAGGCGAAAACAAAGGCGCAGATCAGCTTCGCAGTAACCGCGAAGCTGATCAGCGCCTTTGTTTTCGCTACTCGGATAGTACAATTCCTCTTCTACTTAAATCCGAAATTTCAAGCTTCTAGCTCTTTTCTGAGCTTGTACAGGCCAGTTTGTGTCGGACCTGGTCGGAAACCCCTAAGACCGGTTTTCTCGCGTCGCGGCTCATATGCTACAGGCCATGGAGATGGGACTCCAATTAAAGGCCAACTAGTCTTGGAGACTACCACTCTGGAATTAAACCCACAACCACTGGTTTACAAAGAGAGTGGCTTAATCAGTATCCCATTGAGACTTCTAAAGAAATTTTAAGTACCAAGCATGTTATACCATAAAAGCCAATGCTATCAAACCTTTCTAAGATAGCTTTAATCTCGTTTTGGCTTCCTATTATTTGTTCATGCAATCTGTCAATTTTTGTGTAGTCTAGAATGTAACTTTTTTAAAACGAAAACTTGCCCATGCAAAATACTGAGATTTTATCAATTTTGCTCAAAACATTGATTTTGGGTACAAGTTAGAACTACCTCGCCGAGGCAGTTCTAACGAGTACCCACAATAAATGTTTTGGATAAAAAATAAGAAAAAATTGTATACCCCTGTATACCCCAGTTTTATTGTATAAGAGGTATACGTATACTTCTCATGGACATGTTTTCTTGGTGGATAGATAATTAATTACCTCTGAAGTGTAGATATATACAAAGTTAAACATCCCTGATGAAAACCCTCGCACCAGGAACATGAATACGGTGAGAGCCGCTTTAGGCACAGGGAGTTGTAAAAGCACAAAAAATAGTCCACAACCGAATAGATTGATAGCACCAGTCCATCGTCGACCCACCAGATCAATTAGAAATATATTCAGAGGTAAAGCTGAAATGGATTACAATAATTATTATCAAAGTATTGTTAAATGTTTGTCTCACAAACCCTAGATATCAACTGATCTGAAAAAGACCATTTTTTATTTGCAAAAAGCTGTATCTATTAAAGAGACAAGATAATCAGCTTTATGTGTCCTTTTCATAACTTAAAAAAGTTTTTTGGCAATGTAAAGTATGAAAGACATTTTAAGAAATGATCCAGACGAAACTGTGCACACATTCTCTCAGGCTACCTTTTTAACTGTTTCCATGGAGAAATTTGTCCCCAAGATTTTGGGGTCTTTGAAAGGTATACATCATTTTATTTTAGGATTTTCTATGTAGGAAATAGTATGGAGAAAAATTACCAATAAATTCCCCTATAGTAGATACAATCATACTCCTGTAGTCATCTTGGGTCAGTAAATTGCATTTACATGATTCACCTGAATAAACAAAGATAGTGAAATTATTACCGGAAACATTGCCTTTCCCATACAAAAAGTTAGAAACAACATGTATTGTAATTATTACTCTTGTGTTGTACAAAAGGCACTATCAGAAGTTAATTTGCATCATATGCAAGCATCCTGTAACGCTGTCCTATATTACACTCTTTTATACACAATCACAAACCCATCTCTTCTGATAAAATCGATATTTAAATGTTTAACAACTACTGGTCGCTTAAAGTAATAAAGACTCGCATCAATTTAACACACAGATATTGTAAACATTTTAAGTGTCAAAACTTTTAATTGTACCTGTAGCTTCTTCGTTTTTTAGCTGCAATATCTCAGCACTGGCTAATACCATACCATAGTAAGACAGAGCCGTACCAAACCATAACATCCACACCATTAATGTAGTCTTAAGATAGATTGGTGAAAACAGTTCCCTAGGATTACCCCTGGCTTCCTAAAAAAACAACAATACCAACACTTTACTATAGGAAAACATGTTCGTGCAATGAATATCCCCTTAAATCCCGGTATACCTAATTTTGTTATTTTTGATACAAAACCTACATTGTGGGTACTTGTTAGAACCGCTTCGGTGAGGCGGTTCTAACGTGTACCCACGATGTATGTTTTGGGAAAAAATGTTTAAAAAATCAAAAATTTTCCAATGTAATTTATCATTTTTTTCTTCTGAAAAAGCCCTCTGTATATTGCATGGGCACGTAATGTTAAGAAACTTAGACAGGTGGTTATTTTTTTTCTTTCGTAGCAAGGGCAGTGACAATCAATAGAGAACTGGTAAACTGCCCCATGGCGGTTTGCCCTGGTAATATAAGCCAAATTTTGTGGACTTTTTAGATAACTTTTTAAATTGACACCCAATAGTTTTCATACTTTTTTCTCATGTTAAAAGTCATTTCATTTTTGGTTAGTATAATATCATTGACAAACATGCCAGATTTGCTACTCCGTAGGTACATTCTCTAATTCATGCTTACAAAATAAGCATTGCATCAGAAAACAAGGCGCAGATCAGCTGTGCAGTACCTGCACAGCTGATCAGCGCCTTTGCTTTTCCTATACGGATAGTACAATCTCTCTTCTTCTTAAATCCCAAATTTCAAGAATCTAGCCTGCTTCTGTGACTGTACAGGCTGGTTTGTGTTGGACCTGGTCGTAAACCCAAATTCTTGGTAAGGTTTACTCATGCACAGGCTCAAATATCAAATCAAGGTACATGTATCAATATTTTGGAAAGATTCAAAACCTACCACTTTGGTATCCACCAGTGTACCCTTTGGTAAAGTGCTGTTATTCATTTTGGCAGCTTTCTGTAGAACGTGCATAGCCTCCTCTTTATTTCCTGCTGCCACCAAATATCTGGCTGACTCGGGCAGAAACTGAAGAAAATTATGCTCATTCTATCATATTACTGACATTTTATTGCCAATTGCGAAATAGTGTCTCCATGTGTCAAAATCAAAGACAAACTCAAGATGTTTCAACATCAGACTTCAAAGACTATGGAAACCCTTTGTAGTATAAAGTGAACTAGTTTAACCTCAAGACAGTGGCAAAGAATTAGCCAATTATAGTTTACTCAAGCTGGTAGATAAACCTAAGTCCCACCCATGTAATTTGTGTGACAGCTGGTCAGTTCACTGACTCAGGTGAATTGAAGTAAAATCAATTAAATATTTACATGCTTCAAAATATTTAGTCCTCCTATGATTAGATCAAATTGCAAGATTAAATGTTGCTCTTATCTGTTTAAATGTGCTTTTGTAGCTGTCCACAAAACACATACTTCATGTACTATATTGAAATAAATTCAGCCACTGACAAGTGACAAAACAGTATAATTAGAGGTCAGGTAGTTCTTACTTCAGTGGTGGCAGGTGGGCGGAGCTGAACTTGTCCTAGGTAAATGGCTATTTGGGTAAATTGATTGTATTGAAAATGAACTGTTACAATGGTCCTATTTTGGGAACTCAAATTCTTTGATCTTATGGTGAGACATCATGCAGGTGTTGTGTCAGAAAACAACAAAAGGGGCTGGAATTTCGCAAACAGCCATACATTAATATGAAATAAGGCACTACCTTTTGCGCAGATAATTTTAAAACAAGCTACATATATGACAGCTTCCTTGCTCTGATGACCATTTCCAACCATTACCATTATGGAAAGTTAATTAATCATTTAGTATAATGCAATGCGTGTTGAAACGTCACGATGACGTCAAAGTATGTGGAAAGTTAATTGATCAATTAGTATAATACAGCGCGTGTTGCAACATCACGATGACATCTAAATAACATTTCCGGTTTCGTTTGGCAAAAGATTTTTTTCTATCAATGAACAGAAGAACAGAATAGAACAGAACATTTTACTACGTTCTACCATAAGAGCGATGCTGGAGCTCCTCTATTAATATAAATATTATTTTGTCAGCATATTATTTTGCTGTTTTTGTGGAGAAATGCAGCTTAAAAGATATGTTACATCAAAAATGAAACTCATATAGAGATGAAATAAAACATCACACACACCCACAAGCAAATTTGCGCTGTCCCACATGACTCGAGGGAGGCTTGAATCTACAGTAGTGAGATAACTGAGTGATAAATAGCCCTGAAAGTTGAAGCTAAACCTTTCTGTAAGTGTGACTGGCCAAACACTGGCAAACAGAAACTCTTTGTTTGTTTACTTTGTTGTTTAATGTCCTTGTCAACATTTTATCAGTCATATTGGGACAGAGCCACTGATTCCTGGGTATAAACCAGTAACTTGGGGAGTTAATGAATCTTGCTCAATGACACCACTTAGCGCCAATGGAATTGGCACCTCTAAACTCCCGAGTCAGACACTCTAACCACTCGAATAGAATTTGAAGTCCTCTGGAATGCAACTTCACACATATAACAAACCTTACTCTGAGAAGCAGCACAATACAGAAAGATGGTATCGCAGAAAACACAAGTAGCCACCTCCAACCCAGCGTAGGAATGATTATTGAAGCTATCACAATCTCGAACATGGTACCACAGGCCCAGCTGATCTGGAAGGAGAAACAATATGAGCCGCCGCATGGGAAAACCAACAATCTGCATAGGCGAAAACAAAGGCGCAGATCAGCTTCGTGGCTACGAAGTTGATCAGCGCCTTTGTTTTTGCTACATCAATGGTACAATTCCTCTTCTTCTTAGATCCGAAATTTCAGGCTCCTAGCCTGCTTCTGTGACTGTACAGCCTGGTTTGTGTCGGACCTGGTCGGAACCTCAAATTGTTGGTTTTCTCGCGCACAGGCTCATATATTCACTGAAGTCAAGAGCTTGGTATTCTCTCATGCTAACTCTTGTATTAAGGAAGCCTATACAAAAGCTATGCATGTCATTTTATACATATTTACATTACAATCTATCTTTTTCCTAAATCTGTACCATCCAAGTTTAAACATCATTTATTTAACACATATTTGACGAATGGATTTTCCCATCATTATCATTTGAGTCCACTTTCATTTTTATGGGCATCAGGAGTGATTTTTAAATCTTATTCAATTTTTCGATGAAAATTCTATAAGCAAACAGAATAGCCCCAGATTGGACGCTGCCTTCTGCGGCATCACATCTGGGGCTATTCTGTTTGCCTCTGTCCCATAAAAGGGACGCCAGGCTTAAATGAGTTAACTTCAATAACATATAAGGGGCTGATGTTGGCGTTATGCCGTCAAACGTGGTGGAGGAAACTGGAGAAAGTATCACTCACTGATCCTATATTGAGTAGTTTAGCTCTGTATTTGGATGGCAAGTATTCTGTGAGTAAAGTAAATCTGAAACAGAAAGAAGGACAGTAACTTTAAGAATACAAAACTGACAAAGATATCATAGGTCTAACTTCATAAAATTCAAAAAGAAGTTTTCAAATAGTACATGTAATAGGAAAAACAAGTCATTGTGATTTAAATAGTGATCTAGCTCAATGTATTTTGCAAAATGTCTAGAAGCTTTTAGTGCAAAGTAAGTAAATAAGAATTTAGCACTTTCAAGAATGGTTTTAAAATGGCACAGCATTTTTGATACTTATGAAATGTGCAACTGTTTTATCTTATCTTGATAAACGAATGTTCAAATTTATCCCAATATACATTTTTTTCTAAAATTTATCTATGTTGAAGTTACAGCAAAAGTACAAGTTATTTGGGATCTTCCCTCATATATACACCTATCAAATCTATAATTATAAACTGCAAACAAAGCAAACTTGTTACTAAAAATAAAATTAGGACTAGCTACTTACGACTGTGGAGACCCTGACATGCCTCCCCCTACCAGTCCTCGTAGAATCAAAATCCATACATAGGTGGGACTAAAAGTGGTTAATAGGCCAAAATATCCAATCCAAAGTGACACCATATATAAAGTCTGAAAAAAGATTTAATACTGTATCTTTCATCCTCAATTATGCATCGTTGAGAACACAATGTCGGACATTACAAGATATAGTACAAGTAGCCCAAGGGCAACGATCGCTCACCTGAGAGTCAACAAGTACAGTCACTGGACAAAGAGAATTTTTTTCTTTTTTTTTTTACCCTAAATGGGTATGACGGCCATCTTGGTAATGTTTCAGGTCTATGGCTGCAATAGTTACCATAGTATCATTGGTCCTGTAAACGCTTACCTGAGACCTAGTTGTCACTTTTCTCCATGTTTCCATGTTTGCCTATGTTTCCAAAATTGACCTTGACCTAAATTAATCACATACCTTCATCTACTCTATTAGTTGTTTGCATCTACCACTTTTCAGGTCTCAGACTGCATTTAGTTTACAAAATATCCATTGTTTTCACTTTTTCCCATGTAAAAGCCTATGTTTCCAAAATTGACCTTGCCGTAAAATAGGTCATGGTCATCCTAGGGTCATCATTTTATCAAACTATGATGGACTGGAGTCCCAAATGCTACATACCAAGCTTCGTAAAAATCGGCCTGCCGGTTCTGGAGAAGAAGATTTCAGGATCAAACTTTCGTTACCCCTACCCAGGGATGCTCCACATAAAATTTCAGTTTGATTGGCCTTGCGGTTTCAGAGAAAAAGATCTTTGAAAAGTATGTATAGACGACAGATCGGCCAAGGTCAAGAGATGACCTTGACCTTAATTAATCACATACTTTCATTAGTTGTTTTGCATCTACCACTTTCCAGGTCTCAGGCTGCAATAGTTTTAAAAAAATCCATATTTTTCACTTTTTCCCATGTAAAAGCCTATGTTTCCAAAATTGACCTTGACGTAAAATAGGTCAAGGTCATCCTAGGGTCATTATTTGATCAAACTACGATGAGCTAGAGTCCCAAATGCTACATACCAAGCTTCGTGAAAATCGGCCTGCCCCTCCTGGGAAGAAGATTTTTGAGTGGTTTTTACCATGTATGGGCGTGGCGGCCATCTTGGTCATGTGACCCAGATTTTGCGATCAAATTTTTGTCCCCACTACCCAGGGATGTTCCACATAAAATTTCACTTTGATTGGCCAAGCAGTTTCAGAGAAGAAGATCTTTGAAAAGTGTGTATGGATGACAGACCCTTCAAGGTCAAGAGATGACCTTGGCCTAAATTAATCACATACCTTCATCTACTTCATTAGTTGTTTGCATCTACCACTTTTCAGGTCTCAGGCTGCAATAGTTTTCAAAAAATTGCAATTTTCCGCTTTTCGTCTTAATTTTAAGTCAATGGAAACTTTGGGTAGTGGGACAAAGACAATAAAAAACAAAAACTTTGTAGAGGCTAATATCATAAGCTTGCATGCAAAGTTTCAGCTTCATCCGCCTTACAGCTTCTGAGAAGAAAAGTTTTGAATATTTTTTCGAAAATTTACCCTTTACGTTGCTATAGCAACCAAACGAATAAAGCGATTTTGACAAAAGTTGCCTAAAACAGGGAGGACTACTCAATAAACATTTATGTAAAAACAAACTTTCAATATCCTAAATGAAATGGCAGAAATTGCAAATTTCCACTTTTTGCCTTATAAGTCAATGGAAACTTCAAGTTACCATAGCAACCAAAATAGTTCGACAAAGACAATAAAAAACACAAACTTTGTACAGGCTAATGTCATAAGCATGTATGCTAACTTTCAGCTTCATTCCCCATACGGCTTCTGAGAAGAAGATTTTTGAATATTTTTTTCGAAAATTTACCCTTTATGTTGCTATAGCAACAAAACAAATAATACAGTGATTTTTACAAAAGTTGCCATAAACATGAAGGACTACTCAATAAACATTTATGTAACTAGAAAATGTGTTTATAAAACACTATGCCCCCAACTGGTAAGTCACTTTCAAGATGTAAAAATGTCCAAAAAATGACTAAGTTCAAATTGTAAAAAAAAGTGACAAAAATTAATCTGAGGAGTACATCCCAACCACATGCATATCTTCAAAGCATGGTCACAATGTCTGCAAAGGGTCAAAAGTATCGGTATAAAATTGTAGGAGGAGTTGCGCACACAAGGTACCCTCTATCCATTCACTAAAATGCCCAAAAAAATGACTAAGTTCTTCAGACCATGCCCATAACACATGTAAAGTTTTAAATGAATTGGCATGAAACTGTAGGAGGAGTTGCGCACACAAGGTACCCACTGCCCATTCACTTTCATTGTGAAAATGCCCGAAAAATGGCTAAGTTCAAATTGAGAAAAAAGTGACAAAAATTAATCTGAGGATTATATCCAAACCACATGCATATCTTCAAAGCATGGTCACAACATCTGTAAAGTTTCAAGAGAATCAGAATAAAACTGTAGGAGGAGTTGCGCACACAAGGTACCCACTATCCATTCACTATATCAAGAATTAAAAAGGGAAATAACTCTAACAGAATGGGCCCCTAGCCCCTTGAATTTACCTGAAAGAAAAAAATACGGGTCCTTTTAATTTTCATATACAAACTGCATACCAAATTTCAAGATGCTAGCTCTAACGGTTCCTGACCGAGTGCTAAGTGTTGCTCACGCATCACAGACACCACTGGACTGGACTGGACTGGACGGACAGACCCAAACCAATATGCCCCTTCAACTTCTTCGAAGTTGGGGGCATAAAAACAAAATTCAACAAGCAAATTCAGAGAATTTATGTCCCCCGCCTTAATTGTTTAGTTACACAAATATATCTGACAATAATGTATATCCAAATCACATGCATTTACTTCATGTCACAGTGTCAAACATTAATGATTTATCTGAGGATTATATTCAAACCACATGCAAATCTTCAAATAATGGTCAGGACATCTGTACAGTTTGAAAAGAATCAGAATAAAACTGAGGGAGGAGTTTGCACACAAGGTACACAATGTCCATTCATTTTCATTGTATAAATGCCTGAAAAACGACTAAGTTCAAATTGCGAAAAAGTGTCAAAAATTAACCTGAGGATTATATCCAAAGCACATGCATATATTCAAAGCATCATCAAGACATCTGTAAAGTTTCAAAAGAATCTGAATTAAAAACTGAAGGAGGAGTTGCACACACAAGGCACCCACTGTCCATTCACTTTCATTGTCAAAATACCGAAAAACGACTAAGTTCAATTTGCAAAAAAAGTGTCAAAAATTAATCTGAGGATTATATCCAAACCACATGCACATCTTCAAAGTATGATGAAGACATCTGTAAAGTTTAAAAATAATCGGAATAAAACTGTAGGAGGAGTTGCGCACACAAGGTACCCTTTGTCTATTCACTTTCATTATCAAAATGCCCGAAAAATGACTAAGTTAAAATTGCAAAAAAAGTGTCAAAAATTAATCTGAGGATTATATCCAAACCACATGCACATCTTCAAAGCATGATGAAGACATCTTCAAAGCATGATGAAGACATCTGTAAAGTTTCAAAAGAATTGGAATAAAACTGTAGGAGGAGTTGCGCACACAAGGTACCCACTGTCTATTCACTTTCATTGTGAAAATGCCCGAAAAATGGCTAAGTTCAAATTGCGAAAAAAGTGTCAAAAATTAATCTGAGGATTATATCCAAACCACATGCACATCTTCAAAGCATGATGAAGACATCTGTAAAGTTTCAAAAGAATCAAAATAAAACTGTAGGAGGAGTTGCGCACACAAGGTACATACTCCTATAGGGGGACGGAAGGACGGAAGGACGGACGGAAAGCCAAAAACTATGTCCCACCGCTTTTCTTCGAAAAGGCGGGGGACAAATATCTCCAGCCTGACAACGGAAAATGCCAATTTCCACTTTTTCTCCATACAAGTCAATGGAAACTTCAAGTTACCATAGCAACCAGAGTTCTTATCCGATCGAAATAAAAAAACACAAATATTTGTTCCCCTACCTGTAGATGCTATATGTGAAATATGACATGGCGTACACGTCTTATTGTTTTGGACCCCGAGATGCCTTTCACTCTGCCTGAGATGAAAGGTATCTCGGGTACAGATGGTGCAAATTACAAAGTAATAAAATAATTACCTCCCCCAGTGCTTATGCGGTCATTATGCAAATTTTGCTATGGTTATCTTGTGATTAATTATCTGTTGATAATTGATATATCTATATAAAAATCAAATATTTAATTCTACATTTTAGACGAAAACAAAGTAAAAATTCATAATTAACAGAATCTTTAGAATAAAATTGCATTTTCAATCCGTTTTCTACATGAAATATTAACGATTTTGCACATTGATGAAAACAGTTTTTTATCTGACATGATCAGCTAATTACACACCCCCTGCAGTGAGCTGCGGCATCAGCAACACTTTATTGCCCAGTTTTATAGCTGAAACCATATGCCAACTTCATGGTTCAGGGAAGAAAAAATGCACAGAAATTTTATAAGAGATGTGTACGCTATGAAAAGATTCGGCCTGGCAGCTTCAGAGGAGAAGTCGTTTGAAAATGTTGACGACGACGGACGACGCACGGACGCCGGCTCGACTACTATACTATAAGCTCACCTTGTGAGCCTTCGGCTCAGGTGAGCTAAAAATATATTAAATGTACAGTATCTTCAAATTTAATCATAGAGCACTTCACATGTTTTTAATTGGTTTTCAAAGATATTTTACAAATGAATGCTGTCGAATTTCTGTGATCCAAATTCTTTGGCGAAGTTCTAGGAGCCCTTGGGGTTTCCTAGGGCAACTTCTAGGCTCCCAAGGCGACTTTTTTGCCCAAATCGCCCTCCAGCTTGACCCCTGGATTCTGTGTACTTAACACTTTATAATAAATCTAGATCCAGCTAGTGCAATATACATCAGTTTCAAGCGTCTTTATAGCCTACAAAGATAAGCAGTCCAATTCATATCTGACTAGCTTTTTGACACTTGTACAATTTTCATGGTAATTGAGCCTGTGCGTGAGAAAACCAACAATTTGGATTCTGACCAGATCTGACACAAACCGGGCTGTACAATCACAGAAGAAGGTTAGAAGCTTGAAATTTCAGATTTAAGAAGAAGAGGAATTGTGCTATCCGTGTAGCGAAAACAAAGGCGCTGATCAGCTGTGCAGTTACTGCACAGCTGATCTGCGCCTTTGTTTACACCTATGCGGACTGTTTGTTTTCCCATGCTGCAGTTCAATTGGTAATTATTTTGATTAAAGGAAATGATAAACACCTACCGTCTGCCGACCATATCTGTCTCCCATCAGGCCCCATATAGGAGCCATTATACACATACCGACAAACACTACCTATAAAAACAATAAACAGGCTCATATATATGAGTTGTGTCATGTAAGATGATGTTTCTTTTTTTATGTCAGTGATCAACATGCACATAAGATGCCCTTGTTTTCACTTTACGGATAGAACAAGCTGTCTATTTTTGCCCCTGCATATCAGAAATGTCAAACATCTTGTTATGTTCTGTGTGTACTCTTACATTCTGGTTTGTGTCAAGCTTGGCCAGAAACTCATATAGGAATGTTTAAAATAAATCTATGCAGAAGCATGCAAATCGAAGTTAAATTGCTTATCAAGTATAAGGTTGATTATGTTACAGCATATTAAATATTGTCATAATACGAAGGAAGTTTACAGGACCTACCGTGGTTATGAGAGCCACCTGTATTTGCTCTAGTTCCCACTCACACCTGAGGACAGGGGAGAGAACTGCCAACAACATCATTTCTAGGGAATCTGCTGCCTGTAAAAAAAAAAATATCATTTAGTCAACAACATACACAGAGGATCTTACACAAGTGGTCACAAATTTCATATGAAATGACCACGAGTGTAAGATTCGTTTTATCATATGACTTTTGTAACATGATTTTTTCGCCAACAAAGGGGACAAATTTTCAATGAAAATTTACATTGTTGTTACGGACGTCGTCAACGACGTTATGCATTCCCGCAAAAGTGTTAATACACGTGTGGTCATAACACTTTTTATTACATGACTTTATCCACTGAAAAACAATGATGTCATATGATAAATATCTATTAGGCTGAATCCTTCTTTTTTTTGATGCTATCCTGATGGCTGCCACTCTGGAAAAACATCAGGAAAACATGTCCGTGCAATTTATACCCCATTAAACCCCACTTTTATATAGCAAAACTGGGGTATGCAGGGGTTCACCTATTTTTCTTATTTTTGCTCCAAAACATAGATTGTGGGTACTCGTTAGAACTGCCTCAGCCAGGCGGTTCTAACGTGTACCCACATTCTATGTTTTGAGCAAAAATCAGAAAAATACTAAAAACTTTCTTCTGAAATTTTTTTAATATTTTACAACTTATAAAATCTGTATACGAGGTATGGCAGGAAAGTTCGTAGACACCATTAGTATTTTCAACAGGAAAAGAAATTCAGTCAAAATGAATATATCTGGGTTTACAAAAATATTTCATGAGCAAATAGACGAAATTTTATGAAAATCTGGCCAACATGACATCTTCTACAGCCTTTTGTGTGCACCTCCCTAACCGGGAGCGGGGCAAGAGTCAACGTCTCAGAGGCGTTACTTGAAGTGTATTGCTGTCAGTGCTTTATATATTTGTAACAAGTTTAACCGATGTTTCAGAGTTATTCCACATAGGGTCCTTGGATATCGGTACAATTTTATTATGTGTATCCAGCTGTCAAATGCAGACCTGTGCCAACTGTCCTCAGGTGCTCTAATGACCGGTTGAACATATGAAACCGTTTTCATTCGCTGAGAATGTAAGATGAGTGCCCTTCCGCCGCCGTTTATCATCTTAGATGATCTATCGAGCATCCAAAAATCAACTCTGCCACTTGTAAAGTAGTGACAGACATGCTGATAGCTTTTATGTTGTTGTTTATATCATTTTCATCGTGTTTGTTGGCCATTTCCATAACAAAAACACAATTTTATGGTTATCGACTGTTCTCCAACGTCAAAATTACGCCATTTTTTCAAACAATTTTTTCGGACTGCATCTGAAATTTTATTCACAGATATCAAAATGTATTGCCGCCAAGGCCCAAACATTCAGAAAACGTTGTTGATTGAACATTCTTTCAGGATCAAAATATTTTAACGTTACAGCACACTTCCGTGCCGTTTCACAAGCAAAAACAGAATGTAAAAATCGTCACATTTTATCACGTTTTGACACCTGCCCCGCACGGCCCTACCCTCAAGCAGAAAAGTGGCCATACCAAGCGTGTTATAACTTCAAATTGCACAAAAGTTCTGAAATATACTCATAAGATATTGCTGCTTGAAATTATGCAAAACGCTTCTTCAACAACGCGTTACTTTTTCTGATAGCTGAAGTGTCTACGAACTTTCCTGCCATACCTCGTATTACATGTGTGTGTTTTCATAATGAGCTATTCATCTTGCTCTTCATGCATGATGTTTGTTTGTTTGTATTGAGGTTTAAAGTCCCAGTAAACAATTTTTCAGTCATGTAAGGAAGGGTGCATGATGTTAAATTTTTGTAATGTCTTCAACTTATACTGTTCTTTCTCTCCCACCCGAGTTCTGGGTTGAGATTTTGATTTAATTGTACCAACTTCTGGACCTTCTATTCTTAATGTTCAGCTTCCCAAGACAAGTCAAGAAAATAAAGAAAACCAACTCACTGTAAACAGACCACAGATGACATACAGTCGGACTTGGAACCAGCCAAAGCCAATCGCCTCCACTCCCTGCTCCACTGTAAATGTTGGTTCTCCGCTCTCATGTCTATCACTGTCATGGCGAGAGATCTGTTTGTATAGCTCTATCTCGGATTCAGAGTCGCTAGAGACATCTGTGATTAGCGCTACTCTTTCATGCTCTGCAGAAGTTTTAAATTCTTTAAGTGCAAAAAAAGAAAAACTCTGAAAATAAATTCTCTTTGATACATTAAGTGCTTAGTCATATGACTTGTATTTCTAACACAGAATATTACGGGTTTTTTTTTTGTGTTTTTGTTTTTCGTTTTTTTCTTTTTTTTAAACTTGGATTTTTGGATTTCCAATTTGTGTTAATATACACAGATAAGGTCATTACCCTAATCTTTGATATTTTCAACATGCCATCAAAGTTGATGCTGGATGCGTTGACAGACTGTAAGTGCAATATTATAATTATGACTTCCATCAGAAAACTCCACAAATTAATCTATTTGAAATTAAAATTCCATATACCTCATCTTAGGAACATTTTCAATACTGTCATCAGGAAAACATGTCCGTGAAATGTATATCCCCTTAAACCCAACTTTTATATAGCAAAACTGGGGTTTGCAGGGGTATACCTAATTTTCTTATTTTTGATCCAAAACATACATTGTGGGTACTCATTCAAACCGCCTCGTGGCTCGGCGAGGTGGTTCTTACTTGTACCCACAATGTATGTTTTGAGCAAAAATCTTAAAAATATCAATTTTTTTTCTAATGAAAATTTTCAAATTTTACAACTTAAGAAAAATCTGTTAATCACATGGGCGTGTTTTCGTAAAGTGATACCTTGGTGGTTTCCAATTTCATTATCCCCTTCCAGTCTAGTGTATCTCACCCTCTTAGTAGTCATTATAATCTTTCTTTAACATGTCATAACTGAAACGAAATACTCAAAGCTTAATTCAATATTTTATTCTGTCTACATATTTTTTTTTTTTAAATTCAGTTTTACGTCCCTTTCAAGATTATTTCAGCTCATATGAGACGGGCTAATCAGTAGGTGGGGCGAAAACGGGAGAACCCCGAGAAAAACCACCTGACACACCCGTAAGCAGAACTTGGCTTGTCTCACATGTGGCCAGAGCGGGGCTCGAGCCCACACCAGTCACAGCGGTGAGATGATTGAGTGATTAAGAAACAGCGCTATTAACCGCTCGGCCACGGGGGCCGCCATCTACATAATTTAAAATGTATTTTGCTTTTAAATGAGAAAGACAGCAAAAAAAAAAAAAAAAAAAAAAAAAAAAAAATGAGATATACCATATTCACCTTAATAAGGTGAATATGGTACCCGGGTGTGACTGTGTGTGTGGTGGTGGTGGTGGTTGGGGGGGGCTTTGCCTTCAGTCATACCATTCAAGCCAAGATGACCAACGGACCGTTTGCTTGCATTTGTTATGAACGCAACTGCTCACGTGTAATGGTACGCACAACAGACAGAGATGTGTGTTGTCTGATTTTTTAACAACATTATGCCATATGAAGTCATAATGGAGGTCATATATGGAAAAACTTTAATAAATGCAATGAAATCACACACAGCTGTAAAAACTTATTCTAGAATGTTGATTCACTTAAAATTAGCAAATTCCATTTTGAAAATAATGAAATAAAAAAATAAATGAACATGTAAGTCATAAAATTCATGGACCTGAAACATGACCAAGATACTTCCAGCCTCTAGCCATTTTCTGTGCTTGTGTCGGACCTGTTCACAAACCACAGTGTTGGTTTTCTCATGACATGGCTCCGTTCTCATTGGTAGATCCACCTTCCAATGAAAAGATTTGGAACATGAAAAATACTTGAATACACTTGTATTCCTGGAAAATAGGATGCAAGCAATAAGATTACCTTGAAAATGGAATGCAGACATGAGAAGACTGACAATGCATGATAAAAGACCTCAGATTCTATCCATTACAAATGTTATTATCAGGTGATTTGGGTGGTGGGGGTAACCTTTGACATCTAAAGTGTCTATGTAAAAGAAAATATTGCAAGGCTGAGGCGAAATGAAGCATACCAATCTTCACTGTAGTTCAGCCATGTCTAAAAAAACATGTTTTCACAGGTGCTCACATACCTGCATGTTTTGATGCAAGGAAAAAAGTTAAGCCAAGTCATATGGTAAAATCTATCTTCAGTTTGTGCAACCAATACAGACACAGACACGCATGTCTGTGACCATGTATTTTGTTCAACACATTGGTGATTATTGCATATACAGTGAAGTACATGTATATGAGAAAAAAAAATCTAGCTTAAAGGTTGCCTTTTATGTTAAACAGGCTGAGCTTTGTTTCTTTCCAAGCTGAAGACCCATTAAACAAATTTGAGGTTTTGCGTGACAAAACCAACAATTTCGGTTTCCGACCAGGTCAGACACAAACCAGCCTGTACAGTCACAGGAGCAGCCTAGAGACTTGAAAATTTTGATTTACATAAGAGGATGAATTATACTATCTGTGTAGTGAAAACAAAGGTTCTGATCAGCTTCGCAGTTACCACGAAGCTGGTCTGCGCCTTTGTTTTCACATATGCAGATTGTTGGTTTTCTCATGCAAGGGCTCATTTATTTGTTGCAGTCAAATTAAATCATAGCAGGGTTAACTCTTAAAGAAATCACAAGCTCGAATCGTAAATAAATCACACAGAAAAACAAGCATGGAATTAGCCAGGATTATTGTTTTAACTTTTCTTCTGGTCACTGTGGACAGTTCCCAAAAGTCTGGACTGGCGCAGAAAGTGGAAGCACTGGATTACCTTTTTAAAGGTAAAATGTACCTTGTAAATGAAGAATTAGATACAGGGCGAGCCGAGAGACAAAAACTTGAGAAAAAACTTAATGAAACAATGGAATATTTAGAAACAATAGGAAATGTTGATGCCAAAGCAGTACAGGACAGAAACTCGCAAGCAGGACAAGGAGAATTTAAGGATATTCTATCGGACATCTTGGTCTTCAATTTGGGAAATGTACCAGGATTTCATCTAATTAGAGCAAAAGTGGGTGGCGTTTTTAAATTGAAATTTCACACAACATACCGTAATATGATTATCTATTCCTCGAGACTCGATACACAAAATCCAGATGTCACAGTGCAACGCATTTCGACATTTAAGCATGTCCAAGCACATGTTTTAATTTATTTATGGTTCTGAAATGTTTGAAACACACCCTGGGATACCATGACACAACAATTTACCTTATATACTCACCAACAAACACAGAAGGCAAATGCATAAGATATACTTTTTTTCAAAACCCTTACTATAGTTTTTGTTTGAAATGATGCTTAACATCCCAGTCAAAAGCAAAGGTCATGTCGGGACGTGGCCCCCATTTTATTAGACTTTTACCAAAAAATGAGGATGTCATGACATCCAACTTGTGCTTCAAATATAACCATCCAACTAAGCCACAAAGGCTTATACGTATGAATGGTTTGACTTGAACCACTTTTCCTGGGCAGGCTCAAAGGCAGTAATCAGCTGGTCAGTGAGTAGCGTATAAGCTTTATCTGGAGGCACAAGCAGCCCATCCATTTCTTTAGGCCACAATCATTGTGGTTAATGTTGCTTTAAGTCCCTGTCATACTCTTGGGAATTCTCGCGGCGTTTGCACGGCGTTCTTAAATTTTCCAGAACGCCGCGCAAAATTCCCAAGAACAAAAAATTATTTGTGAAAAGAGGAAGCCATGAAGTCCTCACCCCGTCCTCACGGCGTCCTCGTCTGCTACGGAGTTCGCACTGTGTTCTACCGCGTTCCTGCGGCGTTCTGGGTGGCATTTCATGGTGTTTGCAAGGCGATTTCAGTGCGCTTGCGCGACGCTTTTGGTGTATGTACTGCGTTTCCATGGCGTTGACGGCTTGTAGGCAAAGCAGATATGATGTCTCAATCATTTGTTTGTTTGTTTTGTCTGCTGTGCCTGCATATACATGTACACAAATAGAAAACCAGCTCGTTGTTTGATAGACATAAAGAATGGAATTCTTACAAGTGCATCTCATTTATTATTTAATTATTATTTTGTTTGCTTTGTCATATTTAAAATCATTTTATTCGTCATTTTTGTGTTTTTGTCATACATGTTAAAACAAAACGCCACTGGACGCGGTAGAAGCTCCACATGAGTGCCTTGATCGACGTAAGAACACCTTGCAAAATCCACTGAAGCACAGTAAGATAAATTACACGCTGCGCGCTGCTTATGAACGCGTGAAAACACCTTGCAAACGCGGTAGATGCTCCACCCGAGTGCCTTGATCGACGTAAGAACACCTTGCAAAATCCACTGAAGCACAGTAAGATAAATTACACGCTGCGCGCTGCTTATGAGCGCGGCGTAAACGCAGTGAGATTGCGATGAACGCCGTAGAATCTCCGTGAAAACGCAATGGGCTACAAAGGCGTTTGCACTACGATTTCACTGCGCGCCCGCAGAGTTCCTTGGGCTTTGATGAATTTCTCACTGTGTAGCCACTGCGTCCTCACGGCGTCACTCTTATTAAAACGCCGATTGATGGCGCTTCTTTTGGGCATGTGCAAAAGAAACACCTTCCATTGGCGTTCTAGGATTTGCCACGGCATTCGATGGACTTCCCAGCGCGTTGCTACGGCATTTGTATCATTCTCAAGTTTGTGTTCTGCATTTTTGTAGAAAGCCGCGTGATCCCAGCGATAATGACAGGGGTTTTATGCTATTTGGCTGTCATTTTTATAGAATAATACACATACTATATGCGGAAAATTAATAGTGTTGGACACCTTTGCGTCACTGCAACGCGCTACAAACGTTATATTTGGTGAATGCTGAGACCTTAAGTAAAAAATGCATGCTCATTCTTTAACGTTTGATATTGCAGGTTATACGATATAAACGAGTTGATTTCGGGTGAAACTTTCTTCAAACTGGCTGTACAGTAGATCATTATCCTTTGTTTGTTTCAAGTTCCCGGTTGCGCAAAGTTAACGATTCCGCAAGCCTTTATTGAAAGCATGATTTAACATGCATATATTATTACACTCAAAACAAAAATAATTTTGTGGCTTCGATCAGCGATGTTTATTTTCTTGAACATTGCATTATCCAATAAATATCTGTGACTAAGTTCACTGGCACCAGATTTTGATTCCTAATGGCTTCTTGCATGTCAAATTTTATGACATTTAAACAATGATGTCACACTGCTACACACCGAGAGCAAAGAAACACACATTATAAATGGAAACGACCACAAATTCATTAGGTACTCTAACAGTTTATTTAATGTCAAAACGCCCAACTAGGATGACACATTGTCGCTTCTATAAGGTGTTATGGCTCCAAGAATCAAAACGAAAGACTTGGGCAAAAATTCTACCGATATAAATTTGTCTACATTTTGTTATTAACCCTAAATGGGTATAGTTCAGCAGTAATTAAAATTCTGTTCTATTGTCAAACCGTCTATGATGGCAAAGATAGGTCATTGACAAGAACATTTTGAGGAACCAAGTACTCGACTGTAATGGAAATTTGATGATTTTATGACAATTACTAAAATTCATTTATAAAGGGGTCACATAACTTGACTTAATTTTTTTTTTTTTTTTTTTTTTTTTTTTAACCTGTTGAATTTTATTCTATTTAATGTAACATGGTCAATATAAAATGGGCCACAACGTGAGAAAAAGTACCTTCGGACAATTTTTTGAATATTAGAAAAGCAATGTTACATTGAATTTATGATGTTTCTATAGTCTGTTAGACTTTATTTGACCAGATTATTTCAGTTATTTTGTGAGTTATGACCAATTTACTATATGAACCCTACAGACGTCATTGCCGTGAAAAAATGACGTCAAAATTGCGTAATGCATTTCTGCATGTTAGTAGAGCTTGCAAAACTCGATGCATTTGCTTAAAATGTTTAAGCACCGGTCAGAACCTATTGTTAAGATAGAAGCATATCATCCTTACAGGCAATATGTCGTAATTATTTTGTCTAGTTTTATATCGATGTGGTTGCTATGGTTACCGTTTAACGATAGATATAGGAAAATTATGTGTATTATGGGCTAAAACAAGGGCAAATAACTCCGAAAATTGAAAATAAATACGTTTTAAAACTCATTCATTTGGTAGTACAGTGTTCAAAGATTAAAAATGCAGTGTTATTTCTAAAACGTATATTACATAATTTTCCCACTTTTTGTTGCTTTCTACTGGTAATGTCAGAATGTCCGAAGGTACATTTTGTCGCGTTGAGGTTCAAATAATTTCCAATTCTCCCATTCTTCTGTCTCACCTATGTGCATCATCCCTTCCACCCTGGCAGTCTGGAGCCTGCCGACATACATGTACATATATTTAAGATTTTATTAGTTGATGCACCTTTCATCCATTCCCATTCAGTCGAGTAAGGTCAAAAATTGTGTTATGCTGTCATTTATATATACAGAAGACATAGTTGAGGGTCTGGATGGGGGGTCCTGGTATTCACTAATCACTAAAAATTTAGCCATTTATTCACTGTCATTAAAATTTTGGCTTATTCATTAAAATTAGTTCGATTATTCATTAAAATACAGTTTACTAGACAATGGCGAATCACTAAGAGATCTAACGCTATTATTTTAAACACGACCATGGGAATGTTAATCTTTTGAATACCAAGAACATCTAACATATCTCAGCTTTACAGGAAAATAATAATTTTAATTCATTCAATTTCTTAATGGGAGATAACTCTTGATATGATACCTCCTGCATTAGACAATGGCGAACCAAACTCGACAATGGCGAATCAATTAGCCTATAGCCCAAAAGAAACCATTTTAGAAGGGAGTTTTTGCATACAAATGGTGCCCCCATCATGTGAGACTAAATGGTGTTCGATAATATTGTGTTAATTTGCTTTTGTGCTTTACGTTAACTGTCAACAGCAAATGCCATATCGGAAAGGTCAATTTTACCGATTTAAGCATGTCTTATTGCTTTAACGAATCAATGAAAGCCTTAAAGCAAGATGGTTAAACCACGACTTGCACCAATATTAGTTACGCAATTGACCAAACCAAATGGTTCCAGGGCAAGCCTTCAAAAGGTAGATTATCAGTACTTTGTGCACATTCTTTTCACCACACAAAGTATGATTCGCTATTGTCGAATTTACATGTACATCTTTCTCCGCTTTTATCTACCTTCAATGTCAAAACTTTTATCAAAAACAGGCATATTGCACAACTAGGGATATTAGGCATTAAAGTAATGCAAAAGTGGCCATCACCAAATGCTAAGAAACGAGGTATGAAACGCATTTTATCTGAATGTTACATTTTGTGGAACAATAAACTAGGCATCTTAGTTAAGGGGTCAAGCGTTTCAGCAACCCTGATTTTATTGACCGGTGGAATTTTGACTCCATTCTTTTACCAAACCCCAAGGCTTAGATGAAAGTAAATGACTGAGTTATAAAATAAATAATATTTTGACTAAGTTTCAAGAAATTCTGCAATATCTTTACGAGTGGTTCGCCATTGTCGATGATTCTCTATTGTCGAGTTCACTGTACGATAATTAATAGTCACACCTTTTTCACCCAGCTAATATCCATAAGCAAGTAGGTGTTCCACGCCTTAGGCATACCTTTTCTCAGGCCACAAGGACTAGTTCTATGATATTAAATTGTAGACTGCTGTCAGTGCAACCTTGATATTTACATCTTGAGACTCTGCTAGACCACAAAGCCTCATAGAAACTTTCCGAAATAGTATACCGTTTTTTTTAGCAAATCCCCTTTTAAATCTGTTGGGAGAATAATCCCCTCCACCTTACCTATTGAATACGCCCTAAGTTTTACCCTGAATCTTTCGCTTCATTTATGAATACTAAAGGTTATTTAAGAAAAAAAGTAACTTCAGGGGTAAAAGTTATTATAAAATGCTCTTGTTTTTATTTAGTAAACTAGTTAGGATAGGAGTACTATATGATACATGTATGGATTTGTGTTTGTGCCGAATTGTACAATACATTCTATTAATGTCTTAAATACCGAGCGAGCGAAGCGAGCGAGGAAAAATTAATGTAGCGTTATACAAACTGCCAGATAGATTTGCATTAACGTTCTTAGTGCTGCCTTGTTTCTGATTGCAAAATACACTATTAAGTTCTGCCATATAAAAAAGCAAGATGAAGTCCATCCACAGAAAAGATTATCATTATAGTATTGGAACATACATAATAAGGACAAAGTGGGGTAATAGAATAAAAAGAAAATACATATACATAAGCAAACAAAATAGTGAAATAGTATCTGGGTCAGTAAACATCCAGAATGATTTAATTTATTTTTCTCTGGCTTCAAATGACACATTTCTTTTTCAGTTGGTCCATGAGGTGAACCCCTACATGCTTGGCTTCCAGACAAATGTCTTTCCAAACATTCAAGGATTTTGAAATATGAATACAACATTTGAACTAAATTGGGTTTGGGGCCGTCCAGACCCCAGAAAAAATTGAAATTCTGGAATGTCAGGGAGGCCATCTAAGACAATTCCATAGCCAAATTTTAGCATATTCATTTTTCTTAAAAATGTTATTATTCACTATTCATTATATTACTCTGCTATTCATTAAAAATTTACATTTATTCATTATTCTTTAGGGCCTCATTATTCACTAATCATTAAATTTTTTGCTCTTTATTCACTCTCATTAAAAAATTTAGGCCATTATTCATTAATCATTATACCCCATCCAGACCCTCATAGTTATATAATGTACATACTGAGAACTGGAAATAATTAGTGAAGTATTTTGGAAGGTTTCCACAAAGCTCTTGAGAAGTTGGACAACCAGAAAATCATATGAAGGTCTTAAATTGCATGGTTTACTTTATATGGGATCTTTAATCTCCCATCAGAGCAGAGTTGATATTAATAGCCTAGCTGGACTTGTCACAAGGACAAGACAGAACTAGGTATTCCCCCTTCTCAGACCTAGCCGTCCAAAAATCTCAGTATCCTCCCGAAAAACCTGTTCCATTACAATAAAAATTGATTCAACAGGTTCTTTTTTCGACCTGGCAACAAGGGGTGGGGGGAGGCCTGCCCAGTATATAAATAAGTCATTGTATGGGTTGCATGTGGTTGGCTCCATCTGTATAGATACAGATTATTATTTTCCATTATTATTTTTAGCTTAGGGCTTTAAGGAAAGTCGGTTGATATTAACTGTTTAGTTTAAATTCTTATGTCCTGCAATAGTAAGTTATATGGGCTCCATTCCTTAGAAAATGCCTCTAAATCATTATTCATAAGAGCTATTTCCATATGCATTTTATACATAAAGTACAATTTTTTCTTAAACACTGTCAGCATCGGTACTTGGTTATTACCTCGTGAGCAATAGATATAATATTTGGCATATAACAGAAAGAAATGTTGTATTTTTGTAAGTTTTTGGTCTCTCAGGCTTTCCACACCAAATAGAAACAGTTTTTCTGAAAGTTTTATATGAATATCGAAACTTTCAAACCAAGATATCTTGACTTAAATTGATTTTGCTCCTGTCATTCTAATTCCATATGTTAAACAATTAAAACAATATACTACCAGGTTACAATGAGGAAAAAGGGAATAATAATATCCGTGTAGAACAGCTGCACCGGTGGTCATCGCATAGGCAAAAACCCTGTTTTCTCATGTTTTGGGGGAGATGGTATTGTTATGGTCTGGAATCATTTTTACGGTTCCGCTGACATGTCACAATTCAACACAATTTACGACCTTAGCCTAACCCTATATTGGCTGCTCTACCTTAAATGTCAGAGTTCGTATCACTTGTCAAGTACTTATTTTCCTCCCGACGCAACCCATCCTGATCACGGATTGTCAATTTGGTGTGTCAGCAGTAAACCATTTAGATTCAGTACATTTATCCTCTAATGCAGTACAGTAACACCCAAGAAAAAGCGGATCTTCTAGCATAAGGCGGCAGAGGGGGGGGGGGGGGGGGGGGGGGGGGGGGGACCGGGGGTCCGGACCCCCCCCCCCCCCCCCCACCCATAGAATTTGAAAGTTTTACCTAAAAAGGTAATTTCTCAGGGGGTGGGGTGGGGTCCACACACCCCCTTTGTCCGTGACCAAAAATTACCATTTTCGTTGGACCCCACCTCATGAAAATTTCCGTGGATCCGCGCATGGACGGGGAGCCTGGTTTGCTAGTGCACAACTGATAGGTCATGGGTTCGGTCCGATTCCCGCCTCCATGGGTAAATAAATAACTGACTTGACACAACCATCCTATGAGTTAGTATTTACATTGTATACATGCATTAGGCCCAAGGTTTCAACTGACATGTTTACAAATTAACATTTTGCGTGGGTTGCTTGTTTGGTCTTAATTTCTTACGTCCCGCTTAATAATATAGCTATGCTCATATACGGATAAGCAAGCTCGGTTTGAAGTCTCATCAGAGAGGCTGAAGAATTCTTTGATCAATGACACCCTGGATACATCCCATTAGGCCAAAATATATAATTATTAGATTCTCATCCAAATTTTTGAAAATTCTTTGGTGGGTGCATGGGTGACTTCTATTGTTCATTTTAGGACACACACTTTGACTCTCTACAAAGCCTAGTGTCTTAATATTTTTTTTTCATTTATCTATTAAAAGACACACTCTCAGACCGCTACACTGGCACGGCACCATTTGCGTAGCAGGGCGGATATGTGAAATGATTGTGCACTTTTTGATAAAAGCATGAAACTTGGAACATGACTATATCTATAATTATAAGAATTTTTGAGGGTCAGTGCCACGTGAAATTCGCCCTGTGACGGCCGCCATCTTGAATTTCAAAATGGCGGATTTTTCCCATATACAGCCTTTACAGTTAGTTATCAGTTTACAGTGTTGCTTTCTTTAAAAGTTTTAAAACCCCCAAATTCAATAAATGAAAATTTCAAGATATCAAATTATGAAAATAAACTCATAATTTTCAAAGATGGCGGCTATTTTCAAAATGGCCGCCATCAAATTACCTGAAATTTAGTACACACAGTACTGAAAGTGTGATAAAACATGCTGTTTTGATCATAATGAAGGATTTGCATTGATGAAATGTTCTCAAGCACATAACACCACAAATGCAAGTTACATTTTAGTTTGTATTAGGCAAATTATCTTTTTACTGATTAATGATGGCATCCAAAATGGCTACCAAAGTAGGAAAGTATTGACATATTCTTTTTTTTTTCATTTTTACATGTTGTTTTTCAAAGTTCTTATGATTAAAATTATTTAACATGTATTTGTTTAGTGTATCTAAGTTTTAGTCAATCATCATCATCATCATCATCATCATCATCATCATCATCATGTCCATTTTTGTCGTCTTTTGTCCTCTACCGAGAATTGTACTTGTCTGACAAGTTATCTTCCTAGACGACTTCTACACTATGAATGATTCTGAGGATCAGCATTGCATGAAAAAAAAAAAACATGGCCATGAAAAGTATACACCCTCATACCCCACTTTTATAAAGCAAAACTGGGGTTTACAGGGGTATACCTATTTTTCTTTTCTTTTTTTTTTGTTCCAAAACAAAGATTGTGGGTACTCATTAGAACCACCTCGGCGAGGCGGTTTTAATGTGTACCCACAACAAATGTTTTGAGCAAACATTTTAAAATTATCAGAATTTTACGGTTCTGCACGACCTTGTAGCTGCATCTGTTCGATTGCGCGTTCCCGTCCTTGCCTGCGTCCCAGCTCCCGTCTACACCTTGGAAAATCGTAAACATTCTAGAATTATTGCATCCTTCCATTAAGTCTATACCGTCTTGTTTCCTTACTTACTCTTGTTTTTTTTTCTTCTTCTTTGTTTTTCTTTCTATCCATTCTAAAATTACTAATATCTTTACCTTACCTTTGCTCATCATAAGTGATCTTTTTCTTATTTGTTATTTTTACACCTCATAACATTTACATTTACAATGTCATATTGTTGTTAGAAATTTCCATATTAATTTCCACCATCAACTATACAGCTTAACCATGTTAGGAGAAGAACTCTATAAGTACTTGTGCTTTCGTTCTCATCCTATGATTTGTATTTGTCATTATGTTTGTATGTTGTATTGAGTATCGAATAAATATGTTTAAACTAAATTATCGGAACACTTCCAATGATTTTTAATACTTAATGCTGACAAAATTCTCTGTATATTGTATGGACAAGTTTTCGTAATGGCCCTTTCCAAGCTCCATTCTCATATCAAACAGTGTTTTATCCCATAGTTTCGTTACCAGTCTCTTTTTAGTGCAACTACGTTTAGCTTGTTTAGCAATCTGGCCATTGTTGTGCTCTACATGCTGCATTTAGCATTAAACGGGTAATCAAATTCATTTTACCGTTTGTCAGAAGCAGCAGAAAATGTTGGTGAAGAGGGTAAGCAATTTGCGAAATTTGCGAAAAGCTTATTGTAACAGCCAGTAATGACAAATAGGTCATATTCACAACAAGCAGAAAAGATGTCTACTAGATAACAGACTTTTGGAACTTCTTTAATAATTCCATTATCAACTTCAAGCTTCTTCACCATTCGTCCATCAATAGGACGTTTCTTTCCTAGACATCAGGCCCCTAGATATAACCTCTAGCAAAATGATGCAGCGTGCTATTTGCAGAGCCCTTGTGAACATCCACTAAGACACCGAAGTCCTCAGTGTACCCAATACCAACTCTAACCTTGCTTCTCAAATCCCAATACATGAACATGGACTGGACAAGAGGCACTAGCCTCTCATCATTTCCTAGTTTTTACAGTGTCTACCAGATGAAATCCAATCTGACGCAATTAAATGTTTTCTGCAGGTCTAATGAGGCCATGTAGAGAAGCTTATTATCAGCCGAGTGATTGTCTAAAAATAAAAACTGCACCTGTAGAGCCTCAACCTGACATCAAACCACAAGGCATCTCATCAAGCTCAGATCTCCAACAACTTCACCACTTGTTCAATCAGCATCAAGCCCTTGTTGCCTCTGTTCAGAATGTGCCCTTTTCCCTTAAACTGGTGGACAATGAAGCTCTAGTGCCAGTCACTTGAAATGCAACTGTCTGAGGTGATGTCAGCAAGATCAGGCACTTTTGGTGTTCCAGTTTTCCCGAGTGACTTGAGAATTTTGGTGATGGTACCTGAAGGCTCGACTGCTTTGCCAGATGCTATATTGCAGATGGCCTTTGTGTTCGACTCATTCCGGTTTTCGACATGGGTTTTCTCAGACTGGTCCTCCAGATTCCAAGGAAATTCAACAGGAGATTTTCATAATGCTCTTTTTCTGCTTTCTGGTTTAGCAACAGTTGGTCTTCATTATTCCTGACAGGTTTATCTACCAAGATATCCTGATTGCCACATCATATTTACTTGGTAAAACAAAATACATTTTCTGAATTAGGATATAAAGTACCCCCATTCTATTCTATTGGATGAACTCTTACCAATTGTATGTAGTTTGCCTGACACCTGCCTTTCACAGTTTGAAGGACCTGACCTCCTCCCTTACTGCTTCCTCTACCAGCGTGTTAAACTACCATTTCTGCTTTCTCCATGGTTAATTGGCATACTTCTTTTGCAGCATGCAGAAGGTTGTACTTAGAGAAGACATATGCTCATTTACTGTGCTTTTCTGTTGCAGCTCAATGTCTTATAACATAGGAAGTAAATTACTTCAGAAAGTGGAACTCTGCTTGTTTCTCTTGACCCTTCAGCTCCTGCAGTTTGATGTGTGGCACAAACACGCACTTGAGCTAGTAGGGATAGAAATTTTGAAGTCTCCAGCCATCACCCTATGCAATGGGAAGTCCTAACGTAGATGTCATTGATGCCAAAAACTCATTGAAAGGTTGCAATTAGTATGGCACTTGCAAGAAAGCAGGCATTAGATGACCTGTTACTCTAGTAATAAATGTAGGCGGAATCAGATATTGATTCGGATATGTAGAATCACTGACCTTTAGAGGAATATATATATTTTTGCTAAATTTGTTTCAATGATAGCTTGTTTGCTGGATGTATGCACATATCTTTACAGGATTTAGTAAAATCTTAAACGTGGAATAGTTTGCATCAAGGATTTGAATGTGCTGCAAGACTGGCAGTAATGTCTATTACAAAAATCACAACTGATGACCATATATGATTTTGACAGCCATTTTGAATGTCAAATATAATGTCATTACTTCTATTCAAGGATAGTTAATATCAACATACTAGAAAATTAATAAGATCTTCAGCAGTTCAAACTATTCAATCAACAATTTCCTAAAATATGATTTTTTTCTTTTTGTCCTTTGGCAGCCATCTTGAATACCATTCTGATTTAAATATGCAACTGAAACAATACAGATAGGTAAGATTTTTGTGAAAGTAGAATGTTTCTATTCATTAGAACAGATTAAGAGATTCCCATCCAAAATCATAATTTAAAGTATCCATATGTAACATACCAATATACACTGTTCAAGAAGCTAAATATGGCAACCATCTTGAGAATTAGCATCATTCTTGACATTTTTAATCAGCAGTATGAGTTTAAGGTGTATGAGAATGTTTATGACAGCAATTTATGTAACATTATTCGAAGAAAGTATGATTTCGGCAATTATATATAAAATGTCATATTGATAAAGAAGCTGCAAATAGGTGGCCACTTTGCAAAAAATAATAATAAATTTCGGCCGTTACAGGACATTTGTGGCACTAAATCTATTTTTGTTTTGATATTATGTACTTGTAACTTGTATTTATGGCATGCAGGGTGCTTGAAACATTTTATAATGAATAATTCTTCTTTTTATTAACTGCGTCATATTTTCGTCTCGCTAATTTGATTTTTAGTAAATTAATGGCGGCCATCTTTGGAAATAGTCGCCATCTTGAAAACTTTTAAGGTTAAAATGCATTAAAATATATCTTGAAATAGATAAGCATTAGAACTTTGGCTTTTGATACTTTTTACGAAAGCAGTAGTGGAAACTGATATCAATTTGTATAATGCTTTTAATGAAAATGCCGCCATCTTGAATTTCAAAATGGCGGCAGTCATAGGCCAAATTTCACGTGGCACTGACCCTCAAAAATTCTTATAATTATAAGTCTACACCTGTGCCAAGTTTCATGCTTTTATCAAAAAGTGCACAATCCACCAAAAAATTGTTACATATCCGCCCTGCTACGTCAAGCGTTCTGTTTTTTTTTTTTTTTTTTTTTTTTTTACCGTGTGATGGTCTCGGGGTGTATGTGTCCATTGTGCAGCAAATTCACCTCTTGCTCGGTTGCACCATGGGGTTGAGTCTATGAGTCTATCAAGGTTGGATACCAAAAATACAACAACAACAACAGACTATTAAGCGAATTGAATTTATGCACAATTATCTTTAATTTCTATTTAACACATGTTTTTAGTTCTTTTACGACCAAATTAAAACTATGATTTTGTGCAGGTTTTGAACAGGGGCGGGTGGGAATGAGAATCTCAAAATTAATTTTCTTTGGCCTTAGACTTATTATACCAGGTTGACCAATGTTTTGCTTGACCGACTTTGCCCAAGGACTATCCTATAAGGGGACACAATATAGGCAAGTTTCAGAGATCATTTTTCGTTGTCATTTTTTTTTTTTTTTTTTTTTTTTTTTTTTGCTTCGCTGTTGGTGTGAGTAACCTAAAGCAACAAGTTCTATTATAATAATAATAATAATAATAATAATAATAATAATAATAATAATAATAATTAATAAATAAATAAACTTTATATATTTTAGGAAGACAACACATTTAGCACAATTGCCAATCTTCCATACGGTCTTCCAGTGAATACAGTCAGGCCTTTTTTATTATTCAGTCATTTTCATATATTTTTGTGATGTAAGTAATACTATATTTTGATAGAAGAGAATCCAGTGCTTGCCTTATAATGCTGAGCGCCTTGTAGCAAAGTAACCACTGGTACCATATCAACCGTCTTATTTATAACGTGACCAAGGATCCAACCTCTGACCTCCCGCTTCCGAAACGCACACTCTAACCATTACACTATTGGGACCGGTGTGACAGTGTTACATGGCTTTAATTAACTGATAATGTTAAACTTACGTTTGTCCAGGGAGCTACCATACAATCTGCGATTTCCATAATAATATTCAGACATTATACATGTAGGTAACCACGGACCAACATGTGTTGGCGTATGGTATATACCAGCATCTTGCGATATCTTCCTATGGCTTTAGTCGATGGTCTGGGACAATGCCACATACGGAAATCACTGCAAACTTAGACTGGAAACATGTGGCTTACGTACGGAACATGTATGATGTTCGAACGAACGGAGACCGTGCGATTTTTGATTGCGACCTTGTTTGCTATGGCTTGCTTCTTTTCCAAGGCTGACAAGGCTTAAATTATATAATCTGCTCTTTCTCAAACCATGCCTTTATTGTAACAGTATTTGTTTGAAAGGTAGTATCACTGCCATAATTATCACTCGCATACATATTGTAGATACATAGTATGATGCATCACAGTTTGACCTGACAAATACTCATCTATAATATTCACATATCGCACTTGGCGATGGCACGACAGAAGTTGCGGCGGCATGCAATTTCTCATATTTTTCCGATCTTGCAGCAAGTGAAGTTTCATGAAAAAGAAATGTGGGAATCGATGTTACCCTTTCTCAAAAACGTATAATTTTATATGCTATACATGTATAGAGTCCTTGTAGAATCGTATGAAATGTGTGCAGAAGGTCGCCATATGGACGCCACACGGAAATGGTAAATCTTGCATAGTTCGAACGCCATGAGTTAATTGCAAGCCAAAAGCTAGTAATTAGGCATCCATTACTTAAACCACTTAAACCCCACTGCAAACAACCCTGAGTTGGCAGACTCGCTTGTTACTGGTTTCTATTTGAGTCGCCGCATGGGAAAACAAACTCTGCATAGGCGAAAACAAAGACGCAGACCAGCTTAATTATTATTGGGCCCTAGGTAGTGCTTACGCAGCTGTTACGCACCTGTAGGTAATCAGTATGTCTCACATACACCATGTACATACGTTGTGATATGTCACAAGAACAGAATTTGTATGTCAGCATGCGCAGCTTGACCACCAATTGCATATTAAGAGGGGTTTGAAGCGACTCCGCCCCCACCCCCATTTTGAACCATTTCAATTTCGTGGGGGAAATAAGAGCAATCAGGGATGTTGTACAAAACGACCCTGCCCCCAGTGTGGTTGAATCCCCCCGCCCCCTCCTTTTCAAATCCTAGATCAGCCACTGACCGCAATAAACCTCAGACCCCAGCGTTTAAAAAGTTCACACACATCACTGATACACTGCTCATATAAATAGTGAGACAGTATCCGTGAGTCTACAATATGCAGTTTCATGACCATCACCAGTATTTTATATATATAATTATCATATATTACATTTTTCAGGCACCGTTAGCAGTTTGAAATTTCCCTATCACACACTATATAGCATATACCTACAGTAAGTCAAACAACAAATATAATCTATTTTAAAATAATAAATCATTTTGACCACTGAAACCTTCTACACTATACCCCCTGTCAAGGGCCATCTCACATATTACAAAAACATTTATAAGATAAAATGGAGAAAAAAAATTGACATGTATTTTTTGCACAAAAATGCTAAGACAACGACAAGTAGCATCGTTTCATGTAAAGTGGTGTTAAATAGTGGAATATCTTATTTATCTAGTCGGTCCATATTTCTGACATTTATGTGTTTATATTCGGCTGTATCACGGATTTCGCTTGAACTCATGGAGGTAAGAGCATCCAAAACACTAAAATTCGTCATTTTTTTCATGGGGCTTATCTTCTTATTGGCGTTTTGTAAGACTAAAATTTTAGGCTTTAGAAATAAAGAATGACTCTAATTAGTGCCGCCGAATAATATTTTGGACAAAATCATGCTTATTGTCTCTCCAGTGTGATGGCCAGAAAAGTGTCAACACCGTCCAAAAATGGCATATGTGTATGTGTACTTTTGATTTACCTTAATATGCTGACAGAAAAAATTGATAAACTGACAAATAAAGTGGAGAAAAATGACAGAACGACCAGGGAGATGACAGAATGGGTGTCACGGATCACGAGAGGGGTTCAACATGAAAAAATGGCAAGAAAAATGGACACTCAAGCTGTGTTTGAACAAATTCTCTTAATGCAGGAAAATCAAAAGGAAATGCTGGAAAATCATATTAAGATACAGGAAAATCAAATAAAATTGCAGGAAAAACAAAATGAAATGCTGGAAATTCAAATTAAAATTCAAACTGAGATGTCAAGGTATATCAATACTGTGATTAACAACCAAAACCAACTAAATAGCAAGATGGATGACCTGGTAACTGCACAAAGTGACCTTATGTACAAAGTTAACAGCATAATAAATCTAACGAAACTCTTCAAACCACACTGGACACTCACAGAGATGATGTTGTACAGTCTAATAAACTTACACAAAAACAACTAACAGAAGTTATGAACACTGTAAATAATCTGGAAAAGAAAGACAGTACTCTAGCTAAGCAAATTCAAAATCTACATGGAGATGTTATGCCGAGCTTTTACTGCAAATATTACCTAGGTACAGAATATTGTCTGGAGAGACAATTTACAGAGCAAGAAAAACTTATGAATTTCATTAATGGGGAGCATCACTCTATTTGGTTAGTTGGTGGAAGTACCATCTATGAAGGGCGAGTTGAAGTGAATTACCAGGGGAGGAGAGGAACCGTATGTGACGATCACTGGGACGATAAAGATGCCAAAGTGATCTGTAGGATGCTTGGCTATACTGGTGGTACAGCCCTACAAGGCAACAGACCTAAACAAAGTGGTTACCCTAGACACAGCTTTGGGGCAGGAACAGGAGAAATCTTGCTTGATGATGCAGCATGCTCTGGCAGTGAACAGTCAATATTCGACTGTGGCCACGGTGGCATTGGTGTTCATAGCTGTAACCATCTAGAAGATGCAGGAGTCCGGTGTGATCCCTGATCTCTTACTGTGTGGCAGGAACATCATCATCAAGACAATGCCAACATTATGGCATATTCTCCCACCAGATGAGTCCAAGCATCCTACCAGTCTGTTCATATTGGGTTACCTTCTGGTTCATACAAATAAAATCTTTAATCCTCAGCTTCCTAACAAAAACGACTGTGTCTTCTCTTAAATGCAAAAGCTATTTCACCACGAGGACCGAAGAACTAACTAAATGTTATGAACCACTGCAGAAGCTGAGGGTGAGGTTATGGCCATGTAAAAACGATTTAAACTCGCCAGTAACTTTGTGTTACTGATCGTTCCAAGTCGATACTTCTGTGGTGGTTCTTTTTGTTTTATGTCTTGGTGTTTAAAATATTTTGTGCTGTTGGCGCCTTATGTATGTTTTCATATTTTTAGTTAAGTTAAGGTAACTGAGTGGCCACCTATTGGGAAAATAGCTGCTCATTCGGCTTACGAAATGTTTTCATGGTATAAGTACCTGATTGTTAGTTTGGTTTTTTCCCACCTCGGTTTTTGGAGTGGGAATCTTTTTCTGATTGCGCCTTTTCCTGATCTTTGCCTACTTGTACCTTTTCATTGGTTTTGTAATTTTGCAACATCAGGGCTTTTATAACTTTATCAAATCCAAATTCATTATTACTCTAGACTAATATTTCCCTAGACAAATTTTCACGGAGCCTCTGGGTTACAAAATGAGCCATGTCACAAGAAAACCTGATGGATAATCTCCAGGTTTGACATAATATGCATTGTAAAGAGACGGAACACAGACAGAGTCACAAAATTTCATTTTCACATTACGAAAACTTGCCCATACAATATACAGAGATTTTTTAGCTGTAAAAACTGAAAATTTTCATTAGGAAATTTTTGATAGTTTTAATGTTTTTGTTCAAAACATTGATTGTGGGTACACGTTAGGCCCGCCTCAATGAGGCAGTTCTAACGAGTACCCACAATCTATGTTTTGAAGCAAAACATAGAAAAAATGTATACCCCTGTATACCCCAGTTTTACTATATGAAAGTGGGGTTTAGTGGGGTATTCATTACACAGACATGTTGTCCTGATAAGGAGGCAGATAAACAGCTGTACTGAACAGCACACATTAAGTGTGGTGTTCATCATGCAGCTGATGAGCATATTTGTTATTGCATTTTATGTGCAGCTTAATGAATAGATTAGCTTAGAAAATCAGCCTGGAATATCCAGCTGTTTCATCAAAACTTCTTTTATACAAGCAAATCTGTTATTATCAATTTGTTGTTGTATAAGATTTCAAACCAGACGGCCAATGGTCCTGTAAACATTCACCCGAGATCTGGAATATGCGACCTCAGCTGACCTTGCCATAAAACAGGTCAAGGTCATCTGGGGGTCATGATTAAACAAACTTTGTAGAGCTCCATTCACTGATGCTTCAGGCAAAGCTTCAAAATCATAGTTCTTCCAGTTCTGAAGAATAAGGTTTATAAAGATTTTTGCTATTTATAGCCATGGTGGCCATCTTGGTCATGTGACCTTGAACATTTGTATAAACTTTCATTCCCCTTCCTTAACGATGCTCCACATAAAGTTTGGCTTTGAGTGGCCAAACAGTTTCAGAGAAGATGTTTGAATATTATGGTCATATATATATACATGTATATAGCCCAGAGGCGGGGGCAGACAACCCCCTGAGGACATTTTTTTCCATAAACATAAATCTTCTGTCCATTGGCATACTCCCAGCAAGTTTCCCCCCATTTAATTACATTTTACTAATTTTCCCCATTCAAATGCATGGGCAACCAATGTTGGCCTTGCCATAAAATAGGTCAAGGTCATCCCAAAGTCATGATTTATATAAACTTTGTAAAGCTCCTCTCCCTGATGCTTCATGCCAAGTTTCAAAATCATAGGCCTTCTGGTTCTGGAGAAGAAAATTTTTAAAGGTTTTTGCTATTTATAGCCATGGTAGCCATCTTGGTCATGTGACCTTGACCATTTATATAAACTTTCATTTCTCCCTTCCTAAGAATGCTCTATATGATGTTTGGCTTTGATTGGCCAAACGGTTTCAGAGAGTAAGATATTTGAATATTACGGTAATATACATGTACATGTATATTGCCCCTGGGCTGGGGTAGACATGCCCGTGGAGTCCATTTTTCAGAATCATAAATCTTCTGCTTATTTGCCCATTTCCATAAAGTTCTTTTCCCTTCAAATGACATTTTGACAATTTTCCCCATTCAAATGCATGAGCAACCTATGTTGACCTTGCCGTAAAATAGGTCAAGGTCATCCAGGGGTCATGATTTATATAAACTTTGTAGAGCTCCTCCCCCTGATGCTTCATGGCACGTTTCAAAATCATAGGCCTTCTGGTTCTGGAGAAGAAGATTTTTAAACGGTTTTGCTATTTATAGCCATGGTGGCCATCGTGCCCATAAGCGGCATTATCAGCATTACCATCGTGGGGATAGTCTCAGCTGATATTTTTATGCTACAAGTAGCTAGGAAAGATGATTTACTGTATAAGCATTTCCCATCTGCCACCATGCAAACTTAACCCCGAAAAATTGCAGTTTGCTTCAAAGAATGAAGAGCTAGCTTAAACATACGGTATAGTCAAGAACATGTAAAAGAAGTATTTATGCCTTAGAAAAAAGTTAAATTTACCAGCCAGTTTTGTCGTAAAGTTGCGAAAAAATCGATTCAAAATGACCTAAATTTTGTCATTTGCGTATTGCGCGCCGCCATTTTGGATTTATTGGATTAGGTCATGGCATTGGGTGCCTCTTTAGAACATGGATTAAAATATTATCCAATGAAACAATTTGTTTACAAATTCATGCAAAATGGAGCTGCTATATTTAGAAATTACATCATAATAAAAAATTGGATATTTTCCGCCGATCACGTTAAAATCGAAGGCTAAAGATTGGTCAACTTTGGCGCGTATTTTCTCCGTAATTTATGGAGAGGCCCGGTTTGGACCAATACGAGTGAAATCTTCAGGACTTTTTCTTTCATGTGATACTAAATTTAACTTGGTATCTATAAGCGCTTTTATGCGCAGAATCTATAAGCGCTTTTATGCGCAAGTAAGGTAAAATACCTGCTCTATGCAATGGCTACTATGATAAAGACCAAGTAACAGGATATACCAAAGTGTATAAGTTTATTTATTGGTTTTTCAGGAATTGACATAAATCCACTGGCCCCTGATCCGTTTGTTATGGTCCAAGAATCTATATCTGGACATGGTATTTATGGGTCATTACGAAAATATGTCACCCACCTGTGTTGTGTTCTGGAAATTATTACCTGAAGTTACCACTTAGCCATCAGTTACACCAAACATCCTTCTCTATATCAACAGCAAAATGAAGAAAATCCAGAGTCTCGCAACAATATAAAAGTTGTTGAAAAAAATTATCCATTTCGCCATGTTTCAACCACAGCGTTGAGCAAATGTAAACTTCCGGTTTGTTCGATTTTTCGGTCCGTAGAATTACCAAAACACACCCGAAACACCAGTAATTACCGGAACACACTCTAGTTTTTTATTATTGCCTTTTATTGGCACCTGTATGTTAGGTGTATCGCCAGTGTATCGCTGGTGTGTGGCAGTATATATAGAGAGATCAATATAATTCTTCTAAATAAAAAAAATGTATTTGCTTATCACAATCTTGAGGGTCTAACCAATCTTGCGCACCTATATATATTGGTAGGATATAGAATCGGTCCTCTCGGTTCCATGATGCCCCCAGTAATTGGTATCGTTTCTTTTTGAAGGAACCGGTCCCTACATCCGATTTCTATGCAATTCCGTTATATTTTCGTAAAAACAATTCAATCTATTCTTCAATGATCATTTGTCGCAAGAACATTGATTTTTTATCCTGAGTGAATACTTCGGGTGTCTCTATGTTTCCAACTTTTTAGCAAATACCTATATCCCTTTCGACGAGCATTTCCATGGATAACTGTGCATTATTTACAACGCACAATTACAAATAGAAGTTAAAATCGTCACTAACACGCTCTGATGTGTTTTGTACCACGCTTATTTTACCCAGACAAGTTTTATTTATAAAATCGATACTTGACAATCGCCGTTATCAATTGCGAAAGTACAAATGCGTTGTCTGACCAAAAGGATTGAATAATAGAAGAGAGAGGTGTTGACTTCAATAATCACCGACGAAAACTTTGAGCAACTTTGTGCACGTAATACCTCTCATAAATAGCATACAACCACCTTTGTCATCTCGTTACGGTCTATCGATAATCCCCTAGCGAGAAATTGCACATGCTTGTCTTATTCTAACTACTTTTAGTGCTAATCTTATGAACATATTGGGCGTCATTTAGGCTTTGCGAGCAATGAAGACATATAGAAATCACTTAAACTTGACAATTATCACACATGAATTAACACACCATTCAAATGGCCGACACAGTTCATACACACATTATGCTTTTTATTAAAAAAAAACGATATTTCCATTTTTAACTCATATAAGCCTGCCGGTGGTCATTTTGTGGGACATAGGCAAACAGCATAGCCCCAGATGGACGCCGCCCCATCTGGGGTTATTCTGTTTGCTTACAGGAATTTCATCGAAAAATGGAATAAAAATTCAAAATCACTCCCGATATCCCTCAAAATTAAAGTGGACTCACCCAAATGAAAATGATGGGAAACCATACCATAAAGAGAAACTGTAAGAAAACTGCACCTTGGTCGAATCGGAAAGCCTAGCAAACAATCTTTTTATCTGCACATGCATGCCTAACTGTAATGCAATAAAGGAAGACATGGGTAAAAATGGGCGCCGCCGAATTCGCCAAGGTGAAGTTTCCTTGGTTTCTCTTTATGGTACTATGAGAACAATTAATATTTATTATCTTTTGAATATTAAAAACGGAAATATCATGTTTTCTAATAAAAACATGATGTGTGTATGATCCGTGTCGGCCCTTTAAATGGCGTGTTTATTCGTAATAATTGTCAAGTTTAAGTTTAAGTAATTTCTAGATGTCTTTATTGCCCGCAAAGCGTGAATGAGTGAATGACGATCAATATTTTCATAAGATTAGCACTAAAAGTAGTTAGAATAAGACAAGCATGTGCAATTTCTCGCTAGTGGATTATCGATAGACCGTAACAAGATGACAAAGGTGATTGTATGCTATTTATGACAGGTATTACGTGCACAAAGTTGCTCAAAGTTTTCGTCGGTGATTATTGAAGTCAACACCTCTCTCTTCAATCCTTTTGGTCAGACAACGCATTTGTACTTTCACAATTGATAATCATTAATGGCGATCGTCAAGTATCGATTTTGTAAATAAAACTTGTCTGGGTAAAATAAGCGTGATACAAAACGCATCAGAACATGTTAGTGACGATTTTAACTTCTATTTGTAACTGTGCGTTGTAAATAATGCACAGTTATCCATGGAAACTCTCGCCGAAAGGTATTTGCTAAATAGTTGGAAACACTCGAGACACCCGAAGTATTCACCAGGGATTTTTTCTGCAATTTTGGGAAGGGGCCTTAGGGCCTTTCTGATTGGGAAAATTAGCGGCACATACCCAGAATTTGGGAAATTTTAAAGCATTCGAAGTTGATGATATTTTCCAATTTGACATGGTTAATAAAGGTTAATCATTTAACATGTTTAAAATCATTAAATAATTACTTATAATCAAAGTTAAACATCATTTCAAACAGCAGAGTTTGATTTTCACAATGTTTAGGAACTGTTGAGAATTATTTTAGTTGTGATTGGGATTTTTTTTTCTCTAAATTGGGAAAAAAAAGTCACCTAATTTCCATTGGGAATGGGGCCTTATTTCGGCCCCTGAGACACATGAAAAAAATCCCTGATTCACTCAGGATAAAAAAAATCAATGCTCTCGCGGCAAATGATCATTGAAGAATAGATTGAATTGTTGTTACGAAAATATAACGGAATTGTATAGAAATCGGATGTAGGGACCGGTTCCTTCAAAAAGAAACGATACCAACCACTGGGGGCATCATGGAACCGGGAGGACCAATTCTATATCCTACCAATATATATAGGTGCGCAAGATTGGTTAGACCCTCAAGATTATGATAAGCAAATACATTTTTTTTTATTTATTTAGAAGAATTATATTGATCTCTCTATATATACTGCCACCCACCAGCGATACACTGGCGACACACCTAACATACAGGTGCCAATAAAAGGCAATAATCAAAAACTAGATTGTGTTCCGGTAATTACCTGTGTTTCGAGTGTGTTTTGGTAATTCTACGGACCGAAAAATCGAACAAACCGGAAGTTTACATTTGCTCAACGCTGTTGTTGAAACATGGCGAAATGGATAATTGTTTTCAACATATTGTTGCGAGACACTGGATTTTCTTCATTTTGCTGTTGATATAGAGAAGGATGTTTGGTGAAACTGACGGCTAAGTGGCAACTTCAGGCGCAGCCTCTTAGTAATAATTTCCAGAACACAACACAGGTGGGTGACATATTTTCGTAATGACCCATAAATACCATGTCCAGATATAGATTCTTGGACCGTAACAAACGGATCAGGGGCCAGTGCATAAATCACCTGTAAATGGCAGATAGTTTGTTGTTGACAGTAATATTTAACAAAGTATAACTTATGTATTTGTTGACCGATTTTAATAATTTTTTCACCAGTTTTTCTAAAGAATTAAAGTTTTTAAATATGTCTTCAATGAATTACAAGTTAAGCTTTTTAAAAATCATTTTTCCTAGCTACTACTAGAGGACCATTGGTCCTGTAGCTCACCTGAGAGATTATCACATTGTAAGCTCATGAGATTTAAATTAATTGAGAATCAACCAATGAATGCATGGACACTATTGACCCCCGGGGCATGGCCAAATTTGACCCAGGGGCATGACTGGCACAATTCATAATGGGGACTACCAAACATTGCTACATACAAAATATAGAAGCTCTGGGCCTTTTGGTTTCAGAGAATAAGATTTTTTTAGTTTTTCCCATTGTAAGTCTATGGAGACTATCTACCCCCGGGGCGAGGCCAAATTTGACCCCAGGGGCATGGCTGGCACAATTTATGTAGAGGACCATTAGCCATTGCCACATACAAAATATCAAAGCTGTGTGCCCTGTGGTTTCAGAGAAGAAGATTTTTGAATTTTTTCCCCATAGCAAGTCTATTGAGACTATCAACCTCCGGGGCCTGGCCAAATTTGACCCCAGGGGCATGAATGGCACAATTTATGTAGAGGACCATTAGCCATTGCTACATACCAAATATCAAAGCTGTGGGCCTACTGGTTTCAGAGAAGAAGATTTTTTTAGTTTTTCCTATTGTAGGTCTATGGAGATCGACCCCCGGGGCGTGGCCAAATTTGACCCCGGGGACATGATTGGCATAATTTATGTAGAGGACCATTAGCCATTGCCACATACAAAATATCAAAGCTGTGGGCCCTGTGGTTTCAGAGAAGAAGATTTTTGAAATTTTTTCCCATAGTAAGTCTATGGAGACTATCAACCCCCGGGGTGTGGCCAAAATTGACCCCAGGGGCATGAATGGCACAATTTATGTAGAGGACCATTAGCCATTGCCACAAACCAAATATCAAAGCTGTTGGCCTTGTGGTTTCAGAGAAGAAGATTTTTTTTAGTTTTTTTTTCCTATTGTAGGTCTATGGAGACTATCGACCCCTGGGGCGTGGCCAAATTTGACCCCAGGGGCATGATTGGCACAATTTATGTTGAGGACCATTAGCCATTGCCACATACAAAATATCAAAGCTGTGGGCCCTGTGGTTTCAGAGAAGAAGATTTTTTAATTTTTTTCCCATAGTAAGTCTATGGAGACTATCCACCCCCGGGGCATGGCCAAATTTGACCCCAGGGGCATGAATGACACAATTTATGTAGAGGACCATTAGCCATTGCTACATACCAAATATCAAAGCTGTGGGCCTACTGGTTTCAGAGAAGAAGATTTTTTTTAGTTTTTCCAATTGTAAGTCTATGGAGACTATCAACCCCCGGGGCGTGGCCAAATTTGACCCCAGGGGCATGGCTGGCACAATTTATGTAGAGGACCATTAGCCATTGCCACATACCAAATATCAAAGCTGTGGGCCCTGTGGTTTCAGAGAAGAAGATTTTTGAATTTTTTTCCATAGTAAGTCTATGGAGACTATTGACCCCCGGGGCGTTGCCAAATTTGACCCCAGGGGCATGAATGGCACAATTTATGTAGAGGACCATTAGCCATTGCTACATACCAAATATCAAAGCTGTGGGCCTAGTGGTTTCTGAGAAGAAGATTTTTTTAGTTTTTCCCATTGTAAGTCTATGGGACCTATCTGTTGCCATGGAAACCACAATTTTGATACAATCTGCTCCAAAACCTAATGCCATCAATCCCCCAACCCAATTATGGTTCACATTAAATTTGATCAAGATCGGCCTACTAGCTTCAGAAATATTCTTCTTTGAAATTGTGGACGGACGACGACGACGGACGACGACGACGGACGACTGATGCCTGCCTATCCTATAAGCTCACCTGTGAGCCTTCGGCTCAGGTGAGCTAACAAGACAAGTGCCTGTGTGCCCTCCCAAGGGCTGGTAGCAGTAAAAATGATTATGCCCCAAAAAACTGACTTACTCGGTATAAATAATGCAAGCAAACAATGTTGGAATACTTACTGTCTACTTTTGAAACAAATAAACTAAGCAAAGTATGCGAAAGTTTACTTTTAAACTTTTTATTCGCTTTTCTACGTCGACATTACGGATCTATTAGTATAGTTATCGTGCTTTGAGTAACGGGTCGTTTCTTTCCTGCTCGATCCATCGCTTTTTCTTGTCGTTTCGGTCTCTTGTATTTCGGTTGACACTTTTTACCCTTATGTCCATTGCTTCTTTCTTTAGTTATAATCAAATGATTTTTGCTTCAAGTGCAGGGTTTTGTAAATTAATCCACACTGTCAGTGACCTTTCATCATGATCTCACGAGCTCCCGGCGGGTGAAAGGTCGTGATGAAACATCACTAAAAGTGTGGATTAATTTGCAAAACCTGTACTTAATTGAAGCAAAAACAGTAGACTATCTGATTTATACTATAGGCTGTAAGATCCTTGTCAGCTTTTTGATACAATTTGCAGTTGATCAGTGTCTTTTTCTTACTGTACAAATGAGTGCTATTCATTAAGACAGGTGTTGTTGTGACACAGCTTCCTAATTTGGATCACTGACACTAGTAGAAGTGACCTTAAATCAACAGACACTGTCTAGACGATTGTCTCGTACTATATGACATTGCGCTTGGTAGGTGAGATGCTCATTGATTGGACTTAGAGCCAAAACGGTTATTCGGAGGCAGAGACCTTTACAATCAATTGGCTTTGTTGCTGGCAATTATCTGGAGACAGGTCAATTGTCTCAAAACTGCTGGTCATTCTTAAAAAAATGTTTACTGAGACCGAAAGGAGTGTTGTTTTTTTTTTTAGATTACGCTTGTATTGTAAAAAGACCATTTGGTTGAGCAGTTGATCAGTGTAAAATAGCACTGTTTAAAACAAGTTTTGTTATGGCACAGTCACGGGCTCTCCAATCATGCCAATGGTACCTTTGATTGGTAACATTTGTATTATTTGATCAATTTCATCACACATACACCAACATACCTACAAAAGTCCTGTGGCGATGGGCGAGTGGTGAAGCAGCAGGTGTAGGATACACTGGGAGCTGTAGTTGCAGACCTGCCCGCAGGCGGCTCAGTTATATATGGTCGTTTTCCGTGAGGAGAAGCAGTAAGCGGGATTCGGCAGTTGGCTGAGCGACTGAGCAGACCTACATGTATTTAGGAACGCACTGCTCATCCCGTGGCATGGGGAAGGAGCAGAAAAGGTGATTGGCCTAGTCAGCCATCAAAGAACTCACCAACACACACGAACCTATTTAAGAAATAATGATGGTCTTTCTCATTAGTGAGAGATAAACTACCATCACTTGTACCAATTTAATTTACAATGATACCGTTGGTAAAGAAATTGGTGCAAATAGTAAAAATGGTAATACCATGGTACCAACAAATGGTACCACTGGGAGAACACCGAACACACGCTGTATTGGGTAATAAGCCACATCACGATGTTACGACCTAGCGTAACTAGACAGGTACAGCGAAAAACAACCAAGTAATTTAAACTTAACAATATTTAATCAAACAAATAAATGCTGCAAATACATACAAACAAACAAACAGATAAGTAAATAAATAAATAAATAACTTACAAAGTTAATGTCAAATAAGTCCTTGTCCCTCAAATGTAAGTCCACAATCCAGTAACCAGAATATGAGCACATGTATATTTTAATCCACACTTTTATTCTAATCCAAAACACTAGTGAAACAACCAAAATTATATACTTTAAATCACTTCAAATTTCTGAATACCTACGACTGAATTGGGACCTATATTTATACATCTAAGGAAATTCTCCAGGTTTCTAGAGAATGATATAATAAACTTTTCTCTAGAAAAGAAACGAACTAAACGAAAGTTCTTTTAAATTCTCCAAAGAGAATTTAGAATTCTCCAGAGAGAATTCAAGGCCGCAACGACCATCAAGACTAAACGAGAGTCCACTAGACCCTTCGAGATCTCAGTATACATAGTCCAAATATATTTTTAACTTATGGTAAAAAAAAACACTCACTCCATTTTCATCTGGAATTATCCACAAAGTACTCATAGAATTTTCTATACTTCTAAATTATATAACAGTGATAAAAATAATCAATGACATTCTTCTACAAAGTTCTAGATAATAAATTGTAGAAACATAAAAAGAAATATATATTAATTAATTGGGTTACTCCCCTTTGATTATATATATATAAATTATAAGTAATAGCTTTTAAAAGAATCAATATTATTGAATCAATTATATATAACAACGAAAAAGGTGCCTCTGTAAATATATATGTGATCAGCAATGCAAATTAGCTAGCTGTAACATGACTTTTTAGTTTTAGTACAACATAAAAAGGTACAAGTAGGCAAAGATCAGGAAAAGGCGCAATCAGAAAAAGATTCCCACTCCAAAAACCGAGGTGGGAAAAAACCAAACCAACAATCAGGCACTTTATACCATGAAACATATCGTAAGCCGAATGAGCAGCTATTTTCCCTATAGGTGGCCACTCAGTTACCATAACTTAATTAAAAATATGAAAACATACATAAGGCGCCAACAGCACAAAAAAAAATTAAACACCAATACATAAAAGAAAAAGAACCACTACAGAAGTATCGACTTGGAACGATCAGTAACACAAAGTTACTGGCGGGCTTAAAACCTGTTTTACAGATTGCGATCACAAGGTGAACAATCATGTGACAAATATTGCCTTGTAGATTGTTACACAGAATCGCCGAGTGATGAGAAAAGATAAGATAAGATAAGATAAGAAAATATATTTAAAGACGGCATGACAAGGTTAACAAATAAACATAAGCTCAGAAGAGCTTTTGACCGTCTATCTAGCTAAGCATGCACATAAGTTTAATACAAGCATTTGGACATAATAATAAATAGTATCACAATATAAATACAGATATTCCTGGTAAATCCTGTAAAATTATAGCATCAGAAGAATTATAATACTTGATTGATATAAAAAGCCTATAAAAATATTAAATAAGATTAGCACATGTATGTAGCTGTTAAAGCACATAATAAGAGCATTATTCATGTAAAAGCAAAACACTGACAAAAATACAAGACATGACAGCATACACAAAAACTGAAAATAAAACAAAAGCAAACATAAGTGTTAAAAGAACTGAAAATAAATTTAAGAAACATACACAAAAACACAAATGAGACAATGTGTTCAGACTATAAAATAATTGAAAGAAAAATAAACACAAAACAGAGCACATACAACATGTTGCAGACAGTCCCATGGAAAAGCTACCTACATAAATTACATTTGCAATCCCCACCATTCCAGTTTGCTATAAGGGATTTGAACTGGCAAAATATTTACCTGCCTGAATTCATCTGGGAAGCTATTCCATAGAACTGCTGCAGCATACCTGAAGCTCTTTTTCCCATAAGCACTTGTTCTGACTTGAGGTACCTGTAAAATATTATTATATCTAAAATTATACATAGAATTATCTTTCAGTCTAACTAAGTTTGATAATACTGGGGGTGCCATTTCATTAAGAATTTTAAAAGTTTCTATTGCCATGGTTCTGAGTCTCCTAACATGAAGTGATGGAATATTAGCTTTAGACAGTAATTCTTCATACGTTGAGTTGAAATCATTATAAACAAACCTTAATGCACGCTCTTGAATCTTTTCTAATTTTCTTGAATTGTATTCTGAACAAAAGTGCCAGGCAAGCGGGCAGTAATTAAAAGGATCTCGGAAGATTTCTTTCGTGAGATTGCCCAAGAAATCTTCAAAATCTCAAGTTCTAGGCACTTAAATGAAGTTTATTACTGTTGAAAAGTAAGTTTCTGTTGTATTTAGCCATGTAATGTTGTGTGTAAGTCAAGAAGTGACTACTTTTAAAATTGGACAAAATCTTTCAATTTATATAGGATCTTATAGGAAATAGGAAACTTTTTATAAGTCCATGTTCCCCCCCTTGCCCAATCAAAATATTTTGAACACAACTGTATTTTTGTGAAGGACAGATTATGTCAAAATGACATGTTTGGGAAAGGGGGGGAAGGCTGTCAAAAAGCCCAAAAACCGATACATGGGCTCAGCTCTATTATTTGTAATGTACCAAGGCTATGGAAATATACTGTATATGTATGTTCTACCTGAATGAACAGACTATCTGTCCTATTTTAACAGGTATACACATTAAGTGTACACGTTACAATGCATATAAATATACTGTGCAAAATATGTTTCTCAATTTTTGACGGTTATGCTTTATTCGAGATGTGCGTCCGAGGACTTAAAACCTAACGTTACATTAGCACCACACAACTATTGGTTTTACCTTAATTTGATACATGCAAGGCTCTGTCAGAAGAACTTCCCTAATGTCTAGAAAACATATGGAGTCAATGTTCAAAGTAAAAGTTGCTTAATGTTTTGCATAGTATATTTAAGGTACATGTTTTTGCAAAAGTGATGGGCAGTGTTATTTAGAATTATAAATCTGATAAACATGATGCACCAGTTATTAGTCCACTAAATAGTAAATAGTTTGTACCCACAATTTAAGGTTGCAATAAACATATTGTAGTATTTTCTCGATAATCTATGGCAAAAAAGTTGTTTTCTGCCAAAATCATTTTTCGAAAAAATCTGACCCCTTCCCCCTTTGTCATGGATTTATGCTGCAGGTATGTAACATCAAAAGGTTTCCGCCATGTTGTTGCATTAATCAAACCTTTAATTTTACGGAGAATGCAACATTTTTTCTATAAAATTAACACAGAAGCTGCCAGAAACAATCAAACTTTGGGCGGAAAACCTATATAGTCTTCCGAGATCCTTTGACAAAATAAAAGTATGAAAAATTGTAAGTCTATTAAGCTTAGATAGAAAAGGGCTAAGCCTCTTCAAAACATTTAGCTGCTGTCCTGCTTTCCTGCATAAATTACTGACATGTTGATCAAATTTCAGTTGATAGTCAATATCAATACCTAATAGTTTAACTACATCCTCACATTTAATTTCTGTATCAGATATCCTCAGAACCAGATTTTTAGCATAGGTTTTCTCCCCAACAGCTATTGCTTGGAATTTCTCAGGGTTGGCCTGCATACAGTTATCATGGAACCACTGTAATAAAATTTGACTTTCTGATTGTAAAATCTGTATTAATCTGTCTAAATCTGGTGTGCTAAAAGACACAGTGTTGTCATCTGCATAATTATACAAGGTTCCATGCTCTAGAAAGTAAAATATGTCATTTATAAAAACATTAAATAACAAAGGACCTAAAATGGAACCCTGTGGGACACCTTTCTTTATCACAGACCAGCTACTGAGAATTCCATTCAACTTCACTTGCTGTTTCCGACCCGAAAGATAACTTGCCAAAAGGTTTACTGAATTATCACACAGACCATATGCAGATAATTTTGACAGCAGGATATCATGAGGCAAGCAGTCAAATGCTTTGGAGAGGTCCATAAGCACAGCAGCTACATATTCATTTCTGTCAAGAGCCCACTTCCAGTCCTCTAGGAGCCTCAATAAAGTTGTCTGACAACCATGAAGTGAGTGAGTGAGTGAGTGAGTGAGTGAGTGAGTGAGTGAGTGAGTGAGTAGGTGGGTGGGTGGGTGGTTTGGTGAGTGAGTGAGTGAGTGAGTGAGTGAGTGAGTGAGTGAGTGAGTGAGTGAGTGAGTGAGTGAGTGAGTGAGTGAGTGAGTGGGTGAATGGGTGAGTGAGTGTGTTAGTCGGTTAATTAGTGTGAGAGAGGGTGAGTGAATGAGTGACTTTATGAGTCTGTAATGATCTAGTAATTGATTGGATTTCGATAGGACTATATAGCTAAAGCCCCAGACTGAGAAAAGCCATCAAAAAATCACTTTTGGTGGCCACCAGTTTAGCACAAATTTCCTTGGTATAGTTGTTTAGTACTGTCTTTGGGAAGTATGAAAACCAATGTTTTAATTTTTTTCAGTCTTGCAAAAGTACTTTTATTCTGGGTGAAAATGAAGTACACTAGCTTGTTTGATACGCGACATTAAGGACATTTATCTCTGGGTACCCCGGGGGCTAATTTGACCTACCTTGCACATCCCCTCCCAGGACAATTTTTCAAGGGTGCCAAATCATTCATTGGGACCCCAGAAATGCAATACTTTTTGTTGTCAAAGATAAACTCTTCTGTTCTATGAAAAACTGCATGGTTTCCATGGCAATCATTGACATGATTCTCGAACATGGGCATGTACATACAAAATTGGTCACATCCTAACTGTTACTTATCCTAGACCACTGAACCTGGTCTCATTTCAAAGCTTGAGACATAGCCCTTTCAACCTATGGTAAGTAATGCAAGTTATCTAATTTGCATATTCATGAATTTTAATGTAAACATTAAAATGACAGAAAAAATCGTTAATAAAACATTAATAAACTAATTTCAGGACCAAACAGTCAAAGTCACACTTTGTTATTGGGCAAGTAATATCTTATGACAAACATATTGGTGTCATGGGCCTCGATAAATATTATCTCATTTGCATATTCATGAATATTAATGACATAGTCAAAAGTCGAGGAAACAAGGGAAAAACTGTAGCCGTTACAAGGTTTTAGATGGGTTATAAGATCTGTCTTGCATCCCTGAGACAAATTCTGGTGGCTGCCAGTGTAGTCAGAGGTATCACCTTAATGCCATAAAATATTGTCCTCAACAAAGTCAATGAACGCATTTACATGATGTAAAATTAAATAGTTTCCACTCCTACCCCTAGTGAGGTTCTAATGAATAGGGTACTCACAAAATATACATATACCAACAATATAGCATGCTCTAGAATACTATAATTGGTCTGATAGTGATGCATGACCAAGCAATTTAACCTTAATTCCTATTATTTAAATTTGTTGAGTTTGCTTCTTCGTGAAAATTAATAAAAATACATGAGAAATCTGTTACAAATCTTGGGAAAATAGTGGTAGACATACAAAATCACTTGTACAAGAGCTGGTGACAAAATCAGGATGCTGAAAAAAGTATCAAATGAATGCTATGACAATGTACTATGCCCCTTTAGTCTGATATAATAATGATCTGATTTTCAATTTCATGAATTATAATGAAAACGCTAGAAACAGGAATGAAAAAAAGGAAGCTGGTAAACGTACAAAACGACTTGTATCTCGGCAACCAAAATCTTTAACATGCTGAAAATGGCATCAAATGGTTGCTAGGGCAGATTTATGCCGTCCTGTACAACAATATACGAATCATTTGATTTTTTGCTTCATGATTATTAACAATACCTTTCGAATTTAGAGGAAAATTGCGGAAAAGTTAGGACGGTATACATAGAAAATCACATGTATCTTGGCTACTGATAAACCTAGAGAGCTATAATTGGTATCAAATGATTGCTAGGGCAGTGTTCCATAACCATGTAATCTGATAAATAAATAATCAGCTATTTTTTGTTGTATGGATATTAATAGGTTCTTTATTAATAAGAGAAAAGTCAATGAAAAATGAAGGGGTACACCAACAAAATCGCATGTATCTCAGCTGCCAATATCCTTAGAGAATTGAAAATAGTACCAATAGAATGTTAGGACAATGCACTATTGTTATGTGGTCTGATGGCTTAAGCATATGTTATTGCATTTTCTAAATGTTACAAAGTATTCTGAAAAATTGTGGAAATGACAGAAAATTGACGATTGTGCTCCAACAAAATTTATTAAATCTTGCCTGCCAGCATGTATGCTTTATATATCTAAACACATGACAATAAATCAGTGTTCTGCCTATAATTTGATGTCGTTTTAAGTTCTCTACAGCTCTTGGCAGTCAATATATACGCAATTTTGTTTGTGTACCCCTTCAGTTTTCGTTGCTTTTTGTCTTATTTATAAAGATCTCATTAACATCTATACAACAACAAAAAAATAATTATATATGTGAGATTACATGGTTATATTTGATACCAATTATAGTTCTCTAGGTCTATCAGTAGCCAAGATACATGCATCTTTCTATGTATACCTCCTTATTTTCTTCGTATATTTTCTCTAAATTCTGAAGGTTTTGCTAATATTTTAAAACTAAATATCAAAATGACATATATTGTAGTACACAATGGTATAATATTGCTCTAGCAACAATTTGATGCCATTTTCAGCACTTTAGGGCTTTTGATTGCCGAGATACAAGTCATTTTGTAGGTTTACCCATTTAATCTTTTCACTTTTTCTCTCCTATTTTTTAAGTTTTCATTAAAATTCATGAAATTGAAAATCAGATTATTCCTATATCATACTTTAGGATCTTAGTACATTGCCATGACAGTCAGGACATATAACCCCTATTTTTTCCATAGTTTGTCTCCGATTTCTTATGGGGTATTTTTTTATTTTGCATGAATAAGTGAATGCAATGATTTGAATATTAGGTATCAAGGTTAAATTGTTAGGTCCATGCATCCTCATCAGACCAGTTATAGTATGGTCCCAGGGATGTAAGATAGATCTTATAACCTATCCAAAACCTTGTAATGGCTATATTTTTTCCCTTGTTTTTCCTCGATTTTTGACATTTTTATTAAAATTCATGAATATACAAAGGAAATAATTTTCATTTAGGCCCTTGACATCAATACATTTTTATATGATATTACTGGCTCAATAACAAAGTGTCACAGTGATTGTGTGGGCCCGAAATTAGTTTATTTATGGATTTTTAATGTTTTTGCCTGTCATTTTATTTATTTTTTTTTTCATTAAAATTCATGAATATGCAAAGTGGATGACTTGCACTATTTATCACAGGATGAAAGGGCGATATCTAAGCTTTAAAATGAGATCAGGTTCAAAGATGTAGGATGCGTAACAGCAGAGATATGACAAATTTTGTATGTACACCCTCATTTTTGAGAATCGCATTATAGAATGTCATGTGTAGCAGTATACATCCCATAATTTCAACACTTTTGCAAGACTCAAAATTGACCAAACATTGGTTTTCAAGCTTCCAGTGGGTTCCTCTACAAGGGGGTATGAATGAAATTTGTGCTACTTTCCGACCACCTATCACCGTTTTTCTGATGGTTGGGGCCCTAACTAATAAGTAAATGAATGAACGGATGAGTAAATGTGTGATTGAGTGATTGAGTGAGTGAGTGAGTGAGTGAGTGAGTGAGTGAGTGAGTGAGTGAATGAGTGAGTGAGTGAGTGAGTGAGTGAGTGAGTGAGTGAGTGAGTGAGTGAGTGAGTGAGTGCATGACTGTGTGCATAGCTGAGTGCAAGAATGAATTGGATGGAGTGAGTTATAGTGAGTTAGCAAGTGAGAATGTTGATGTTTAATAGGTAGATGTGTGTTTGGCAATAATTGAGAATGTGTATTGCATGAGTGTGTGAGTCAGTGAGTTTGTGAATAAGTGTTTAAGTCATTGAGTAAGTGAGAAACTGTGTGATTTGGCAAGTGTGTGTATGAGTAAGTGAGTGAGTGAGTGAGTGAGTGAGTGAGGGAGTGAGTGAGTGAGTGAGTTAGTTTGTGTGTGATTGATTAATTGATTGATTGATTGATTGTGTGTGTGTGTGAGTGAGTGTGTGAGTGAGTGAGTGAGTGAGTGAGTGAGTGAGTGAGTGAGTGAGTGAGTGAGTGAGTGAGTGAGTGAGTGAGTGAGTGAGTGAGTTTGTGTGAGTGATTGAGTGAGTGATTAAGTGAGTATATTTGCGATTGATTGATTGATTGATTGATTGATTGATTGATTGATTGATTGATTGAGTGCGTGAGTGAGTGAGTGAGTGAGTGAGTGAGTGAGTGAGTGAGTGAGTGATTTTGGCAAAGGTGCGTGTTTATTTGGTGCATTGCGTGTTCATTTAGTCACGTGATAATTTCAATATGGCGCTTTGCTGTGCAAGTGCGTGAAAAAAATACTTTTGTTCTTTTACTCAATAATGTTGAAATTTTTATATTGTTTTGATGACGTCACATTAATAAACCCATACTTTGACATTTCCATGATGACTTTGGTGTGTCTGATCCTTAGAAAAGCGTCTAATTTCTTAATAAACCAACTCAATAAACAAGTTCAGCTTTTTTCAAAACTTTTCAAATGCATTTATTTTGTTCTTGCACTTTTGTGTTGTGATGGATATATAAGACACATGTACAGCCTTGCTGTATGAGCTTGTGGTACCCCTTTTTATACCTTGGGTGCCTCGGTACCTTAAAACACCATTAATAAAAATGCTATACTTGAGAATTTTAGCACCCATCCCTCACAGCTGGGGATAATTCTCGAATATGGAGACAATCTCCATATCGGGGGACTGTCTCCGTATTAGGAGACAAGTTATGTTAAAAGATAGCTATATTCCCCAAAAATTAGATTCCCTCGATCGGGAGAATGTCTCCCGTTTTATAGACTAAACATGTCTCCGATTCGGGGGACATTCTCCTCATCGGGAGACAATATGAAAATTAGCGATATTTTAGGTATTTTCAGACTGTCTTGCGCATTTTACTACAAAAACGCGCATGTTAAAACAAGTTGGGAAGACACCAGTCCATCAAGACCTAAATTTAATCCGTTGCATCAAAGAAATTCACCGTTGCGATTAGTACAGAGATGCGGGACAGACCCTGGTATAGTCACTAGATTAAAAACTTGGAAGTATTCTCATTTTCTTGGTGATTTTATGATAAAGCATGGTTACCTTTACGATAAATTTTCAAGCAGAAGGTACCAACTTTATTCTGAAACTTTTTATTTAGCTCATTTCCTGTCTCCCGATCGGGAGACAAAATTTTAACACATGGTTTATAAATTGATCAAAATGCATTAGACTCTATGGCAGTGTCTCCCGATCGAGAGAATGTCTCCATTTTTGAGAATTATCCCCAGCTGCCTCACCCGAGTTGATGATCAGAAATTGATAGACTCAGTATAGATAGATAGATAGATAGATAGATAGATAGATAGATAGATAGATAGATAGATAGATAGATAGATAGATAGATGTTTTCATACTGCAGCACCCTAGTACTAGTATTATGTGCAGCAGGTCAGAGAAACTCATGAAACCACAGACTTGTGTTGAAGGACAGAAGTTCTGTCATTTTACAGATCTGACCATCTGCCGATCTACAGCTACATGCTGTTTCAAAAGTTGTTTTCATGAGAAAAACATGCAAATTAACAAAACCGCATTGAGATACATGTTGAAATCTTTAATTTTCAATGGAACCTACCGTTTAGTGAAGATCAGAAGTGCCTAGATTAGTACATTTTCTGCGGAAGTCCAACAGTCATATTTTGCCATTTTCTGCGGAAGTCCAACAGTCATATTTTGCTGTTCTTCATGTGAAAATTGTGATAAAAAATTCAGGCATCTGTCGTTTCATAGATAGGTACAATCTGTCAAACGACAGAATATCTGTCCTTTTACATAATTATGTCGTTTTATGAGTTTCTTAGACCTGATCAGTGCTAGAATAAAAGCAGATTAAAAGGAGATTTAAAAGTACAATACTGAATAGTGAGACTTGATTTAAAAAGACATAGTGTTAGTGAAAAGGAGGTGAAGTTAAAAGAGGTTAAAAACAGGGTATAAAATTATGGTAGTCATGAGTTATCTTACTGACTCCTATCCTGAAGGAGTCAAGATCATCCAGTAGGACAACTTCAGAAGGAAGTCCGTTCCAGAGAACAATCGGCGCAAGATAGAAAGAGTTCTTATAGTACTTTACGCCAGTGTGTATCTGTCTGAAAGCAAGAGGGTGCATGTGACAAGTGTATCTCATGGGTCTTTCAAAGTATGATGGTAGTTGAATGGCAACACACCCATTAATATCTTATAAAGCATTATCATGCAAGCATCAATCTATCTATCTGCCAGTGATCTCCAACCAACCTCACGCAACATATTGGAAACACTATCATATGAGATAGATTAGTACATGTGAGGGATGCGTAGTGTGTCCGGAAATTGTTACAAGATAAGCAATGTGGAGCATGCTGTTTTAGTTTGACTGAAGATCTTCCCTGCTTGTTTTTGCTGTTGTTTCCACACAATGTCAAATTTATGAATTTTGAAACAATATGCACATTTAGCACACATTGGGTGCAGCTATTCATGTCAAGCTAAAATTTGATGACCTACAGATGACCTTATCCCCAAGACTAAGTAGGCGTTGTAGATATAGTTACTCCATGGCATACATCTGCTTGCACAGAGGCCTATAGTATAAATGTAGTTTCTTTCCCCCCAGACTGTTTTCCATTGCTGAAATGTCAGATGATTGTGTGTCCAAGTTCGCTTAGCTCGTGCGATCTATCTACCTATCTATAGATACTGCGACACCCTCATTTCTGAGTATTATGCGCAGGGATGCGTGCAAGAGAATAAAAGTAAAAAATTCAAAGTGAAACTTGAAAGACTGACTGTGAGGAATGAAAAAAGATGGTAGTGTTAGATTGTTAGTAGAGATGTAAGATTAAAAGCAGGCTAAAAACAATATTTGGTTTAAACACTATTTTATTCAAAGAAATACAAACATACATAACAAACAATGACATAGCCCAAACCCATTGCTTTCCTGTTATGCAATAAATAGTATTAAACTAAACATAGGGATAAGAAAACAAGCTTCAGAGAAGCTTATAACAATATTTCCATTAAAACAATATTTCTCTCTATGGCACTGAATAGTTGATCATGCTTACCTCCCTCTTGAAGGAGTCAAGATCAGTTAAAAGAACTGTTTGCTGGGGCTAATTTCTTCCCCGTCCGAACCCCCTGGAACAGAGCCGATGGTGCCTAATAGCTCTAGTGAATTATAATGAAAGTAAAGTTAATGCTATACAACAATATTCTTTCAGTTAGCAATGAAGTTCCCGAGCATCCAGTCATCTGTCCTATATCAGGACATATCTATGAGCGGAGGTTGATAGAGAAGTATATCCGAGAAAATGGCACAGAGCCGATGACCGGGGAGAAGATTTCTATTGATATGCTGGTGGATATTAAAGGTAAGCATCATGTGTCAATATGCATCATAGAAATTATTTAGCAAATGAATAAAAAAGGTAGTTACAGTAATTTCAGATGATACAGTGGAATGTTACAGTTCATTGCTTAAACAGGCTTTGTGTCACCAACTAGTTATTATTATACGAGCCTCTAGTCTAAGGACAATACTAAAATTAGAATAATAAAAGTTCTAAGTCTCGGATTATGTGTGATTTGTTCATTAATGTATGTTTACATTTGTCCTTATACTTTTCAGCTTCTCCCCTTGTGAAACCTCGTCCTCCATCGGCTACTAGTATTCCTGCTATTCTGAAGTCTCTGCAGGATGAATGGGTCAGTACTTACGCTGCTTGGCATGTTTAAAAATGAATGCATTTTGTATAAAAAATAAATGGATCACAGAATGGCTTTAGATATGTTGCCATTCATAATATTTGATGCCTGATGAGCTGCTTTGTTACAAATTACATGAAATGAAATTTGAGTGGCTGCCAACAGAGTTTTGCCCCAGCAGGCCAGTCTATGAAAAATCTGCTCTCTTGTGTCAGATGCATGTCTTAGACTCTACATAAGGTTTTTTTCCTGCAAGCAGAGATGATACAAGACAGGGGGTTTATGTAATTTCTTTTAAGAAAAAACAACAACAACAAAAAACAGTCAACAGCAAACAGTAATTACTAATACCAGAGCATATTTGTGGGCAAGGGATTGATCATAGAGTGTTAAACACTCATTTAACTTTATAGTTTAGTTTCAAATAAATTTGCATCATTTTTTTCTATGTCAGGATGCCGTAATGTTACACAGTTTCACCCTGAGACAGCAGCTACAGACAGCGAGACAGGAATTGTCCCACGCGCTATACCAGCATGACGCTGCGTGTCGTGTCATAGCGCGTCTCACCAAGGAAGTCACAGCTGCCAGAGAAGGTATGTTCTTGTCTTTTAAGATTGGTGTCCAAGCTAGTCTTTTAGGGTAAAAAATCTCGCTCGGATTTTTTTTTGAGATGATGGAATTGGAATATTAAGTTTGCCTATATATTCTCAACATTTTCACTTCTCCCTCAGAGAAAACTAGGGAGAAGCATATTCCCAAGTGAGCCGCGTCATGAGAAAACCGGATTTTTGCTTATGCGAAAACAAAGTCGCAGATCATTACTGCACAGCTGATCAGCGCCTTTGTTTTCGTTATACGGATAGTACAGTTCCTCCACTACTTATACCCAAAATTTCAAGCCTCTAGCCAGCTTCTGTGACTGCACAGGCCGGTTTGTGTCAGACCTGGTCGAAAACTCCGAAGTCCGAAGCCCGGTTTAAATCGCGTCACCGCTCAAGTCATCTTGAAACTTAAATTAGTATTAATGGTAACACCCAGACTGGGAAACAAGCCTAACCCCTTATAAAAGCAGTTTTGTGCATAGAAGCTATGGTTTAAATAAACAGATTAGCATTGCACATTGTAAATAAGTTTGATAAAAGATGAGTTGAAATCAATTGAAACATTTTGAAGAATGTGCCTGTTAATAATTGTTTACAAAATACAATATGTTTCATACTATTATTTTTCAGCTTTGGCCACACTGAAGCCCCAGGCAGGTATTACTGCAGGAAGTTATGCTCCCGCTGCACCACAACCGGTGAGTTTATTGTTAACCAGCTGTTTTTAGCTTACCTGAGCCGTTAGGCTCACAAGGTGAGCTTATAGGATGGCCATGATCCGTCGTCCGTCCGTCCGTCGTCCGTCCGTCGTCCACCATTTTCAAAGATCTTCTCCTCTGAAACCGCTTGGCCAATCAAAGTCAAATTTTGTATGAAGCATCTATAGGAAGGGGGAACCAATGTGTATATAAATAATCCAGGTCACATGACCAAGATGGCCGCCATGCCCATATATGGTAAAAACCCTTCAAAAATCTTCTTCTCCAGAACCGGTGGACCGATTTCAACGAAACTTTGCATGAAGCATTGATGGCTCAAGCACTACAATGTGTATATAAATCATGACCCTGTGATGACCTTGACCTATTTTACGGCAAGGTCAACATAGGTCGCCAATGCATTTGAATGGGGAAAACTTTTAAAATGTCATTTAAAGTGAAAGTCTTGCAGGAAATGGGCAGTAGGACTGAATATTAATGATTCTGAAAAAAAAATGGACCCCAGGGGCTCATATGCCCCCACCCCGGGGCAATATACATGTATATCTCCATAATATTCGAACATCTTCTCCTCTGAAACCGCTTGGCCAATCAAAGCCAAATTTTATGTGAAGCATCTATAGGATGGGGTAATCAATGTATATATAAATAATCCAGGTCACATGACAAAGATGGCCGCCATGCCCATATATGGTAAAAACCCTTCAAAAATCTTCTTCTCCGGAACCGGTTGACCGATTTCAACGAAACTTGGCATAAAGTATTGATGACTCAAGTACTACAATGTGTATATAACTCATGACCCTGTGATGACCTTGACCTATTTTACGGCAAGGTCAACATAGGTCGCCAATGCATTTGAATGGGGAAAACTTTTGAAATGTCATTTAAAGTGAATGTCTTGCAGGAAATGCACAGTAGGACTGAATATTAATGATTCTGAAAAAGATTGGTCCCCAGGAGCTCATATGCCCCCACCCTGTGGCAGTATACATGTTTATTTCCATAATATTCAAACATCTTCTCCTCTGAAACCACTTGGCCAATCAAAGCCAAATTTTATGTGAAGCATCTATAGGATGGGGTAACCAATGTATATATAAATAATCCAGGTCACGTGACCAAGATGGCTGCCATGCCCATATATGGTAAAAACCCTTTAAAAAGCTTCTCCTCCGGAACCGGTGCACTGATTTCCAATAAACTTAGCATGAAGATTGATGGCTAAAGTACTACAATGTGTATATAAATCATGACCCTGTGGTGACCTTGACCTATTTGACGACAAGGTCAACATATGTTGCCAATGCATTTGAATGGGGAAAATTGTCAACATGTCATTTAAAGGGAATAAATAAAATAGAAATTGGCAAATGGACAGAATATTGATTATTCTGAAAACAAATGGCCCAAGGGCTTCATCTGCCCCTTCATTGGGGCTAAATATTCAAACATGTTTATTGGCATATGTAGCAGATCTCAGGTGAGCGTTTACAGGACCATTGCTGTGGTGACCTTGACCTATTTTAAGACAAGGTCAACATAGGTCGCCAATGCATTGGAATTGGGAAAACTTTTAAAAAGTCATTTGAGGTGAAAATCTTGCAGGAAATGGGTAGTAGGACTAAATATTAATGATTCTGAAAAAAAATGGACCTAAGGGCTCATATGCCCACACCCGGAGGCAATATACATGTATATTACCATAATATTCAAACATCTTCTCCTCTAAAACCACTTGGCCAATTGAAGCCAAATTTTATGTGAAGCATCTATAGGATGGGGGAACCAATGTGTATATTAATAATCTAGGTCACATGACCAAGATGGCCGCCATGCCCATATATGGTAAAAACCCTTCAAATATCTTCTTCTCTGAAACCAATAGATTGACTTCAATGAAACTTGGCGTGAAGCATCCATGGCTATAGTACTACAATGTATATATAAATCATGACCCTGTGATGACCTTGACCAAGTTTATGGCAAGGTCAACATGGGTTGCCCATGCATTTGAATGGGAAAGACTGTTAAAATGTCATTTGAAGGGAAAAGCCAGCAAGAAATTGGTAAATGGACAGAATATTGATTATTCTGAAAAAAGAAAACGGCCCAAGGGCTTCATCTGCCCCTGCACTGGGGTTAAATACCATAATGTTCAAACATGTTTATTGGTATATGCAGCAGACTCAGGTGAGCGTTTACAGGACCATTGGTCCTCTGGTCTTGCATGTGTCTGTTTTTCAGGCTGTTAAAATAATTAGCTATTAAGTTGGAAATTGCTGATATTTTTTCTTCCTTTTGCTCAAAACATAGGTTGTGGTACATGTTAGAATTGCCTCACCAACAGCCAGAAGTTACTCATTTTCGAATTTGCAGTATTATAACTAATTTAACTAACTAAAGTTACTAAACCATATTATGTGTTATATTCTAGGCGTATGCGGCAGAGGCAGGAACAGAGGTGGCAGAAGAACCCATGGAGGAGGCGGGTATGAGTGAAGAAGTCCTACAGAAGGTAATTCACCTTATTCTCACTATTTTCTACACATTCCTCAAAAGTACACCACAACATCATTTCCGAAAACAGAGTTAACACTTACAGCCTTCCTTTCTGTTTTATCACCTTAACGCCTTTGTAGGCTTACTTTTACTTCCTTTTCAATTGTCTGTGAAAACTTTGTTTCATATTGTGTTGGAATAAAAAAAAGATAAATGAAAATGTCTATTTCAACTTTAATATCATAATGTTTCTATTGCTGAGCGTCCATTTCAGCTGCAAGACAAGGCTACATTGCTGACAGCGGAGCGTAAAAAGGTAGGTGGAAAAGGTTTAGTTTGTATCATTTCAAAGGAGTAGGACACATCAATTGCCTACAGTATTGGTTAGTACCCAAGAAGCAGTGGCTTTTTCCTGTTATGACTGAAAAATTGTTGATCAGGATATATCACAATACAAACAAACATAATCATCGTGAAACTTTTTGTGTGTGTGAAGAAGTTTTGTTATACGCCACAACCTCATTGTAACACTTGTTGGGGTCCACCAGTGTTTTAGTTTTTATTATTAGATTTAATCCGCTTATCTTTAATTTCAGAGAGGTAAAACAGTTCCCGAGGGCCTGGCTACCAGTGAAGACATCAGATCATACAGACAACTGGCTTCACATACTGTAAGTACATGTACAAATGCTTTAGCTACAACCTTTTTCCACAACTCAAATGCGTTTGAAATCCATTTGTTTTAACACAATGTGCAATTTGGTCACAACAGTGATAACAAAAATGATAAGATTCGATACGGTATCTCCATTCACAGAGATGTCCTTTTGTAACAAAATGTAGCTTCTATGATCAGCTTATATTGTTTAGGGTCTACACTGTGCTAGTGCAGCAGGTGTCTGAAACCTTGGCTGGAAATCTTTTAGATTTGATAGATTTTATCAAAGATTGTAAATGGTGAAAACAAATAAGAAAGCTGTCATATTCAATAAAGACCCAATAAAAACAATCATATTAAATTTTTTAGCACATTTTTTCAGGGTCTACACAGTGCTAGTGTACCTGGTATCCTATCCCTGGATATCTGTCTGAAAGATACCTCGAAGATTGTTACCGGTGGAAATGACAAGAATGCTGTCGTATTCAACAAAGATACAGAGCAAGTGATGGCCATATTGAAAGGGCATACCAAGAAAGTTACCAGTGTTATTTACCATCCAGATGAGGTATGTATGGTTATGGTCTTGCATTCTGGACAAAATATGGTCTGGACCAACAGAACAGGCATGTCACTTTATAAATGTGAGCATGAAGGTTTTTGTGGCACACAGATGCTGTTGTGATAAGACAGATTGTGAAACTATGCACCACTTGGACAATAAAATATTAATTGGTCCATCTATTCTCTGCCCAATCCATTAGGGGATTGGGATGGTTACAAAAGACTGGTGCAATTATGTATTAAACAGAAACAACACACAACTAACTGTCACTTACGAGTATAGCATACACATTTCAGGAACTAGTGTTCTCAGCCTCCCCCGACTCCACTATCAGAGTATGGGGCGTCCAGACAGCCCAGTGTGCCCAGATCATCAGAGCCCACGAGTCCCCGGTCACCGGGATCAGTTTGCACGCAACTGGAGACTACCTGCTCAGTTCTTCTGTGGATATGGTATGTACTTACAATGCAGTGTTTTATATTATAATAGATTAAATGTCAAATAGCTATTAATTAAAAAGTAATAATTATCAGTATTAGCCTTACTTGTGACTTTATAAGAATAAAGATATAGAAAAGTTGCAGCAATTGTTAAGCTGATCTGTATGTTTGTTTCACTTCTATTAAAGTTAGTTTACTCGGCATACTCAGTTTACTGTCAAGCCTCAAACAATTTGCCTGTGACAGAAGTTTGGTAGTGTTTTTCTTCTGGTTGGAAAACAAGGCATGAATTCTCATGAGGTGTTTTAATTCATCCTCAAAAATGTGTTTCATTTGATCTTATATGTGAAGTCACATCTTCTGGGCTGCTTATCATGGTAATTTGCAAAATGAAGCATATTTATTGCAGAATTTTGAATCCAAATAATAGCTTGATTAACTCTGAACACAATTTGATATAATTTTTTCAGCACTGGGCGTTCTCTGATCTTAGAACTGGCAGAGTTTTGACAAAAGTTGCTGATGGAAGCTCACAAAATGGTAAGTTAAATCCATTCATTTATGAAATGCATGCAAAATACTTTATCAGTCTTGTGAAAAAAATCATTGTTGATTTAAAAGAAATTAGTCAAGAATTTTTGTAGGTGTATGCTGTCTTTCAGAATTCGAGTTTGAGCATAAAAATCTTATCTTTTTTACACAGCTTCTCAGATTTCTCACTAGGATTTTGAAAATCGACACACATAGCCAAGAAAACATCCAGCCTGTTTTGATAACTAAAGCAATATTAAAACTTATGTTTTCCAGCTTTGACTTGTGCCCAGTTTCACCCTGATGGTCTTATCTTTGGCACTGGGACAGAGGACTCGATGATCAAAGTCTGGGATTTGAAAGAAAGAATCAACGTCGCTAACTTCCCGGGACATCAAGGACCTATCACTAGTATTGCTTTCTCTGAAAATGGTAAGAGACAGACTTTATATTTTTTAGGATTGGTTTGTATTGACTTTCTGCCTCTTTGATCAAAGACTGGGATTTAAAAGAGAGGATCTAACTTTCTGAGACATCAGGGACCTATAACTAGTATTGCTTTCTAAAATTTCTGTCTGCTAATCAACAATTCTCATCAAAGTTGTTGTGGTTTTTTTTCAGCCCCTAAGATACCTACAAGTGTGAAACTTTGCATAGTAATTCTCGACCCTGTGCCTATGACCTATATTTCATGCATGGTCCATTTACATTCTCAATTTTTTGGGTGTTTTTTGTATGACTGACACTCTTATAATTTCAGGTTACTATTTGGCTACATCTGCTGAGGATTCCGTGGTTAAACTGTGGGATTTGAGAAAATTGAAGAACTTTAAAACTTTACAACTGGATGATAAATATGAGGTTTGTATTATAACTGTATAGAGCATATTCTTTGAGTTTGACTTTGGAACAAGTTGGATTCAAACATGCTTGCTTATTATCTTGGCGACAAATTATTAAATTTGTGTACAGAAAGAAACATGTTCAGTGGCAGTACTTCGATTTAGTTTGGAAGGTAGATTTTATAAAATGATCTCATAAGATCTTTTGAATGTTCAGAAATTCTGGTATGAATTTATTTTTCGCTAGTCGAATTTTTGAATGACTGGGGGTATTTCTGCTTGAAGTCAGCAAATAAAGCTACACACAATTCATTACAGGTTCGAGCCCTGAGTTTTGACCAAAGTGGAACATACCTTGCTGTGGCTGGTTCTGATGTCAGGTAGGTGTCTGTTTGCAATAGATATAAGCTTTGTTTTGTGTTCTTGAAGGGAAATAGGAAGAAACTATAGGTTTACAATCTTAAAATAAAATGATGGGGTGATTGGTAAATATTTTGGTTATTGATTTGTATAAATTTGATAAGGTATGCAGAATCCTTTGTGTATATTTAGAAAGCTTTGGGAGTGTTAAACAAATACTCCAATACCAAATGAGTTCTGTATTAGAATTTGGTGTAATGGTCAGACCGAAATACTGAATCAACAAAATTATTTAAATTATGACTTTATACTGTTCCATATGGGTCCTAAAAAGGCTCAGGCAACTATCAACTTTGCTAAATCCCTTGCTATTTACATTTCAAGTTCTACATATTATACATTACACTATTATAAACTAAAATTAGATATATTGATGTTGACTATTAGATATATATTTTGAATGATGATCATTATGAGATATATTATGCCAGATTTTAAGTGCCCTTGCACATAGCCTAGGTATAACAAACAACATCTTATCATTCTTTATCATATGACGTCGCTGTTTTCCAGTGGATAACGTCATGTCATAAAAATCGTATGACCACACGTGTAATAACACTTTTGCGGGAATACGTAATGTCATTGACGACGTCCGTAACAACACTGTAAGTTTTCATTGTAAATATGTCCACTTCGAAGGCGATAAAATCCTATTTGAAAGTCATATGATAAAACGAATCTTACTCTCGTGGACATTTCATATGAAATTTATTAAACTCGCCAAAGGCTCGTTTAATAAATTTCATATGAAATTCCACTCGTGTAAGATCCTCTATTTAAAGAAGAAAACTACATCATCATTTTCTTTTTGTTGGTTAAGAGCTGCCCGTAGCTGATGTTTTCTGTTATAATTTCCAACCATAGATAAATTTTGACTTTGACTTTACAGGATCTACCTATGTAAACAGTGGCAGGAGCTGGCCGTCTTCAATGACCACACCGCCATGGCGACGGGTGTCAGGTTTGGTAACAACAGTCAGTTTATAGCCTCCGGTAGTATGGACAGATCGGTGAAATTCTTCGGATTACAGTGAGATGTGGAGAACTTGCGCAAGACTGAGCTTATTTCCTTATACTGATAAGCGGCAGTGAAAAACATGTTTAGAACTTGTATACACAACTTTGTGTTGCATTTACCAAATGCATATAATTGCTGAATGTTAGTTAAGCTTAGGTTCCATGGACAATTTTTCTTTGACGAAGGTTATTTGTCACAGAAACTTTGCCAATGAGTTTGTGTTCATATGCAGCAAAGAACATTGTTCAAGAAACGATATAACATAGCTCGGCCACCTTTGCCACAGATATTTGACAATGACACTTTGTCACAGAAGTGAGTTTACACAAGCATATTTTTCTGTGACAAACCTTGCCCGTGGAAACTAAGCTTTATGCATTTTATTTGTCAGTCATTATTTACAACATCAAAACAACTGTGAAAGATACCAACCACAATTTTATGAAGAACTCACTGTAAACAAGACAAATTCAAAAGTTTCATTATCCGGTGTGCTGTTAAAAGCCGTATTAAGTTTTTATGTTATGCCGTTAGTAGATAGAGAAATGCATTTTTTTCTCTCTTTTCTATGTTTTAACTATTGGACAAAAATATCATTTCATTTTAATTGTGAAATTCCATTGACATTCAGGAGCATGGCTGAACCAGAAATAGAAGTGTAAAGTGTGTAAGATTTTTTTAATTGATGTCAGATGTATATAGCTATGTGGACATGTACATTTCTTTCTACATATGATTAAAAAGGTATGGTGGCTTGGTGGGGTTGCTTGCTGCTCTTGATCAAGCATTTGATTGACATTCTGTTGAAATTTAGCCTGTATGTGAGAAAACCAACAACTTGGGTTCGGACCAGGTCTGACACAAACCGGCCTGTACAATCACAGAAGATAGCTAGAAGCTTGAAATTTTGGATGAATGCAAAAGAGGGATTGTACTATCTGTGTAGCCAAAACAGAGGCGCTGATCGGCTTTGCGGTTACCGCGACGCTGATCTGCGTCTTTGTTTTCGCATATGCAAAGTGTTGGTTTTCTCATGCGGCAGCTCAATGATATTTTTTTTTTGTCAGCTGAAAGGAATGGTCAGTCAATGGTATGAATGGGATCTGTCAATTTGAGGAGTTAGGAATACTGACCATTCCGACATGACCTAAACTGTTAACAGGTGGATGTAAAGTAACAAATCCGTCTGTTGAGCTGTCTTTGTATGACACAAGTCTTCATTGTTACAATTCATATGAGCCGTGTCGTGAGAAAACAGGATTATTGCCTATGCGAAAACAAAGACGCAGATCAGCTGTGCAGTAACTGCACAGCTGATCAGTGCCTTTGTTTTCGCTTCACGGATAGTACAATTCCTTCAAAATTTCAAGACTCTAGCTTTCTTCAATGACTGTACAGGCTGATTTGTGTCAAGCCTTGTCGGACACCCCAAAGACCGGTTTTCTCGCGTCGCGGCTCATATAATGTTGATGCATCTTAATCTCATTAATGTTTTATTAGATGGTTGATACCTCTCGCAGGGAGTGATAAGGCATAGTGGTAGAGTGTCGGACTCCGAATCTAGAGGTCCTGGGTTTGATCCCCACAGGCGTCATTGTGTTGTTTCCTTGAGCAAGACACATTGACTATCTACAGTACTGGTTAAACCCAGGATGTGTTTGCTCCGTCCCGACGTGACTGAAAAATTGTTGACTGGGACGTTAAGCCTCAACACAAACAAACAAAATAATACCTCTCACCTCGTGTGTGTGTGTTTGTGAAATGAAAGGAAAAAATAAGAAACATAGCTACCATGAGCTCTGCTGCCCAAATCTGATACATGTACATACTGTAAGTTCGGAAATTTTTGCATGACTTTTATTTCGCAAGTTTTCAATTTCCGATTTATTAGCGAGTTCTTGAATTCGCGAGCGGGCACATGTGCAGTCTATAAACATTATAGTAAGAGTTTATAAGCAAGAACTTTTTTTATTTTTGCGAGGTAACAAATTCGCGAATAGTAGCGAAAAAGTTCTCACGAAAATTTCCGAATTTACAGTAATTCAAGCCATCTTCTGTAGTTGTGTGGTTAAAACTGTTTGATAATACGATTTCATTATGACATACCTGTTATCATCGTTGAAAATCATTAGTAGGCAGACTTGAAAGCTGTGTACAGGTTTTGAGTTTTTCATCTGTGACAGTAGCTGTCTGTGTTCATCTTTATATAATAGTCTATGTATCGTCCAGGTACATGTAAAACTTGACAATAAAGAAAAAAAACATATCATGTTTTACAGGCTCTTCTTTTGCCTCAATTCAGACATGATTAAAACATTGTTGACTGGGATGTTAAACCAAAAATCAAACAAATTAACTTGTGCCTTGTCCAGTCTTTCGGATGAGACTTTAAACCAAGGTCCGTCGAGGGAGCATGGTGGCCTGATATTAGAGCATCAGACTGAATCGAGAGGTCCGAGGTTCAGTACCCATACGTGGTGCCGTGTTGTGTCTATGAGCAAGATACCAAAACTCCCCAGAGTACTGGTTAATACCAAGGAAGCGGTGGCAGGGCTGGGGTCGATTACATTGCAATGTAATCGATTAAATTACAGATTACTTTGTCCAAAAATGTAATCGATTACAGCTGATTACTGAGTATTTATTTTAGGATAAATGTGGTTTATTTGATAGTTTGACATTTCAATTACAGGGCTCAATATAACTATTTGTCAGTCGCTATGTGCAGCAGTTCAGTTTATGATTTCAGGGCTTTAAAGCTGGATTAATTTTCATGATACTATTAAAAGTTTTAAAACTGGAACAATTAAATCTCACATGACTTACATTTAATGTGTGAGGATTATATATGTGGCATTACTTACAAATAACATTTGATTCTGTTTTATTTATGAACTACTATGGATTAAAGAACAACAAGGAGAAAGTCATATCAGGCTAAACTTGACCAGATAGAGAACTACACTTAAATAGCACTGTGCCAAGAACAGAATTGAAACACAACTATGATTATTTGGCAACAAAGATTTCATGATAACTGGACTTGAAATTTAGAAAAAAAAATGGCCACTGTGTATGACAGCCAGAAAGCATGAGCCTTGTGCCATGGCAGTCATATACAGTTGCTTCTTACTTTGCGGGAGACCATACTGATTACATGGTCGATTAATAATTGACCTTATTTAGGCTAATGATGGTCTGTCTTTCCAAACAAGTATGATATATTTTGTATGGGTAACCTGTCAATTTCGGGAAGCAATTAATAAAATAGCAAGTAAGTTTGCAACTTATATTAGTTCAATCATATAAGCTATAAGTTTTGACAGTAGTCTTGTGGTCTCCTGCAAGTTTCTTTCAGATTGAGTATGCACTTTGGCGAACCATTAAATTACAATGTGTCTATGTTAGACAAGAAAGTTTGCTATTGTTTCTGTATTGGAGAGGGTTCCAACCTATTCGGCCTAAAAATCAAATTCCAAGCTGACTTTCCCATCTTTGTCCAACGTAGAATCCTTCTGAACTTTTTGTATGGGAATACATAAAGATATAGACTGTGTCCTGATTTGCTGAGAAAGCACAGAGCTTTTATATGAAACGAATGGTTAAAGATATGACGAACTTTAAGACTCGTGGATCATGATTCATGTTATGGATAGAAACTGATAATTGCTGTAACCACTGTGCTCATGTGCTGAACAATCACCAAATGTGCTGTACAAACGCTATCTTCGGCCAAAGATAGCTATGAACATTGATCAGCATTTTATACTTTGGAATTTTAGTAGGAGCAATCATGAATAACCGGACTAGCCTACAGAACTACCAGCTTCCAACTTGTTCAATTACTTTACAATATCACATCGACAGCAGATGATAAATGAGCCTTTTAAACTTTTTTGTGAACCTGTGTCCATTGGTTTGGTTTTGATTCATTTCAAACATAACCAGCTGTGTATGGTTACATGTGCGGCTAGGATAATGGTTTTGATTCATTTCAAACATAACCAGCTGTGTATGGTTACATGTGCGGCTAGGATAGTGGGACAGTCTCCAGATTTCTTTCATATAATATCCGTGGACAGTCTACGCCGTATGCCAAGCAATCATTCAGGACAAGTGAGTTCATGTGTTTTCACAGCTGAAGTTTGTCATTGTTCTGCTGACACATGAAACTAAACCAAGACAAGACAGTGATACTTGTGCTAAATGGATTCAGTAGACTGATTATAAAGCAAGAAGCATAAGACCCACTACTCATTTATGCATTGGTAATTTGACATTGGGGAAACTCAAATACACACAGGGATCCAATTGACAAAAGGACTATGGGTTTTACCATAGGGGTTCAGGTCCATCACAGTTTTGCAAATTTGTCATATCCAACCTACTGAAGTATTTGACTAATGTAGCAAACATTCATATAAAGAATACACTTACTGACTCACTGTTTTGGATTTTAAGTCATGAAGTGCTTTGATTCTAAACTTTCATTTTCACTGTTAAATGACATCTACATAGAATTGGATTTGATGCAGCCAAGGTCCAAGGTTACTATTTCACATCGGGTGAGCTGTTCCCCTTATAAACTTAGCGGTTAAACCGCATTAGAGAGCCATTTACCGGTAGCTGTTGTTATAAAGAACATGTGATTATAGCTTCCGGATGATTGTGGTAGACTTTTGTCGCAGATTTGCCGTTATAAGTAAGCATGACACGCCTGTTCCTATTAGCCAAATACATTCATTTCATTCACATGTAGCGGTGGGTCTGTGGCGTGGAGTCTGCTCTGGTCGTCCGGAGGCTGTACAAAGTGCAGTAATACCAGCTGTACTTTAAGCACAATTAAAAATTTTTAGCTATGACTCACTACTATTTCAAATCTATCTACCAGTTGGCACATTGTAGTCGGCAATACTGGTGTATGCAGGGGCAGTCTTCTCAGTCTCTCCAATCCTCTGCGTAGAGTGACTGGACTGTGTTTGTGTTATATGAGTGTTGTTTCAGTGCTTGTGCAATGATATGGGATACATGGGGTTGTCTTTCATATTGATACCTGTGTTTTTATTTGCCCAGATTTCTCTAGTTTACAGTCTGACATTTACTATTGATTCATGATGGCATTTGAATTAAACCAAACCTAGATTGAGGTTGACAGACAAGTATGGCAAAGTTATGATCAAAGGTTTAAACTGAAATTATTTTACAGACAGGAATCTGGGCTAGTTCACCCAGTGTTATTTACATTTTGATGACAGGACCAAAATAAAAATGCAGCTTCAGCATTACTGGGGTTTCAGATTACTTCTTTTGATATGAATTAGTGGCTTGTAGAACACTGTGGTTGAATACAAAGATAATGGTGATCAATTGAGTCTGAATGTCAGGTCAACCTATGTACATGTATTTGACAGATACTGCCACTCTAGTGGTGATGACACTTAATTATTATTTAAATATCAGCAGCTGCTTCTTATATGTCTAAGATTCTCATTTTTCTGCACCTTTTACGATGTTATTTTCACAGTCTGTGCATGTGTTTTATATTATGTATATTCAGATTTTTATCACAATTATTGTTTTCATTATTCCGATCTATGCCTTTGGATCACTGATTGCTCTGTCATAGCGTATCTGTATTAAGCTGGCTTAGTATCCTGCCTGGTTGTCATATCCAACATCTCAACCTCTTAATAGCACTATTGCTGGGATCCAAACCAATTTCCATGTTTGCTATCCAATCTGTATATAATAACGAGAGTAAAAAAATTATAGAAATAAGAAAATTAGTCCAATTGCGTTCCAACCATCCAAGGCCTTGTTGTAATGAACTGTGTTCTTGAGAGGTCCAGGTGTACTAGAATGTGACAGACTAATCTAGTATTGAGTTATTCCTTTAATTAAAATTCCTTGGGGACCAATCAGCTGTGAACCAAACAATTGTTTCCCAACTGATTGCTTTTGGGGATATAGCTACATTTCTACCTGAAATTTAGCTATTTACATTCCCCAAGTCTTTGGTATGTACTCAATCCCTGCCCTACCTGCTTGGCCTCCATACTTATATAGCACTGCATTGACAGCCTGATCTACTTTACACTACTCAGCTACACGCTTTCCAACACACAATACTGCCACCTGCGGCACCATCACACAACTACGACCGCCACCAGCGGCGGTACCTACAATTGCCACCAGCGGCAAACCACATAACACTGTGTTTCGCACACACTACTACAGTCTGTCAAGGTATGTGCTCATGTAAGATTAGCAAGCTACATGTTTACTGGATGGCAGTTTCGGCGGGGACTGCAAAACTTAGGTTTATACATACTAGCTTGATTTTGCAGGTGATGGCCGGTTCACTCCAAACTGAGAGCTGCTACGCCTTGCGCCGTCAGCAGTTTCCGACTCGGAGGTCAAACTCAAGCTAGTATTCTTTGGTTCACACTGAGCTGGTTCTTATATGCCAAAGATATATATTTCAGTTGGTATGTAATAAATAGAGTGAATATAAAGCATCTACTTTTTTGAGTTATCCCAAGAAATATAGATCAAATAAATGAGTATTTATTTTAGGATAAATGTGGTTTATTTGATAGTTTGACATTTCAATTACAGGGCTCAATATAACTATTTGTCAGTCGCTATGTGCAGCAGTTCAGTTTATGATTTCAGGGCTTTAAAGCTGGCCACCACCACCCCACCTGACCAACCTTTATCTGTTTCCTAATAAGAACCAGTTTAGTTTTATTTTGTTTGTTTGTTCCAAGCACTATTTCGACTCATTTTATTTCATTTTTTTTTTTTTTTTTTTTTTTTTTTTTTTTTTTTTTTTTTTTTCTCACAATGTCATTGTTGGATAAGGGGGATATAGCTACATTTCTACCTGAAATTTAGCTATTTACATTCCCCAAGTCTTTGGTATGTACTCAATCCCTGCCCTACCTGCTTGGCCTCCATACTTATATAGCACTGCATTGACAGCCTGATCTACTTTACACTACTCAGCTACACGCTTTCCAACACACAATACTGCCACCTGCGGCACCATCACACAACTACGACCGCCACCAGCGGCGGTACCTACAATTGCCACCAGCGGCAAACCACATAACACTGTGTTTCGCACACACTACTACAGTCTGTCAAGGTATGTGCTCATGTAAGATTAGCAAGCTACATGTTTACTGGATGGCAGTTTCGGCGGGGACTGCAAAACTTAGGTTTATACATACTAGCTTGATTTTGCAGGTGATGGCCGGTTCACTCCAAACTGAGAGCTGCTACGCCTTGCGCCGTCAGCAGTTTCCGACTCGGAGGTCAAACTCAAGCTAGTATTCTTTGGTTCACACTGAGCTGGTTCTTATATGCCAAAGATATATATTTCAGTTGGTATGTAATAAATAGAGTGAATATAAAGCATCTACTTTTTTGAGTTATCCCAAGAAATATAGATCAAATAAATTAAGATTTAGAATGTAATCGATTAAATTACAATTACTTTGACAAAGTAATCAGATTACTTTCGATTACTTTGGTTAGATGACAATTAATATCTCTTCTAAATTGGTTAAGGTAACTGAGTGGCCACCTATTGGGAAAATAGCTGCTCATTCGGCTTACGATATGTTTCATGGTATAAGTACCTGATTGTTAGTTTGGTTTTTTCCCACCTCGGTTTTTGGAGTGGGAGTCTTTTTCTGATTGCGCCTTTTCCTGATCTTTGCCTACTTGTACCTTCTTTTATGCAAGTGTTTGCTTCTCACTGGTATTTTAGGTGGAAAAAATAGCAATTCACTAAAAGTATCATTTGAACTCAATTCTATTTATCAAGAATTATCATATTATTTTCCTTGAAGCCGAACCAAACATGATTTAGCGAACCAAACACGATTCCAGATTTTAAACCAAGGTCCCACCTCTATGACCTTAGTTGTTGGATAAACCACCATATTCTCACCGCTGTGTCTGGTGTGGGTTTGAGCCCCATACAGGGCAGATGTGAGACAAGCCAAGTTCTGCTTGCAGGTGTGCCAGGTGGTTTTTCTCGGTGTTCTCCCGTTTTCGCCCCACCTATTGGCCCGTCTCACATGAGCTGAAATAATCTTAAAAGGGATGTTAAAAAAGCTGCCACATATACTGTTCAACAAAGTTTTGTCCTTCATTGAGTTGTTGTTATATTGCTGAATTTTATCAAGTAGGCAATTAAGGATGATAAATTGTATATTCATGAAAGTCCTGCAAAATATAAACCTGCATATTTTTTTTCTAAAACACAGTCAGAAAAAAAGCCTTACATGAGTAAAACAATAAGCAGTGACCAGGAATGGACACAATTAGTCCTTATCCTTGAAAACCAAACTGCAAGAAGCTAAAAATTTGGTTAACTGTAACTTAATGATCTTTGGTTAACTTAACATGTCCATTTGTAAAGAAAATATAGTTCTATATAATGCATATCTTGGTTGTTAACAGTTTGTACAGGTGTGGTCACAGGTAAATCTCCCATTTGTTTGACTCAAATGCATAATCAAATTAATTCATCAGCATACAACAAAAGAAATTGTTCACACCCTGAACAACCTTTGTTTTCAATAGACTAACAAGCCAATTAAAGCGACACAGCCATATAAACCTAAGTGGTGCATTAGACTGAGCTTAGAGGAATCATTAAGTTGTATGCTGTTGAAATGCTTGAACATTGCTGCCTGTGATTGCTGTATTAAAAATGGAATGTAACTTAAGGTGTTAGAAAATGTGAATTTTCAGTGGATATGCAGTTTCCATAATAGACTGAAAAAGGCATTAAAATATATATCAAATAAGTTTGTGATGTTCATTTCATTCTATAACTGAACAAGAAAGACAATTTTTGTGAATTATTTCCTTTTTTGTGGGGGGTTTGGATTTTGCCTATATTCATGTATACCATTGATGCACATTACCATTTAGCATAAAACCTGTCAAAATCTGTCTAATTGTAATCAGATGTAATCAGAATGTAATCATGATTACAAGCCACTTTTTCAATTGTAATCGATTAGATTAAATTACTTGTAATCAGAAAAATGGCTGATTACTGATTACAACTGATTACTTCAAAATCGGTAATCGATTACAGGTGATTACGATTACAAATTACGATTACCCCAGCCCTGAGCGGTGGCTCTGTCCCAACTTGACTGAAAAAGTATTGACTGGGATGTTAAAGCACAACACAATCAAAACCAGGTTCCATGGTTCCATTTCTATGTGATCTTAGTTATTGAGTGAATCGTAAAACAAAAACAGCCAAGCAACATCATCTACTTTAGCACCAAAGTTTTGCCAAAATTATTACTAAAATCAAATTCATATAGTCATGTTCTTGAAGTAGGCTTACGTGTATGCCCGCAGCTCTGTGTGCCCGCATCACTGGAATCCGAGGCACTTTCCATGATCTTTGGCCCCATTAAATCATAAGAATGACATTAAATCTTACACTAGTTGTCATTTACATTTCAAAGGATATCTTTGAGTAGGTCTGTATTTATTGTAGTGTCAAAGGTGACTGGGGGTGTTCATTGTAGTGTCAAAGGTGACTAGGGGTGTTTATTATAGTTCCAAAGGTGACTGGGTTGTTTAATGTAGTCACAGTAGTGTCAAAGGTGACTGAGGTGTTTAATGTAGTGTCACAGGTGGCTGGGTGTTTATTGTAGTGTCACAGGTGACTGGGGTGTTTATTGTAGTGTCACAGGTGACTGGGGGTGTTTATTGTGTCAAAGGTGACTGGGGTGTTTATTGGATTGTCACAGGTGACAGGGGTGTTTATTGTAGTGTGAAAGGTGACTACTGTCTGAACACCATCTTTCAGAAACTGCTTTTTTCAAAATCTCACTTTTGTGAAACACTACAAGAACATATGACTGTGTAATCTTTTTGCAACCCAAAAGTCGTAAAAATTGCTACAAAAATTTTGAAAATCGGTTCACTAGTAAAATAATTATGCCCAAAAATTATTTTGAATAGGCCTTTTGCATGTGCAAGGGAGGTAATCCATACACCTGAAGAAAATCAAGCAAATCTGTGGAATAATTTTAAGAGTTTGATGCTCAGCTAATTTTGTTTTGGTTTGGTGCATTTTAAATGAAAAATAATCAATTTAGATTTTTTCTGGGAAAATAGTTACTTCCCTTGCTGACATTTTTACAATGGAAAAAGCCCTATCCAAAATTACTTTCTGGCATTAAATTTTTATGTGTTAACCGATTTTCAAAATTTTTGTGGCACTTTTTAGGACTTATGGAATGCAAAATGGTCACATGGTCATATTTGTCTGGAGGGTTTTCAGAAAAGCGAGATTTTGAAAAATGCAGTTTCTGGAAGATGGTGTTTAGACAGTAGGTTGTTTATTGTAGTGTCAAAGGTAACTGCGGTGTTTATTGTAGTGTCAAAGGTGACTGGGGTGTTTAATGCAGTTTCAAAGGTGACTGGGGTGTTTATTGTAGTGTCATGGTGACTGGGGTGTTTATTGTAGTGTCAAAGGTGACTGGGGTGTTTATTGTAGTGTCACAGGTGATGGGTATTTTTATAGTGTCAAAGGTGACTTGGGGTGTTTATTGTAGTGTCACAGGTGACTGGGGTGTTTATTGTAGTGTCAAAGGTGATGGGGTGTTTATTGTAGTGTCAAAGGTGACTGGGGTGTTTATTGTAGTGTCAAAGGTGACTGGGGGTGTTTATTGTAGTGTCAAAGGTGACGGGTGTTTATTGTAGTGTCACAGGTGGCTGGGGTGTTTATTGTAGAGTCAAAGGTGACTGGGGGTGTTTATTGTAGTGTCAAAGGTGACTGGGGTGTTTATTGTAGTGTCAAAGGTGACTGGGGTGTTTATTGTAGTGTCACAGGTGGCTGGGGTGTTTATTGTAGAGTCAAAGGTGACTGGGGGTGTTTATTGTAGTGTCACAGGTGGCTGGGGTGTTTATTGTAGTGTCAAAGGTGGCTGGGGTGTTTATTGTAGTGTCACAGGTGGCTGGGGTGTTTATTGTAGAGTCAAAGGTGACTGGGGGTGTTTATTGTAGTGTCAAAGGTGACTGGGGGTGTTTATTGTAGTGTCACAGGTGGCTGGGGTGTTTATTGTAGAGTCAAAGGTGACTGGGGGTGTTTATTGTAGTGTCACAGGTGACTGGTGTGTTTATTGTAGTGTCACAGGTGGCTGGTGTTTATTGTAGAGTCAAAGGTGACTGGGGGTGTTTATTGTAGAGTCAAAGGTGACTGGGGGTGTTTATTGTAGTGTCAAAGGTGATTGGGGTGTTTATTGTAGTGTCAAAGGTGACTGGGGTGTTTATTGTAGTGTCAAAGGTGACTGGGGTGTTTATTGTAGTGTCAAAGGTGACTGGGGTGTTTATTGTAGTGTCAAAGGTGACGGATGTTTATTTTAGTGTCAAAGGTGACTGGGGGTGTATATTGTAGTGTCAAAGGTGATTGGGGTGTTTAATGTAGTGTCAAAGGTGACTGGGGGTGTTTTAGTGTCAAAGGTGACTGGGGTGTTTATTGTAGTGTCAAAGGTGACTAGGGGTGTTTAATGTAGTGCCAAAGCTGACTGGGGGTGTTTATTGTAGTGTCACAGGTGATTGGGGTGTTTAATGTAGTGTCAAAGGTGACTGGGGGTGTTTTAGTGTCAAAGGTGACTGGGGTGTTTATTGTAGTGTCAAAGGTGACTAGGGGTGTTTATTGTGTCAAAGGTGACTGGGGGTGTTCAATTAACATTTAAATGCCACATAAAGATCACAAGTATTAATGGATAAATGACTGAAACACAACCATAGATGTTGACAGGATACTAGTAAACTGGTGGAATGATAACCTCGGGTAGGAGAGAGCACAATAACCAATCAATTACTGATAACTTTCTCAAAGAGGTTTTTGTTCCATGTATTCCTTGAAGGACCCAGTACAACAACTTGATTACTTGCATGAAACCAAAAATTCACATCTGACAATAAAAGTTTGCTAGCATGAACTGTGCACAAAAGTTTGCTTTACAGGATATAAGAAATACACATACAAGTATCTATAAGATATTTTAATGTAAAAATAATTTTCAACTAAAACTTGCCAACCAGTGACAAATATAATAATGAACAACAGCCAACATTGAACAACAATAACATTATGGTCAATAATTAAAGTATCAAAATGCAAATGCCTAATATTTTTGGTATTGATGAATTTCTTTCAGTGTAGACCCATGTCACAGACTGACCGTTCTAAATATTTAGACATGCCGATGTTGGCCTATAATGATAGAAATCATCCCATTTATATTAAAGCAATTGTTTTCAAGCAATCGTTAATATTCTTCCAACGGAAACTTCAAAACTTTATTGTCATTCTGGGCCAAATGAGCCGCAAGACGAGAAAGCTGGATTTTCGCCTATGCGAAAACGAAGGCGCAGATCAGCTGTGCAGTAACTGCACAGCTGATCAGCGCCTTCGTTTTCGCTACTCGGATAGTACAATTCCACTTCTACTTATATCCAGAATTTCAAGCTTCTAGCCCTCTTCTGTTGCTGCACAGGCCGGTTATTGTTGGACCTGGTCGGAAATCCCGAAGCCCGGTATTTCTCGCGTCGCGGCTGAAATATTGTACAAGACCTTCAACTTGTTACTTTTTTGCATTTACCTTTAGTTCTTAATGCATTTTCTGAAGGATAAAAGTCAAGTTATCAGCTGACATAATCTTTTCTACAATGATAACTATAATGAAACACTAAAGCACTAGTTGTAAATTGACCAATCAAATCAAGCCCCTGCCATGCATTTAAGTCCTTTAAATGCAACTGTTGGCTTTCGTGATTATGCATGTAATATGAATTCTAGCTACTTTGGTATTTGAGCCATCGCATGAGAAAACCAGCAATCTGGGTTTCTGACCAGGTCTGACACAAATCGGCATGTAGAGTCATAGAAGAAAACTAGAGGCTTCAAATTTTGGGTTTAAGTAGAAGAGGAACTAGACTATATGAGTAGTGAAAACAAAGGTGCTGATCAGCTGTGCAGTTACTGCACAGCTGATCTGCGTCTTTGGTTTCACCTATGCATGTTGTTGGTTTTCTCATGCGTAGGCTCATTTTCAAGCTATTTTAGGGCCTTCTGGGTGGGGGTCAGGCACTAATAATGGTCCTGGGCAATACACCTACCATATTTCAGCCGCATCGTGAGAAGACCGGATTTTTGCCTATGCGAAAACAAAGGCGCAGATCAGCTTCGCAGTAACTGCGAAGCTGATCAGCGCCTTTGTTTTTGCTACACGGATAGTACTATTTCTCTTCTTCTTAAACCTGAAATTTGAAGCTTCTAGCCTGCTTATACGACTGTACAGGTCGGTTTGTGTCAGACCCTGAAGACCACTTTTCTCGTGCCACGGCTGATTTGCCAATATGCCCCAACAAGCCCACACTCAGTTCTCAGCACATATTACATACTTTGATCAATACACTTACAAGACGCAAGGAAACAATCTTTGTCAAAACAGTATCAATTTAACATAACATTTTGGTAAAATACAACGCATCACAGAAAAATTTTATGAATGCTGATGAGATAATAAGGACAAACAAGTGCATATTTGATCCCGGCCTAGAAAGCATCAAGCAAACATTTTTTTTTTTTTTATTCTGTTTTACGTCCCTTTCAAGATTATTTCAGCTCATATGAGATGGACCAATCAAAAGGTGGGCGAAAACGGGAGAACCCCGAGAAAAACCACCTGACACACCCGCAAGCAGAACTTGGCTTGTCTCACATATGGCCAGAGTGGGGCTCGAACCCTACACCCGACACAGCGGTGAGATGATCTAGTGATTTAAGAAACAGCGCTCTTAACCACTCGGCCACGGGGGCAGCCAAACCTTAAATCAACAAAACCCAAGGGGTGCTCATATTTATGGAGAATGGAAATACAATCACAACCCCTTACCAATCAAATATGCACATTTTTGTTCTACGTGGATAAATAAATACACATGTAAAATGTATGGTCAATAAAAACTAACATGAACATTCAAATTGTTTTTGGATTGGTAAATAGAGGAATTTTAAAAGTAACAGCATTGCAAACAAACAAATGCCCTGCACTTGGCCGAAATGCCTTTTAACTTGCTATTGAATATTTTCTACTCTATCTTATTCTTTTACACCTGGGCCCAGTTGTTCAAAATTAACGATGTTGTTAGTTAATGATTCGTTAAAATTTCGAATGGCCATATTACAAATACACTGTTATTTTTTGTGGAAAAGATGTGAGAATTCTCACATTTTTTAACAAAAAATAACAGTGTATTTGCTTTTGAAGTCGATATATAGTTAACAAATTGAGGGCATTATGACATCGTTAAGCTAACAAAGTTTTGAACAACTGGGCCCAGATTGGTTGCTTGAATCTTTCGAGCCATGTCATGAGAAAAACAGACTTTTGAATATGATTAAAAGAAGATACACAGATCAGCTGTGCATTAACTGCAAAGCTGATCATCGCCTTTGATTTGCTACACAGTTAGTACAATCACACTAAATCCAAAATCCAAAATTTTAAGCTTCTAGCTGTTTTCTTTGAGCTGGTCAGAAACTCCAAAGACAGTTTTTCTCACATCACAGCTCATTTAATACATTCGTACCTTCTCGCATCACAGCTCATTTAATACATTCATACCTTCTCGCATCACAGCTCATTTAATACATTCATACCCAACTTTTCTCAACATTCCTGAGGGTCATAAGAAAAGCTAATTTTCCAAATAAAGCTATCCAGTATATTTGGTACAGAAATCAGGCTGTTCTGTCCTCCTTCGCCCTCAATATAGCAAGAAACAACAACAAACAAACACTAATAGACAAAAATAAGCTGCATCATCATTAAACCTGTTTTCTGTGTTATATACTATGCCAAGACACAAACCAAAGTAGCAGCTTCAGAAGATGGTAAGAGGCTTACATCAGGAAAACATGTCCGTGAAATGAATACCCCCTTTTACCCCACTTTTCTATAGTGAAAATGGGGTATGCAGTGGTATACAATTTTTCTCATTTTTGATCCAAAACATAGATTGTGGGTACTCAGAACTGCCTGGGCAAGGCGATTCTAACGTGTGCCCACAATCTATGTTTTCAGCAAAAATAAGTAACAAAAATTTTCTACTAAAATTTTTCAATTTTTACAACTTAGGAAAAATCTGTGTATAAAATGGGTGTGTTTTCGTAATGAGCAGCTTCAGAGATTATTAGAGGCTTAAAAACAGTTGCTAATCAGCTGCTCAATTACTGCAATTTATGATTATTTTCAAATATGCAAAAAGCAGGTTATCCCATGATGCTGCTCTCATAAAATAGCATGCAAGTTTTAAAATAGTAAAAATCAATAATTAAAAAACGTACAACTAACTTAACAATATCTATTTCATACTAAACACTGACAGTTAAAAAACTAAGTTTTAACTAGAATTGTCAGAGGATCTGACTATAGCCCCGCTTCAGCGCTTTTTGAGGTATACTAAACTGAACTGTGGAATATGTTTTAGGCAGGTGTACAAGATCTTGAGCATATGACCAACCTGCTGGTCTTAGAAGTATTCATGTTTGAAAGTAAGAACAGACAGATGTATGCACAAACCTTGGCTCAGTCTATCTTAAAAGCTCATTTTTAGTCTTCTGTCCAGGTGAGCTTATTAAAAAAGTCCCTACCACTTACTTGATCACTCTATCAGCATTCAGAGATTCTATCATGACATATGTTTGTGTCTGCTTTTAGAAGCCAGTGTGTCATTTACTTGTTTGTGTCCAACTTCTGTCTTCAGTCTTTCTATCACTTGTTCATTTATTAATATACAGTGCCACTACATTTGTTTATCTGCACTATCAGTATTCAGTGTCTCTATCACTTATTTTCTCCATCTGTCATCACTATCAGTATTCATTTGTCACTATCACTTATTTCTCCTATCAGTTGTCACTATCAGTATTCAGTTGTCACTATCATTATTCAGTGTATCTATCACTTATTTCCTCTATCAGTTGTCACTATCAGTATTCAGTTGTAACTATCAGTATGCAGTGTCTCTATCATTTATTTCCCTTATCAGATGTCAGATATTCAAAATTTTTACTGGCCTTTTGAAGAGCTCCAATATACCAATTACCATTTCAATATCAGATTCCCAAAAAAAGTTCTCTGTAGGGGACTGCTATTTGTACATGGAAATGGTCTGTGTATGGGATGGGTGTACTTGTAAAGCTCAATGAATGGTGGAGGTTTTTGTTCACATATACATGATCAAGTGCTGCTCCAGCTCTGTGTGTCATTGTAGAAATATACTGTCTGAAACCATAATACTGTGTTACACTAGCCAGACTCTTGGATGCATTATCTTCTTTGAGGCTATTAACATTAAAATCCCCACACAATATTGTTGGTACAGAGTCACATGGCAACCTGGTCAAAAGCTTGTCAAGCTGTTTATGAAATGTTCCACATGCTACATTTGGTGGGTTGTACAAGGTAATGATGAGAAGACGTGCTGCAGGGTGAGCTCTATCATGGAGTAACAAACTTAGATGCTGCAGCTGTGGAACATCAATCTGGTACCTCTTGATGAGACAATACTGCTGGTCAAGGTAAGTAGCAATGCCACCATTTCTGCCACATGCTGTTTGTTTTGAATCTTGTCGTAATAAGTGCTTATCTGGCAAACTAAAATCTGCAGTAACATCTGTTGGTCTCAGCCATGTTTCAGTCAATGCCACAACATCACTGCACACTACTGTCCTATCTACTGCAAGACATTTGAAGTGAGGTTTCAGGGAATTGATGTTGATAACACTCATTTTGAAGAATAAAGCCGGTGATGCTGTGAATGTTGCTGGAATGGACACTTTGAAGGGAGAATGAAGTCTCAACCGTGCCATCTCTTCTTTGGATCTGGTATCTGCTCTCACTTTACTGGCCTGAAATTCACCCAGTATATATAAACCATCTATAGTTTTCACTCTGCTTAAGGCTGTGTACAGCTGTCCACACCTGAAACTGCCCTTCATTGATACCACCAACTCATTAACTGTCTTGCCCTGTGCCTTGTGTATTGTTATGGCCCATGCTAATGCCAGTGGAAATTGCAATCTTTTTGCCGAGACTCTCTTGTATTTTGCAAGGACTTCTATAGCTGCAATTGGTACTGACATCCCATCTGGTACAAGATGTTTGAGCTTTTGCCTTCTTCTCCTACCAACTCTTTCTTCATCAAAGTGGACCAGGATGTACTTTGGTCTATAAGAACTGAAGTCAGGATGGTCAGAAGCAGGTGGAGGGGGGATGAAGCCTGTTAAAGTGCCCATGGCCGTGTTTGCAAGCCCATCTGTAACATCAACATTCTTTGTAAGCATTACTCTGGCTCCAATACATAGCTTTATCTCCTCCCATAGCCCAGATGCCTTCTTTCCCAGAGAAACATTTTCAATTCTCCCTGTTTGTTGGTCTGTTTTGGAGTCAATGCTCCGAATTGTTATGATCTGACCGCCAAGACTGTTCAGCATCTTTTCATTATGTGCATCCACATCATCATTAAGGGCATATATATGGAGTGCTTCTGGAGGTGCAGGAACTCCAAGGTTATCAACCTGCCTTTTCTTAATCAATTCAATGTCCTCTTCCGTCTGCTCCTCTGTTCTAAATCTGTTCAGAGCATCTGCGAATTGTACATCATTCTTTTGTCGCATGATCTGTGTCAGCTCAATTATCTTGAAGTGCTTTTTCCAGAGTGACCCATAAAGAGCAGCAAGAGTGTCTGATGGTGGTGTATAAATTGGATAATGACCAACAGGGGGTAACTGATATAAGTCTCCTACTGCTAGGACAGAAACTCCACCAAAAGGTTCGTCTGAGTTCATAATTTCTGCCAGCCTTCTATGAATTGAGAGAAGTTGGTCACTGCCAACCATTGATATCTCATCAATTATTAATAGGCATAAATTTCCAAGTTTTGACCTCATTGTTGATAGCTGCTCATTTGATAATCTGATATAGTCATTATGTTTTGACTCATTCAGAGGCAGATGGAAGGATGAATGCAGAGTATAACCTTCAACATTGAAAGCCGCTGATCCCATATAGGCACAAACCATGACGGTTACATCATCCTCACTCTGACCCACATTGAGGCGTCTTCTTGCTGTCTGAACTATGGTCTTAATCACATGGCTCTTCCCAACACCAGCACCCCCAGTCAAAAATAAATGGAACGAATCAGGGCGTTTGGCTGTCTTATATGTCAATGACATGTTTGTGCACCATTCTAAAACAAACTGATGAACTGGCTTTTGTTCATCATTCAAGCTTAGGATCATGTTTAACCATTCTTGTGTTGACACGCTTGAAAGTTCATGATCATAATCTGCATGCTGTAAACCAAGATCTGCTGGCTGTGCATCTTGAGCAGGAGCAATAGCACTGAAATCTGGATCATCTGTTGGTCCTTCCTGTCTATCTTCACTCCTTTCTTGCTCTGTCTGCGCAGCAAGTGTTGCCCAGGCATCCTCTGGTGGTCCATTTTCCATTAGATTTTGTACAGCCCTGTTATATTCCTCTGAGTTAGGCTCATACTCAGTCATCTTTGTGGTGAATGCAGCAAACTTGGTGATGAACTTTGTCTTAAAAGTTTCATCCTCTCCCTTGAGATCATTTTCTTCATTTCTCCATGGTAAATACAGTAGCAGTTTAGAATGGTAAAATTCTTCTTCTTGCTGTTGCTGAGAAAATTGGTGAGTTCTAATAATTGCAGGCTTTGAACGTCTCCTCAATTTTGCCTTTGTGGTTTGGAGTTGTATAGTTTTAGGTAAGGCCTCTAAATCTTCTACATTGGGGTCTTCATCAACATCAGAACCTGGGAAATCATTCAGTTCTGGCTCATTGGCTTTAGGTTTTCCTCCATAACAGTAGTATGATGCAAAATCAGCTAAACATAGATTTTCCACAGAATGGGGTCTGTCAGCATATTTCTCAAGCATTCCAGTCATGTACAAGTCTTCTTCCTCATCATCAAGTTCCTGTATTATCTTTAATGGTTTTAAGAGTTTTGTTCTGTTTTCAGGTAAGTCCGTAGGAACAAATATCACTTGCCTTGAGCCTCTGATTAGTGGTAGTGATAACACCCTATATACAGCCTCCTGGGCACTGACTTCTCTATGGGATAGAAATTTCTTTGAAACCATTTGCATCATTTTCTTTGGTCCTTGGGGTTCACAGGACTTGCTTACAGATTTAAGTACATCGCCAAGTGTTTTCTCTGGTTTACTGATATAGCTTGAGACATACATTATGCATGATTCCACATGATCAACGATCTGGATGTCCATATTTGCTTGCCAAGCTTTAAGAAGCACAGGATTATAAAAATTGATGCAGCCTTCTATTGGTTTTCTTTTTAAAAGAACAGCTGGCCTTCCCTGATTAGTTTTAATCCATTGTAGAGCTTTCAAATAGAGTGCTAAGGGGATTTCTAAATCTTCAAGAATGTCGGCGAGCGAAGGATCTGTATTTGGCTCCAAAGAACTGAGTTTTTCATATACTGCAGTCAATGTATCACTAAAGATTGTTTTTGCTTGCTCAGTTACAGGTTCTTCTGCCGGGTACATCACTGTAGTCTCTTCCAGTGGGGGTCTTGGGAAAGCAAATCTACAGCTCTTGCCTGGTTTTCTACAGGCTGCAGAATGGGAGTGTTTTTGTACTGTCATCACAAGCTCAGCCAAATTATCATCATCACTGGGAACACTACATGTAATGTATTTATCGACAAATTGGGACACTTCTTCTGCAGGACTGTCTTTCACCTGAGGGGCATCTTTGACCCATATCAGCATATGTGCATGTGGGGAACCCCTCTGTTGAAACTCTATTCTGTATTTGTAGTCCTGAATCTGTCCAATTGGGTGTGATTTCCCCAATATGAGTGTTTTCATAAATGTCTGTAACCTGTGGTCGAAGTGACGAGCAGCTGTTACAGGATTTGTTCTGAGCCACAGACATTTCTGCTCCCATGTAAGACTGTCAACCTCTTGATCAGAAAGATGCTGTCCATTCTGTGCAGCAATTATCTGTATAGTATCAGTCCACTTTAAATCCGCTGCACTCAATGTCAGAAACCAAGTGCAATTGCCTAGCTGTCGCACCATACCCAGAAGGTCAAAAAGTAGTTTGTTGTAATACGCTGGAGAGCCTCTAACCTTCTGAAGAAAATGAATACTCAAATCATTTCTGATTAACTTTCTGATCTCTTCAGCATCTTTTATTTGTCCAGCTGTGATGTTCTTTACTTTCCCTTTACACTTTCTTAACCCAATGCTTAGGCTATTAGCCACATCTTCAGCTTCGCATCTGTACTGCGCATAAAACAGATACTCAGTTGATTGTGAAAATCTTCCATCTGCATTCAGAAGTCTAGAGTTAAAATACTTTTTTGAAGATAGTTTCTGGTCCCTTTTATGATCCCAACCAAACCTTCCTTTAGGAAAAAGTGTTGGGAAGGCCAGTTCTTCGTTGTTTTTATCTGAATACAGGCTAACTGGTTTTTTGCCTTCACCTGGAGCAATGCTCAACAGGAGATCTTTATCTGAACTTATGTCCTTAGGCTCTAAACAGGAGTCGAAAGGTAGGCCTCTTAGCTGTGCTGTTTCTTCTTGATCATAGTTTTCCTCCTCTTGATCAGAATCATTTATGTCATCAGTTGAACTTGCCATTTTATCAACATCAGATGGTGTGATATGAAATGAGTTTTCATCTGCTGATTCTTCTTTTGCTGTCATGCTTGACCACAGTTCTTCATTGTCATGAGCAGCGTCTTCATCCCAGTGCTCATTTATTTCTACATCACTGTAATGTTGATTCTTGGCTGTGTGCTTAAGATGATAAAGAGCCTGTAAAACCCGCCATGGTCGAACAGACTGCTTAATGACATGTCCTCTATATTGTAATTTTCTTTTCAATTTAACTGTTATTATGGATGAGGAAGATGGCAAACGAGGAAGAACTGAATAGGTCTCTTCTGGATTTACTGGAACATTTACAACACAGCCATGTATAGCTCGCTGTTTACCCCTTGGCAAAGCAAGAACTTTCATGAAAGGAACCCTTTTTGATATTAACATAGATTCTAATGCTGATAAGTTTTGTAATTCTTCTGGAATGTCATCAAGTTGTAAAGCATTTCCAACTGACTGTGCTGGGAGTTTATTTCTTTTTAAATTCCACTGACAAGTTTGACATATATACTCTCTGTTATCACTATGTAAATAGCCCGACACGCAGCGTCTCAGTAATGTTTCATCACACTTACTGTAATCCGTCTCATCAAATATATTCACACTTTCCCTATACAGTAATCTGTGGCAACTTGTACATACAAATACTGGACCTTCCTTAACTAAAGCATGGAATGTTTCTATTGCTTTGCTTTCTGTTTCTGTCAGTGAACAACGCTTTTGAAGCTTTCTTGACCTTTCCTGTATTTTTTTATTTTCTTTCATTGATTCATCTAAGTTCAGCTGTATTTCAGCTTTACGCCTTCTATCATTTCCTTGAATCGCTGATTTTTTATCTTTAGTCAACTTCAATCTATGTTGAGCCTGAGCCATGTTTTTCTTTTTTTGACTTTCTTTTTTCTCAGGTTCTGTAAGAAGTTCTTGTAAGTGAGCTTTGTGTTTCCTATCTTTTGCTTGAATTCCAAACTTTTCTTCTTCAGTCAACTTCAGCCTTCTTCTAGCCTTAGCTGCCTTTGCCTTCTTTTGACTTTCTTTTCTCTCAGATTCAGTCAGAAGTTCTTGTAAGTGAGCTTTGCGTTTCCTATCTTTTGCTTGAATTACCAACTTTTCCTCTTCAGTCAACTTCAGCCTACTTCTATCCAAGGCTACCTTTGCCTTCTTTTGACTTTCTTTTCTCTCAGATTCATTCAGTAGTTCTTGTAAGTGAGCTTTGTGTTTCCTATCTTTTGCTTGAATTACCAACTTTTCCTCTTCAGTCAACTTCAGCCTACTTCTAGCCATAGCTACCTTTGCCTTCTTTTGACTTTCTTTTCTCTCAGATTCATTCAGTAGTTCTAGTAAGTGAGCTTTGTGTTTCCTATCTTTTGCTTGAATTACCAACTTTTCCTCTTCAGTCAACTTCAGCCTACTTCTAGCCATAGCTACCTTTGCCTTCTTTTGACTTTCTTTTCTCTCAGATTCATTCAGTAGTTCTAGTAAGTGAGCTTTGTGTTTCCTATCTTTTGCTTGAATTACCAACTTTTCCTCTTCAGTCAACTTCAGCCTACTTCTAGCCATAGCTACCTTTGCCTTCTTTTGACTTTCTTTTCTCTCAGATTCAGACAGTAGTTCTTGTAAGTGAGCTTTGTGTTTCCTATCTTTTGCTTGAATTACCAACTTTTCCTCTTCAGTCAACTTCAGCCTACTTCTAGCCATAGCTACCTTTGCCTTCTTTTGACTTTCTTTTCTCTCAGATTCAGACAGTAGTTCTTGTAAGTGAGCTTTGTGTTTCCTATCTTTTGCTTGAATTACCAACTTTTCCTCTTCAGTCAACTTCAGCCTACTTCTAGCCATAGCTACCTTTGCCTTCTTTTGACTTTCTTTTCTCTCAGATTCAGACAGTAGTTCTTGTAAGTGAGCTTTGTGTTTCCTATCTTTTGCTTGAATTACCAACTTTTCCTCTTCAGTCAACTTCAGCCTACTTCTAGCCATAGCTACCTTTGCCTTCTTTTGACTTTCTTTTCTCTCAGATTCAGACAGTAGTTCTAGTAAGTGAGCTTTGTGTTTCCTATCTTTTGCTTGAATTACCAACTTTTCCTCTTCAGTCAACTTCAGCCTACTTCTAGCCATAGCTACCTTTGCCTTCTTTTGACTTTCTTTTCTCTCAGATTCATTCAGTAGTTCTAGTAAGTGAGCTTTGTGTTTCCTATCTTTTGCTTGAATTACCAACTTTTCCTCTTCAGTCAACTTCAGCCTACTTCTAGCCATAGCTACCTTTGCCTTCTTTTGACTTTCTTTTCTCTCAGATTCATTCAGTAGTTCTAGTAAGTGAGCTTTGTGTTTCCTATCTTTTGCTTGAATTACCAACTTTTCCTCTTCAGTCAACTTCAGCCTACTTCTAGCCATAGCTACCTTTGCCTTCTTTTGACTTTCTTTTCTCTCAGATTCATTCAGTAGTTCTAGTAAGTGAGCTTTGCGTTTCCTATCTTTTGCTTGAATTCCTAACTTTTCCTCTTCAGTCAACTTCAGCCTTCTTCTAGCCATAGCTACCTTTGCCTTTTTTTGACTTTCTTTTCTCTCAGATTCATTCAGTAGTTCTAGTAAGTGAGCTTTGCGTTTCCTATCTTTTGCTTGAATTACCAACTTTTCCTCTTCAGTCAACTTCAGCCTACTTCTAGCTTTAGCTAATTTTGCCTTCTTCTGACTTTCTTTTCTCTCAGTATCACTCACCAGTTCTTGACGGTCAGCTTTATGTTCCCTATCTTTTGCCTGAATTACCGAATTTTCATCTTCAGTTGACTTCAGCCTTCTTCTAGGCATACCTAACTTTTTCTTCATTTGACCTTCCTTTCTCTCAGATTTCATAAGAACTACTTTGGGGTCGGTTTTGCGCTTTATATCTTTTGCCTGAATTTCAGCGTCTTTTATTTCTAACCTGCTTCTAGCCTTCTGCGTAGGTTCAGACAGCAGTCCATACATATCAGCTTTACGCTTTTTCTTTTTCATCTCTAACCACTTTTGTTGTCTTTCAATTTCTTCATAAATAAATGCATGTTCTGCAAAAGTTGAAGAGAGTTTTTTCAAATCTTTCATTCTATCATTAGTTTTGATTTCATTTATTTGCTGCTGCATCATGCATTTTGCAGAACAGTTACATGTATCTTGAAATATGTCAGCTGATCTTTCACTATTGCTTAATTGACAGTTTGTCTTGTTTGGCACTGCAGACTCGAGAACTGGATTTTGTTCTACCACATCTTTTTTGAGACTCTTATCATGTAATTCACTCTCCAGTCTGTCTGCAGCCTTTATTTTTTTCCTGCTTGTCTTTTCAAAATGACTGTTCCTTTCTGTATCATTTTCATTTTTTTCATTTGCTTCACATACACATGTTTTATATGTTTCATAAATGTCTTTTTGCATACCCTCTATAGATTCTACTTCCATGTCTAATAGTTGATCTTTCAATTGCTCTTTCAACTCCAGTTTTTTACCACTGTGATTAAAACTGGTATCTACACCATCTTTAATTAAAGTATCCCAGGCTGTTTTTACTGTCAAAGATTGCTGAACATCCATTTTCGAACTATTAACATCGTCAGCAATGTTCAACAAACTGCTGTGTGACTGTTTGTATGAGGATTTTATTGGTTCAGCAACAAGATTGTCATTACCAAATGTATCTTTTGTATTAAATACCATTTCTAATACATAGACATTTTTTTCACCAGCCTCCATTTCTGGCTTGCTATCTCTAAGTGTCTGTATCACATTTTGTTCATTTTCTGAAGTTTTTGTACATATTTCTGAAACATCACTGTCAAGTACTTCCTTTATTTCATAAACCTTTTCTAAATTGTGACTTTCCCTATGCACATATTCATCATCATTAATCTCTGTTACGTATGTTGGCATTAATTTTTCTTCTTCAAAAGTGTTCTGTAGTATACCACTTCTAGATTTTACTTCGATCTCAAGAAACTTACTTTCAAATGGCTCTATCAGTTCCATTGCTTTATCATTGTGACACAATCCAGCATCTACAGCTTCTTTTATCAAACTATCCCAACCTCTTTTCACTAGTAAAGATTGCTGAAAATCCACTTCAGAACCATAAACATTTGGTACAATATGGTTATCAAAATTCTGCAGACTGCTATGTCCTAGTTTACATGTTGATTCCATTGATTCAGTGATAAAAGTGTCTTTCTCAAATTTATCTTGTGTTTTGAATTCACTGTTTAATGCTTCCATCATTTTAAAAATCTTTTCTGAATCAGGTCTATTTGTCATTTCTTTATTCCCACTTTCAGTTTTAAGTGTCACTTTCAGTTCTTTATTGTCTTTCGTAGATTCCTGCAATTCAATCACTTCCTTTCCCTCATTACTAGTTTTCAAAGTTACTGGCTTTTCTTTATTCAAACTTTCAGTATAAAGTGTCATTTTCACTTTCTTATCTCCTTTTTCAGCTTCCTGCGACTCCTTCCCTTCCATTCTTTCATTACTATTTTTCAATGTTACTGGCGTTTCTTTATTCGAACTTTCATTATTAAGTGTCACTTTCACTTTCTTATTGTCATTCATTGCTTCCAGCAATTCCTCAACATCTTTTTCTTCAATACTATTTTTAAATGTTACTGGCACTTCTTTATCCCCAGTTATAGTTTTAAGTGTCAATATCACTTTCTTATTGTCACTCTTAGCTTCAAGGGACTCCTTTCCTTCCTTTACTTCATTACTAGTTTTGAATGTTACTGGCCCTGCTTTATCCCCAGTTTCAGTTTTAAGTGTCCTTTTCACTTTTCTTTTGTCACTCTTAGCTTCTAGCGACTGCTTCACTTTTTTTCGTATCTTAGTTTTCAATTTTACTGGCACTTCTTTATTGCCACTTTCAGTTTTTAGTGTCAGTTTCACCTCCTTATTGTCATTTTTAGCTTTCAGTGATTTGTTCACTTCTTTTTCTTCATTACTAGTTTTCAATGTTACTGGCATTTCTTTTTTCCCACTTTCAGTTTTAAGTGTCACTTTCGCTTTCTTATTGTCACTCATAGCCTCAAATGACTCCTGCACTTCTTTTCCTTCATTATTAGTTTTCCAAGCTACTGGCACTTCTTTGTCACTATTAGCTTCCAGCAATTTGTTCACTTCATTACCTTCATTACAAGTTTTCAAAGTTACTGTCACTTCTTTATTTCCACTTTCAGTTTTAAGTTTCACTTTAACTTTCTTATAGTCGTTCTTAGCTTTCAATAATTCCATCGCTCCCTTTCCTTCAATACTAGTTTTCCATGTTACTGGCACTTCTTTATTGCCACTTTCAGTTTTAAGTGTCACTTTCTCTTTCTTATTGTCATTCATAGCTTCCAGAGTCTCATTCACTTCTCTTTTTCCATTTCTACTTTTCAATGCTTTCGGTACTTTTTTATTCCCACTTTCCCTTTTAAGCTTCACTTTCACTTTTTTGTTGTCACTCTTAACTTTCAGTGATTTGTTCACTTCTTTTTCTTCATAAGTAGTTTTCAATGTTTCTGGCACTTCTTTATTGCCACTTTCAGTTTTAAGTGTCACTTTCACTTTCTTATTGTCACTCATAGCTTCCAGGGACTCCTCCATGTCCTTTTGTTCATTACTATTTTTAAATGTTACTGGCTCTTCTTTATCCCCAGTTTCAGTTTTAAGTGTCACTTTCACCTTCTTATTGTCACTCTTAGCTTCCAGGGACTTCCTCACATCTTTTTCTTCATTTTTAGTTTTCAATGTTGATGGTACTGCGTTACTGCCACTATCAGTTTTATGTGTCACTTTCTCACCAGTAGCTTTCTCTTCTTTTTTCATTTTGCTTTCCTCATTATTTATTTTCAGTGTTTCAATCACTTCAGTAACAGTAGATATAGTTTTCACTCGCTCTTTCTCTTCCTTTCTGTGGACATCAGCTTTGCTGGTATATTCCACATGTGTCTGAAGCTGAAAAAGAAAATATAATAGAAAAAAATTATAACAACAACAAAAAATTAATCTTGTTTTCAACATCAGTTCCTCTCCAAGCAACTAAGTGAACAATATAAAAGTGAATATTGATGATACATAATTATTAAACAATATTTCTATACTGCTTCCTTCCTTTTTGTGAATGAAGTGATTATTCTTTATCTAGGAATTAATGGGGCTTAAACATTAATTAATTGCAGGAATAAATGATCATGCTCTGATAGTATTTCATAATTACACAATTGTTAAAGTATAGTATGCTTACATTTGAATGTTGTTGTTTTCTTTCTCTGTCAGATTGCTGCTTCTGGAGTAAAGACTTCTTCTTCAACCTAGGCATCTTACTTGTTAGACTGATCTCATAAGATGTACAGAATCACAGCTCTGTTAGAATGTTTCTGTTCCAGTTAGTGTCACCTGAAAAAGGAAAACTTCTTTGGAAAACTGGAAGAGAAAAAAAATAAAACCTTATGTTGTTCCAAACAAAAACAAATCTTTTTAATATTCATATTATTCAAAGCTAAATACAAAGTTATTATCAGCAGACTTATGCATACACCTATCACTCAGGGCACCTAATACTGAAGTGGAAAAAGGGGGAAAAAAAAAGAAAAAAAATATTTTTTATCTCCTTGCGATGGCTCATTGATAGAGTGTCAGACTTGGCAGCTAGAAGTCCTGGATTTGAACTAAACCAGTGCCATTTAGTGTCCTTGAGCTCCCTAAAATACTGATTGTAGCTATTTAAATACTAAAGTGTAATAAGCATTAAATCCCATGGTAAGGTGACTGTGAGTGGAGCATGAAAACAATTTTATTACATGGAGAACTCATATTTCAAAATTAGTATTTTATGAAAACCAAACAGGCAAACACCACAATATTACAATGTCATGGAAAAATGCAAATCATTATAACTAAGATGACATCTGAATTATTATGGAACAACATAAGGGTATAAATGTATTGGAGTGCCAAATTAAACAGAAACATGTTTTTGATCATTGAAGTTGATCAAGACCATGAGTCTGCTTGGAGAGTTTTGCATTGGCTGTTCTTTTCATCCTCTGTACTTGTCATCAAAACACCTGAAAAAGACAACAATATGTCAGCATCCATGGTAGAGAAAAATCAACAGGACATCATAGACATGAAAATTGCCATATGGACAACAGTATTTTTCCTGAAGTGCATTTCTTTTCCAACATAATTCTCACTCACTGATGACCATTGAAACTACAAAGTGCTCTAAATATTGAAAGCAACACTGCTGTCTTTCTTGCTATATACACACATCCAGGGCGTCTGTTCCTTTTTAAATAGACAGTTTACAGTTCCAATAAGAATTTGTCAATGCTTATATGTATGCATGCAAAATTTCTTCAGATTCTGTCAATTCATTCTTCATATATCATGTTTATTGTGCTGGAAGCCTATGTGGTGTAGTGGTTTAAAGCCACTCGCCTTGTAAACCAGGGTCATGGCTTCAAAATCAAGCTTCTCTGTCTTTTTGATGAGACTTTCAAGGAAAGTCCAATGTCCATCATTATGACCAAAGCTGTTTAGTTGAGCCTATAACATGAAATCAACCAGCTAATCAAGGGTCACAATTTAATAATGTTGCAAATTTGCTGAAAAGAAGGGTTACAGTAGCAAAATAGAATTGTCAGACAATCTGACTATAGCCCTGCTTCAGTGCTTTTCAACCAAAGCTAGATCAATTCTGACATCAATCAAGGGCCATAATTCCTTCAAAATTTTGCAAAAAATGACATGCAATAATCCCAAGCTAGATCTTGTCAATGTTGATGTGCAGACAAAATTTATTCAGATTCTGTCAATTCGTTCTCAAGTTATTGAGCCGAAATGAAATTCTTACATCAATCAAGGGCCGTAACTCTGTCAAAATGTTTAAAAAAAAGATGTGCAGCAATGCCAAGCTAGATCATGTCGAGGTTGATGTGCATACAAAATTTGGCCAGATTCTGTCTATTGGTTCTCAAGATATTGAGCGGAAACGAAATTCTGACCTCAATAAAGGGCCATAACTCAAAATTTTGCAAAAAATGACGGGTAACAATCCCAAGCTAGATGACATGCATACAAAATTTGGTTCTCAAGATATTGAGCGGAAACGAAATTCTGACGTCAATCATGGGCCGTAACTCCGTCAAAATTTTGCGAAAAATGATGGGTAACAATCCCATGCTAGATCTTGTCAATGTTGATGTGCACACAAAATTTGGTCGGATTCTGTCAATTCGTTCTCAAGATATTGAGTGGAAACGAAATTCTGATGTCAATTAAGGGCCGTAACTCTGTCAAAATTTTGCGAAAAATGACGGGTAACAATCCCAAGCCAGATCTTGTCAATGTTGATGTGCATACAAAATTTGGCCAGATTCTGTCTATTCGTTCTCAAGATATTGAGCGGAAACGAAATTCTGACCTCAATAAACGGCCGTAACTCTGTCAAAATTTTGCGAAAAATGACGGGTAAGAATCCCAAGCTAGATCTTGTCAATGATGATGTGCATACAAAATTTGGTCGGATTCTGTCAATTCGTTCTCAAGATATTGGGCAGAAACGAAATTCTGACGTCAATCATGGGCCGTAACTCCGTCAAAATTTTTTGAAAAATGACGGGTAACAATCCCAAGCTAGATCTTGTCAATGATGATGTGCATACAAAATTTGGTCGGATTCTGTCAATTCGTTCTCCAGCTATTGAGCAGAAACGAAATTCTGACATCAATCAAGGGCCGTAATTCCGTCAAAAATTTACGAAAAATGACGGGTAACAATCCCAAGCTAGATCTTGTCAATGATGACGTGCATACAAAATTTGGTTGGATTCTGTCAATTCGTTCTCAAGATATTGAGCGGAAACGAAAATCTGACGTCAATCATGGGCCGTAACTCCGTCAAAATTTTGGGAAAAATGATGGGTAACAATCCCAAGCTAGATCTTGTCAATGTTGATGTGCACACAAAATCTGGTCGGATTCTGTCAAATCGTTCTGAAGATATTGAGCGGAAACGAAATTCTGACGTCAATTAAGGGCCGTAACTCTGTCAAAATTTTGTGAAAAATGACGGGTAACAATCCCAAGCTAGATCTTGTCAATGTTGATGTGCATACAAAATTTGGCCAGATTCTGTCTATTCGTTCTTAAGATATTGAGCGGAAACGAAATTCTGACCTCAATAAAGGGCCATATCTCCGTCAAAATTTTGCGAAAAATGACGGGTAACAATCCCAAGTTAGATCTTGTCAATGATGATGTGCATACAAAATTTGGACGGATTCTGTCAATTCGTTCTCAAGATATTGAGCGGAAACGAAATTCTGAAGTGAATCATGGGCCGTAACTCAATCAAAATTTTGCGAAAAATGACGGGTAACAATCCCAAGCTAGATCTTGTCAATGATGATGTGCATACAAAATTTGGTCGGATTCTGTCAATTCGTTCTCCAGCTATTGAGCAGAAACGAAATTCTGACATCAATCAAGGGCCGTAACTCCGTCAAAAGTTTACGAAAAATGACGGGTAACAATCCCAAGATAGATCTTGTCAATGATGACGTGCATACAAAATTTGGTTGGATTCTGTCAATTCGTTCTCAAGATATTGAGCGGAAACGAAATTCTGACTTCAATTAAGAGCCGTAACTCCGTCAAAATTTTGCGAAAAATGATGGGTAACAATCCCAAGCTAGATCTTGTCAATGTTGATGTGCACACAAAATTTGGTCGGATTCTGTAAATTCGTTCTCAAGATATTGAGTGGAAACAAAATTCTGACGTCAATTAAGGGCCGTAACTCCGTCAAAATTTTGCGAAAAATGACGGATAACAATCCCAAGCTAGATCTTGTCAATGTTGATGTGCACACAAAATTTGGTCGGATTCTGTCAATTCGTTCTCAAGATATTGAGCAGACGAAATTCTGATGTCAATCAAGGGCCGTAACTCCGTCAAAATTTTGTGAAAAATGACGGGTAATTACCCCAAGCTAAATCTTGTCAATGATGATGTGCATACAAAATTTAGTCAGATTCTGTCGCTTCGTTCTCAAGATATTGAGCGGAAACGAAATTCTGATGTCACTATAGGGCCATCCAAGGGCAATAACTCTTATGCAAATTTGGGGAAACTGACATGCATTTATACATAAGTTAATATTGTCAATATTGACCTCAATAAAGGGCCATATCTCCGTCAAAATTTTGCGAAAAATGACGGGTAACAATCCCAAGTTAGATCTTGTCAATGATGATGTGCATACAAAATTTGGACGGATTCTGTCAATTCGTTCTCAAGATATTGAGCGGAAACGAAATTCTGAAGTGAATCATGGGCCGTAACTCAATCAAAATTTTGCGAAAAATGACGGGTAACAATCCCAAGCTAGATCTTGTCAATGATGATGTGCATACAAAATTTGGTCGGATTCTGTCAATTCGTTCTCCAGCTATTGAGCAGAAACGAAATTCTGACATCAATCAAGGGCCGTAACTCCATCAAAAGTTTACGAAAAATGACGGGTAACAATCCCAAGATAGATCTTGTCAATGATGACGTGCATACAAAATTTGGTTGGATTCTGTCAATTCGTTCTCAAGATATTGAGCGGAAACGAAATTCTGACTTCAATTAAGAGCCGTAACTCCGTCAAAATTTTGCGAAAAATGATGGGTAACAATCCCAAGCTAGATCTTGTCAATGTTGATGTGCACACAAAATTTGGTCGGATTCTGTAAATTCGTTCTCAAGATATTGAGTGGAAACAAAATTCTGACGTCAATTAAGGGCCGTAACTCCGTCAAAATTTTGCGAAAAATGACGGATAACAATCCCAAGCTAGATCTTGTCAATGTTGATGTGCACACAAAATTTGGTCGGATTCTGTCAATTCGTTCTCAAGATATTGAGCGGAAACGAAATTCTGATGTCAATCAAGGGCCGTAACTCCGTCAAAATTTTGTGAAAAATGACGGGTAATTATCCCAAGCTAGATCTTGTCAATGATGATGTGCATACAAAATTTAGTCAGATTCTGTCGCTTCGTTCTCAAGATATTGAGCGGAAACGAAATTCTGATGTCACTATAGGGCCATCCAAGGGCAATAACTCTTATGCAAATTTGGGGAAACTGACATGCATTTATACATAAGTTAATATTGTCAATATTGATGCATATGCCAAATTTGATTAAAGTCTCACGACTGGTTCACAAGTTATGAGTGGTTACAAATTTATGGACGGAATAACGGAATAACGGAATAACAGAATAACGGAATATCGGAAGGACAGAACGACGGAAGGACAGGGTGAATCCAGTATAGCCCCACTTTTTCAAAGCGGGGCTATAATAACGGAATATCGGAAGGACAGAACGACGGAAGGACAGGGTGAATCCAGTATAGCCCCACTTTTTCAAAGCGGGGCTATAAAAAGGATTCAATCACAATAACTTATTTTGAGATCTGTCAAATTTGAGCATAATGGCCATTTGTTCTAAAGTTGATGAAAATGGAAACTCAGATCCTTACTGGTAACACATAAAATAGGTGTAACTTTACATCTCTCGCAACAATTACAACAAATTTCTTTACAAGTGCATCAACAGGCCATTTTAATATTTTGTAAACCATTTTTTTCATCTCATCTTAAAATTCACTGAAAAATTCCTATCTTTTGATCCTCTAATTTTTGAACTGTCATCCCACAGTTTATATTGATTCACAATCAAGTCCAACTCATTTTAACTATCCGTGAAATGTCCAGCCAATCAAATAAACTGTATGTCCAGTTTCAATTTGAAGCATCCTAGGATAAAACAGAAGTTGATCTTTTTATCTTTTACACCAAACAAAGACACATCTTTTAATGTCCATATATAGAACTTAAATGACCTAAGAGTAGTAAAAATGACTTTAGTATTTCTTTGATGTACTTTATGCAACAAAAATCTTAGTTACTTTTGTCAAGAGAAAATCTTGACTGGTGCACTTCTAGGGAACTTTGTTGTAAGGTCACAGAGTTAACATCAGGATAGCATGTCCATGCAATGTATACCCCTTATATTTGATCCAAAACATAGATTGTGGGTACTCGTTAGAACCACCTCGGTTCGGTTCTAACATGTACCCGCGATCTATGTTTTGAGCAACAATATTAAAAATATTTTTTTTTTCTGATGAAATTTTCAATTTTTACACCTGAAAAAATTCTATGTACATATATATTGCATGGGCAAGTTAGTTAGGAATCTGATCATTTTTTTTCCAATCATTAATTTCTTAAGTTCTCCAAGAAATCTATGCTGTGGTTGCTTATTAGAACCAAACCTCGGCAATTCTAGTGAACACTCATCACATAAATTATTAAATGAGCCACAACATGAGAAAATCGGTCTTCAGGGATTCCGACCAAGTCCGACACAAACAGGCCTGTGCAGCTACAAAAGATGGCTACAGGGTTGAAATTTCAGATTTAGAAAGTAGAGGAATGGTACTATCCGTATAGCAAAAACAAAGGTGCTGATCAGCTGTGCAGTTACTGCACAGCTGATCTGCGCCTTTGTTTTCGCATAGGCAAAAATCCGGTTTTCTCACGGCGTGGCTCAAATAGAAATAAAGACAATAATCCCAAATTATCAAATGCACATGTCGATTCGATCAATCTCATACGAGGTAGCCTGATGAACACTCTGAAGAAGATCCATAAATTTCAGAAAAGAATAGACAACAATTTGGCCAAACAGCTCTTTTAACCATTTCAAAAATCATTCCAGTATATGCTCTTTGGTGGGTATATCTGAGCGTGTAGCGAGATAATTTCTCAGTTTGGTAGGAAAATCTGTCATTACACCCGTTGCTCCGAGCTTGAATGCTCTGTCAAAATCTTCCTCCTCATTTAGTACCCATAGATAAGTCTACAAAAATGTAAAATGAACGGCAATATAACAATCTTTGCAGTTTCCTTCTGGATATGAAACATTTCAAACAAGAATGGCTATCGAAATATTGCATTGCTTTTTTTTACCTCTTTATGCTCTTTGAAATACATATGATGAAGCCAAAATTAAACTTTTTCTGGAACTTTTTATGTTTTTTTTTTTTCACATTGTTTGTTTTCCTTTTTTCCATTAATTAGAAAATTAAATCCTTAATTAATGAATGATTAGCAGAAAAACAAGTCTACCTGAATTCCTCTACTTTCAAGATGTCGAAATAATGCTGGTCTCATCAACAATCTGTTGGAAAAAAAAAAGAAAAAAATCATCATACAACATAGAACCAAAACCTTCCATGCACTTCCCATTTTATACCATTTATTTTAAGTTACATTTAATACTAGCACTAGCATTAACTATAATTTTAACATGAAGGACTTGGTCGTCACTAAAAGGAGAATTCTGATACAGGACAGACCCGCTATACCGCGCCTTGAATTAACGCGGTGTTGGATATAACGCGAGGGCACCTTGGATCCCAAAATTTCGCCCACCCACTTTTGAGGAAAAAAAAAAAAAAAAAAAAAAAAAAAAAAAAAATCGTGGCAACGCGAAGGCGCCGTACGTTTTACCCTTATATATTCCTTTATTGTATTACAGTTTAAGGCGTTTATGTGCGGATGAATTCACTGTTAAAAAGATCGGTTGCAGGGAATTCAACAAGGTTCAGTTTTCTTACAGTTTCTCTTTATGGTACTCGAGAGAAAAAAATTAAAAGCAGTTGTCAGGCGTTTGCCAAGGTGCTATTTTCTAACAGTTTCTCTATATTATACATTGAGAACAATTAATGTTAATTATCTTTTGCATATTTAAAACTGAAAGAACAGGTTTTCTTATAGAAAGCATAATGTGTTTACGAACCGTGTCGGCTGCGTGTATATTCAAGAGTGATAATTGCCATGTCAGTAATTTTTAGACTTACACAATCCACCGTTCGCTAAGCGTGGATGACACATTGTTTTCTTAAGATAAGCCATAAAAGTTGTGAAAATAAGCCCAATGAGCAAGGGGATTATCGATAGACCGTAACGAGACCGTAAACACAGGTTGCTGTAGGCTATTGATGACACCTGTTACGCAACATTGCTCATTTTCGACGGCGACACAAACCAAAGATTGTCTAAGCATTGGGACACCTATACCTTGTATAATTCTATCCGATCAGAAAATTCAATTAAGAAAGGCGAATTAAAATAACTGTAAATACGGTATCGGCAAAATATCCGGGTGCGCCAATAAGTCAAAGCGGAACTCTACAATACAACAGCAACATAAGCCCGGTGTCATGGACGCTCTTTTCACATAAAATCGTACGCTGTAAATAAACAAATTTTATCATTGTAGATCGTTTTTAACTGATAAAACTGTGGAACACGCAATACTTCACTTTTGTTTATTCCATTTTACAAGGACTCTGCGATAAACCGCCAAGCTCGGTTAAGCCAATACACACGTCGTATAGGTTCCCCACCCACCAATACACTACAGAAACTGCGATCAGCCTGGTCCGACTCAGTAGATTTGCATTACGCGCCTCACCTATAACGCGCATGCGACTTGTGGACCCCGACCAGCGCGTTATAACGGGTCTGAAGTGTATTAACCCAAAGATGTTACAAGTTAACTTACGTGTCTAGAATTCTAATAGCCAATCTAGCTTTCCAACCACTGGCCCATGGCCTGCTGCCATTCACTGACCTAGGATACAAAATAATAATCTATGATAACATAAGACAGCTGTCATATCATGTGATATTTGTAAATGTGAGCAATATAAAATGGATTTAATTTCAGTTTAAAGTATGGTCACTTTTGCATCAGAAAGAACACTGTCTCCAACGAAGCTTTGATGAAACTTATTTGTGCCAACGTGTTTTGCAAGACGTCAAAAACACAAAATTATCCAACAGAATCAGGATATATTATAATATTATTAATATGGTCATGTGACATTCATCAAAGACAAAAATGGGCAGAAAAAATATATTTCTATAGTCATTTAAACAAATATATATTTCTGATAATACATGTAATATTTAAAAGATATGTGAGAACATTCACAAATTTGATGTATTACCTTAAAGCTAAAGTTGGCATGAGAACCTCTAACGCCGACTCTTTTACTGGTATAAAGGGCAATAACCCTGTATAAAACCAAATTAATAGGACTAGAACACGTCTCATAGAGAAAAATACTGGAATATCTGGATTCTGAAAAATAGATGAATTGGTTCAATTTTAGTATAATTATGCATGGTTTGTAATACATTGAAAACATGACCAACTTGTTTAGGTCACAAATCTACTGCATTATGAAAACATGCTCATACAATATACAGAGATTTTTAAAGTTGTAAAACATGAAACTTTTCTGCTTGATATTTTTCTTATTTTTGCTCAAAACTTAGATTGTGGGTACACGTTAGAAACCACCTCGGCAAGGCGGTTTTAATGAGTACCCACAATCCATGTTTTGGAGCAAAAATAAAGTAGGTATACCCCTGCAAACCAGTTTTTCTATATAAAAGTGGAGTATAAGGGGGAATACATTATACGGACGGGACATGTTTTCTTGATGGGAATTCAGCCTACAACTGTCTGCTCTGCACTGATTTTTGCGGCTAAGTTTAAGGATATTAGAATTACATTAATAAACAATCTGTTTGAAGTTAACACTATATATGTTACAAAAACTTTTTTTGCAAATATGAAAACAAAGAACGAAGATAAGATGCACAGTAACCACACACCCAATCAGGGACATTGTTTTTGCAACATTTAGAGTGCATTCCTCCATATCTTGCTAATTTTCAAGCTTTAAGACATCTATAGCTGTACAGCCCTTTCTTGACTGACCTAGTTAAAAACCTTGAAAACAGGTTCACCCATTTTATAGTTGATACAGACATTTCTACTCACCGATTTATACAATTTATCTACAACAGTGCTCATCCTACTCCCCCATACACATAGATCTTCTCTATTGAATTCTTTTATTAATTCATTAACCTGAAATAAGAACATGAACACAAATAAGCCACCTCGTGGGAAAACCAACAATGTGGTTTTCGACCAGGTCCGACACAAACCGGTCTGTACAGTCACAGAAAAGAGCTAGAAGCTTGAAATTTCGAATTTAAGTAGAAGAGGAATTGTACTATCCCAGTAGCAAAAACAAAGGCGCTGATCAGCTTCGAGGTTACCGCAAAGCTGATCTGCGTCTTTGTTTTTGCCAATGCAGATTGTTGGTTTTACCATGAGGCGGCTTAAATAACGGTAATAAAAGTTATGAAAAGTATTTTTTGTTGACAGAGTATATGAATCTCTGTTTGGCAAATACTCTAAAGAAGGTCCTGAAAAGGGACTGAAAAGGGTTAATCTATATAACATAACGCATTCAGATGCATTAATCTTAATAATTGCATTAATACCTGAGTCACACGATATTAACAGCCATATATTAGTGAAAAGTATTAATATGGCTATTCTCGTGAACACATGCTGTTAATACATGGCTTTTATTTATGCTGGTTTCAGGGCCTCTGGCAAAAATTGATGTCATCGCGTAACATGCATTTTATTGTAATTTAACATTATATTCTGATGTCATGATGATGATGTTTGCCCAGAAAACAACATTTTAAAAAATGACATTTTTAAAAATGTTGTTATCTTGTGTCATTTTTCCTCGCCATTTTAGTTTTATGAATTTTGTATAATCTGAACAATTTCTCCAAATTTTCGCATGAAATAGTTGTATAATGCAATAATAACGATCAAACATGCTCTTTCTATGTTCCTACTAAGGAATATGAATTCACCTACTTTTGTTATAAGTTCATCGTCATCAACTTTGATGTCTATATTGATCGGTGTTGTTGGAAAAGCTTTGAACACATCTCGTAAAGTAGGTATCTGTCGGTCCTCGCAACCTTGAACTCGGCAGTCTGAAATTGAAGGAAAGCAATAATCAATTTTGTTTGGTCATCATCATTAATATCATCATCATCATCATCATCATCATCATCATCATCATCATCATCATCATCATCATCATCATCAAATTGCAGTTTGACTTTTAACATTATCAGGGTGAGCATATTGCTCTGATTTCTTGTATGTGTTAACACAAAAATCGACAGTTGCTTGGGTGCTCAAAATAGTCCGACTGCAATGCATAACATCAATTCACCTTGACACAATCTACATCAACTTTCATCCTTAACTAATTTAAGCCTGTCGTCCCTTTTAGTGGGACACAGGCAAAACAGGCAAAAAGAATATTCTGTTTGCTTAGAGAATTTTTATCGAAAAAATTTGAATAAAATTTTAAAAAATCACTCCTGACGCCCCTAAAAATGAATGTGGACTGACCCAAATGTTAATGATGGGAAAATCCATGCGTCAAATATGGGTTAAATTGATCGAGAAACACACTTACTAGGCTGGAATGTAACTTCTAGGTTTTGTTGAATGGACGGAAGATCCTGGAAAATAAACAACAGCAAATTATGATCTATACACCCTAATGAATTACATTGCAATTCTTACAGTGCAGAATGATGCAACATGACAAGACACATGACAGTGATTAGAAGCTTGATCAATTGGGCTTCAACCTATAGAAAAAAAGATTATTGCTTCGCTGTAGGCATATGCAAAATTGATATTGCTGTGATGTATGTTGTTGCCAAATCTATCTAGACTTCCATCAATGCATGCCATTTCTTCATGTGTCGTGTGATGTTGCATCAATCTAGGCTTAAAATTTTGTACCAATGGTTGGATTGCCAACCTACTGTGTTGTAGGCAATAGTTTATTGTATCTGAGTTATATGAAGGATTGCTGCCACATTTAATAAAATTATCGGGTTCGGGTGTCACGTTTGCTGCATCATTCATCAGGAAAACATGTCCGTGAAATGAATACCCCCTTAAACCCCACTTTTATATAGTAAAACTGTGGTATGCAGGGGTATACCTATTTTTGCTCCAAAACATAGATTGTGTGTACTCGTTAGAACCGCCTCGGTGAGGCGGGCCGAGGCAGTTCTAACATGTACCCACAACCTATGTTTTCAGCAAAAATAAGATAAATATCAAACATTTTCTGATGAAAATTTTCATTTTTCACAAATTTAAAAATCATTGTTCATTGCATGGGCATGTTTTCATAATGAGTCTGTTTTTCTCAATCTAGGGTAGGTCTTTTCGGACAAGTCTTACTCACAGGTGCTCTCTCCATCCACATCAGTTCTGACACATAACAGAATCAAATCCAAACTTCTTTCTGAGGATTTACTTTATAATCAATTTCTGCAATGAGTGATTTGTTGCGCGAGACACGATAAAGTTCATTGTCATGACACAATGACAACCACGCCATCTCTTGAAGCCAGTAGGGAAAGCAAAGGCTCAGTTCAACTGTGCAGTTACTGCACAGCTGATCTGCACCTTTGGTTTTGCACATGCGGATTGTTCATTTTTTGATGTGGAGGCTCAGTTTTACCTTATAATCAGTTTCAGCAATGAGTGATTTGCTGCCCGAGACACGATATAGTTCATTATCATGAGACACGACAACCACGCCATCCCTAGTTATATGACAATCCAACTCCAACATTTCTGTTCTTTGGTCCAGAGCACTGGAATATAGAGGAAAACAATTTACTGACCATTCTAAGGTGGTTCTCCTTGTGTCATTTCTTTATGTTTACTGTTAAAGGGCTAGGTGGACTATAAAAGGGAACCAGAGGACCAATGGTCCTGTAAACGCTCACCTGAGATCTGCATATACCAATAAACACATGATTGAATATTATGGTATTTAACCCCAGTGCAGGGGCAGATGAAGCCCTTGGGTCATTTTCTTTTTTCAGAATAATCAATATTCTGTCCATTTGCCAATTTCCTGCAAGTTTTTCCCTTCAAATGACATTTTAACAGTTTTCCCAATTCAATTGCATGGGCAACCCATGTTGACCTTGCCATAAACTGGGTCAAGGTCATCACAGGGTCATGATTTATGTACACATTGTAGTACTTAAGCCATCGCTGCTTAACGCCAAGTTTCATTGAAATCAGTCCATTGGTTTCAGAGAAGATTTTTGAAGGGTTTTTACCATGTATGGGCATGGCGGCCATTTTGGTCATGTGACCTAGATCATTAATATACACAATGGTTCCCCCATCCTATAGATGCTTCACATCAAATTTGGCTTTAATTGGCGAAGCAGCTTCAGAAGAGAAGATGCTTGAATATTATGGTAATATACATGTATATTGCCCCGGGTGGGGGCATATGAGCCCATGGGTCCATTTTGTTTTCAGAATCATTAATATTCAGTCCTACTGACCATTTCCTGCAAGATTTTCACATCAAATGACTTTTTAAAAGTTTTCCCCATTCAAATGCATTCACAACCTATGTTGACCTTGTTGTAAAATAGGACAAGGTCACCAAAGGGTCATGATTTATATACACATTGAAGTACTTGAGATACTTCATGCCAAGTTTTGTTGAAATCGGTTCACCGGTTCTGGAGAAGAAGATTTTTAATGGTTTTTACCATATATGGGCATGGCGGCCATCTTGGTCATGTGACCTGGATTATTTATACATACATTGGTTCCCCCTTCCTATAGATGCTTCATATAAAATTTGGCTTTGATTGGCCAAGCGGTTTCAGAGGAGAAGATCTTTGAAATTGTGGACAGCCGGACGACGGACGCCAGATCATGGCCATCCTATAAGCTCACCTTGTGAGCCTAACGGCTCAGGTGAGCTAAAAATTAGGAAGCTTATCTCAGTATTTTTGTCTAGACATCAAAGGGGTAACATCTCCAGCAGCTCCTGGAAAATCCAATTATTGATCTGATTGGCTGACAGTACCTTTGAACATTTTTGTTTCTTCAGTTGAGGAAATTTATAACGGCATTAGTTCATCGACCTAGGTATTTTCATTCTTTCTTATGAATACACAAATAATCTGAAAAAGTTGCTACTCAAAAATGCTCTTAAAAACATCAATGTCCCTGGAAGCAAACTGAAATTGTCAACAGCATAGACCAAGATTGGACTACTCCATTTGACTTTGTCCATGATCCCTGGGTTACAAGGGAAGTAGCTTAACCACTGCACGAAAGAGGCTTCTCGGTCTCTTTATAGTCTCCCTTTACCATGTAATAGAGCTGTGGGCAACATTAAATGAGCCGCATCATGAGAAAACCAGATTTTTGCCTATGCAAAAACATGTGCAGATCAGCTGTGTAGTAATTGCACAGCTGATCAGCACCTTTGTTTTCACTACAACGACAGTACAATTCCTCTTCTTCTTAAATCCAAAATTTCAAGCTTCTAGCCTCTTCTTTGGCTGCACAGGCCGGTTTATGTCCGACTTTGTCGGTCGGTAACCCCGAAGACCGGTTTTCTTGTGTCGTTGCTCAAGTAATGTTTACTTACTGTTTGAAGGCAGTGATAGTGTTCTCAAGGTTTTCAGCAGCACCTGGAAAATGAAATAAACCAATGCATCAGAAAACCAACAATTTGCATATGTGAAACCAAAGGCACAGATCAGCTTCACGGTAACCGCGAAGCTGATCCGCGTCTTTGTTTTCGCTACACCAATAGTACAATCTCTTTTCTTCTTAAATCCGAAATTTCAAGCTTCTAGCCTGTTTCTGTGACTGTACAGCCTGGTTTGTGTCACACCTGATCGGAAACCAAATTGTTGATTTTCCCATGCAAAGCCTCGAATTTATTTGCAATTTTGCATAATAAGAAATTTTGCACATGTAAAAAGAAAGATGCAGTTCACATGCACAAGTAACTGTGCTGCTCACCAGTGCCTTTGAATTTGCTATAAAATTGATATAACAATCTCCCCTCTTTCTTAACCCGAATTTTCAAGCCTCTCTACAGCCTGGTTAGTATCCAACATGGTGGGGGCAAGTTTTTTCATAATATGGCTAATTTGATTGACATCTTTTGCTGTCTTGTTTTTATTTATTTATAATTTCTTATGCAAAACCTTAGAAAATCATTTAGCAGTATTGCACTCAAAGTAAATAAGGTACTTTGCAATTAAGATAGGCAAAATATCTAAAGTGCCAAGCAAGCAATAGTGCATGCAGCGTAAACCTTCCGCATGTGATCTGATTAGCATTCAATTTGCATTTTTTCTTGTGCCGCATCACCCAATAACCGAAGGTGTCCTAAGTTTTGGGAATTTTAGCAAGTATGCATGCACATACATGTATTTTCTTTGATTTCAGCAGTATCATTACACCATCTCAAGAGAAAACCAGTTTGTTTGCATTCTATGAAAGCATTAACCCAGATTAGCTGCATTGTTGCGCAGACTGATTTAAACCTATGGTTTTCACTGCCTTGGTATTAAATCTTTCTACTTTCCTTTCTAAATATAAAAATTATATGCTATGTTGTCACAGAGGAGGCTGGTGTACTATGAGCCGCGTCATAAGAAAACCAGATTTTCGCATATGCGAAAACAAAGCCGCAGATCAGCTGTGCAGTGACTGCACAGAGCTGTGCAGTGACTGCACAGCTGATCAGCGCCTTTGTTTTCACTACATGGATAGTACAACTCCTCTTCTTCTTAAATCTGCAATTTCCAGCTTTTAGTCATAGTCTGTAGCGGTACAGACCGGTTTGTGTCGGACCTGGTCGGAACCCCCCCCCCCGGAAACCCCGAAAACAAGTTTTCTCGCGTCGTGGCTCTATGTGAAACCTAGTTAAAAATCCAAAAATTGCTTTGCTGTGGCAAGGCCGATTTCACATAGCTGTTGAATACTCTGTGAGTGAAGTCAGCATCTGTTATGCCTGGCTGCAAGTGTTTTATTACTTCAAACAGTAGAACAAATAGTTCTTAATCACACAAAATTACATAAACACCTGTATAAAAACAAAATACAAATGATTGATAAATGAGAATCGTCATGAAAACGCCTGTTTTTGTCTGCAAAAACAAATGAGTTGATCATCTACGCACTATTATTTGAGCCACTGCATGAGAAAACCAAAAACCTGCATATGCGAAAAACAAAGGCGCTGATCAGCTTCGCAGTAATTGCGAAGCTGATCAGCACCTTTGTTTTCGCTACATGGATATCAGGATTCAAAATAAAGAAGAAATTAGGGAGAAGTTTTGTCTCTCCCCTAGAAAATTTTGGAGAAGTTTGGACTTGAATTGCAGGTGTCCTAAACTCCTTATACATGTATATTCTATACATTTTCACTTCACCCTCAGCTGAAAATAAGGAGAAGTTTATTCATTTAGGAAGACTATTTCTCCCTAGTCGCCCTCTAGGCTAATCACTGGATAGTACAATCCCTCTTCTTCCTTCATCAGAAATTTCAAGCTTCTGGCTATCTTCTGTGACTGTACAGGCTGGTTTGTGTTGGACCTGGTCGGCACCTTTAGAATTGGGATTTATCTGCTGATTGGGAATTTTTCAGGTCAACTGGGAATTTTTTTAGCCAATCGGGAAAAAATTTGGTACATGTACTGGTGTGTAAGTCAGTTTTTTCTCCAGTCAGTTTTTACCCCGGGGAAAGAATGGGTCAGCCCTTTTTTCCCTTTGGAAAAAAACTGACTAGTCAATTCTTTCCCCAGGGGAAAAACTGACTAGTTAGTTCTTTCCCCACCCAGTCAGCCCCCCCCCCTTATGATTTTTTTTAAAATCATGATTTTTAAGTGAAAATAGCTGGGGGGAGGGGGGGAGAGAGAGGATAGACCAGGCCGTTCTTTTCCCCCCTAATAATAAAAGTTCATTAGCAAGTACTAACCACTCTTATTTCGAGCTACCCTGCATATTTTTTAATTATTTTTATTAGTAGTCAAGTTAGTCTTTGAATACTTTAATGCTTTGACTTTGGATACATCAATATTGATATGTTGGGTGGGGGAAGAATGTGACGGCCTATTCTTTTCCCCCCTACAACCCTATAAATACATAAAGAAGTGACTAAAATGTTAAGTTTCGCAAAAGATCAGCTCTTCAAAGTACTAATTATGAAAAATTAACATGGGGGAGGGGGGAGGGAACTGACTGTGTGGGGAAAAAACTGACTACTTTTTTCCCTGGGGAAAGAATATGCCAGCCCACTCTCTCCCCGGGGTAAAAACTGGGGAAAATTCAAGCCTGTTACAAGTTGGAAACCCAACCTAGTTTTGCACAGAGAAAAAGTCCTTTGCACTGTCTCTCAATTTATGGATATATAAATATCACATGAAAACATCTTTTAAAAGACAAATCCTTCAGCTTGATTTTTTTTTATTTACCTCCCCTGTGGCTGATATGCCTCGGCTTAAACTTCAGCTTCTTCTTCTTGTGTAGGAGGGTGGGGAACTTGAATAGCAGCAGCGAGGCTGCCACGTATCCCCCTAGACACAGCAATATCGTCATCAGGACTATGTACCCTGTCTCCATACAAATACTGGAAAAAAAAACGAGGCAAAGTTAAAGCTTCTGTCTCAAATATATATATATAAAAAACACATTAGCCGTGCCATGAGAAAATTGGATTTTTGCCTATGCGAAAACAAAGAGGCAGATCAGCTGTGCAGTAACCAAAAAGACCGGTTTTTGTCGCATCGCGGCTCAAATGTATCACTTACTTAAAAGCTTTGTCTACTGATTTGTACCAAGACACATACATGTATTCAAAGATAAGATTAATCAGAGACTTCTCTGCCATTAAAATAGTCTTCTATTAGTTTAGGCGGCTATTGACCCTTTATGGGTTTGCAGCCAGAGAAGACTTGGGTTAAGATAAGATAAGCTTTACTCATTAGAAGAACATGTCCATGAAATGAATACCCCCTCATACCCCACTTTTAAATAGTAAAACTGGGGTATGCAGGGGTAAACCTATTTTTCTAATTTTTTCTCCAAAACATTAATTGTGGGTTCTCGTTAGAACCGCCTCAATCCATGTTTTGAGCAAATAAAAAAATAAAAAAAAATAACATTGGGTGCTTCCTTCGTCCCGATATAAAAAGATTTTGTTTGATTTTTTACTATATGTCCCAATAGGATTTGGTTTTGTTTGATTCCAGTATCAGATTTTTTTCTTCAATATTCCTAGAATTAGGTCAATGATTTGATTTGATTCTCATTTATGACGTCACTGAAAGAATTTCAACTCAAGTCATAAAATAGTGATTGAATGCAATTTCAAAGTAAGTTTGTATTTGATTCGTCAACAAGTAGTGAATTATGAAATCATTGTTATTGCCCACTCTTTTTTGTGGAGACTTGCTATGTTAATGTTGTAGAAAAAAATTTGGTACCAAAAAGTCAAACAAAACCTTTTTTATATTGCAACCAAGGAAGCACCCAGTGAATAAGAAAAATATCAAAAATTGTCTACTGAAAATTTTCATTTTGACAATTGTAAAGATCTTTGTATATTGCATGGGCATGTTTTCATAATGTTAATGTTTAAGTCGGCAAGACATAGTCAGAATATGTAGATGAGATTTTGAACCAACTATAGGATAGCATTTATATCAGAAGCATCAAGCATCTTATGTTATACACCTGGACCTCTTTATAACACGGTTCATTACAGCACGGTTTTGGATATAACACAGACCATTCATGGACCCCAAATGGTCAAATTATGCTATATATCTATACATTTTACTCTCATTATAACACAGATTGGATAGCTAACACGGAAACTGTCTTGGACCCCAACAATAGTGTTATAAAGAGGTTGTGGTGTACTCAAGTAAAAAACATCATAAGTTATCATTCTTAAATCCCTTTTTGATACGAGCTGGTCTAGCGGAGAAAGTTACCCGCTATGGCAGAACCTGGGTTCTGAACAATGTGTTTATTGATTATAAGCAGATCAGCCATGACAATGCCACCGAGTAGTATATCCAAAATCAAGGGTATTTTGGCAATATACTGTCATCCTCCCCACTACAGAATAAACTGCATCTGAGCAAATAATATGCAAATTAGATTAATTGCAATAATATGCAAATAAGGTTTATTCCTTGTTTACTAATATTTCATAACTATAAGTCTAAGAAATCTGGAAGGTGGTGGTTGGTGGTGGTCGAAAAATATAGCAAGGGGACGATAACCTTAGATTGCCGGTATTTTCAAACTTATACAGAATTCTTTGTATCCACTGTGTGTATAACTGATCCAGTCAGCAAGCTACTCCTCCGTGAGAAAAAAAAAACAATATTCATGGTTACCGCAACTGCTCCTTACCGGCCTTTTTGCTCATTCGGTCTAGGGTACAGGGATTTTTTTAGCATTTTTGGGCACAGGGGCCTGTATCGTAATTTTTTAAGGTTTTAGGGGGATAGGTATGTATATATAAACTACATACCTATCCCCCTAAAACCTTAAAAAATTACGATACATAGTGACTTCAGTAAAAGCCGGGTACCGGAAATCAGGCGGGATAATCCATAGTTTTTTCTTAGTCAAATTGTGTCAACTGGAAGTGCGTGGTTTTGATATTAAAATCGAATGTTGATGTTTTTCTTTCTTGTGGATCTTATCAATAAATGGATAAATGCATCAGCAAGTACCATTTTCGATGATTATCTCTGTTGCGATGACCTTGATTGAAAATTGATTTTTTTCTTATTATCATTCCGAATCAATCCGTATGTGATAGAACTAAGCTGTGTATGTTAGAAACAACATCTGACCACTTTGCAGTGATTTTTTTCGCTATAAAACCGACTCCGGTTTTAGGAGTCATTCCCAATGGCAAAAAGTATCTTTTTTTCCCAAATGCATGGTTCAAAATTCCCAATTTGAGAAAAATTCCCTCTCAGGCTCATATCTGCAACCAAAATTTATATATGTACTGTCAAAAGCTTCAATAAGTCAATCAATCCGATACTTATGAAAATGAATAATGCTAACTTTCATGCATCCCAGCCATATGTTGTTTACTTTTAGAAAACAAATCACAACTAGAATTTGTTTTCTATGTGAAAACTGATGTCTCCCCCCTTTCTACGTGCATGTCAAAAATATGCAAGCAAGAGTTATAGTTCTTGTGCATCACATATCCTGTCATTCTGTTTTATAAGTGTACTAAGTTTCATTGAAATATCTCTTACGGTTTTCAAGTTAAAGAGGGGGCACGAAAGTGTTTGGAAAATAATCAAAGGGAAATAACTCCAAAGATATGAAAGCAAGAGTAATGATTCTTGTGCATCATGCTTTATAAGTGTACCATGTTTCATTGAAAAATCTCTAATGGTTTTTGAGTTATAGAGCAGACACGAAATTGAATGGAAAAATAATCAAAGGGAAATAACTCCAAAGATATGCAAGCACGAGTTATGGTTCTTTAGCATGACACATCATCTCATCGTGCTGTATAAGTGTACCAAGTTTCATAGAAATATTTCTTATGGTTTTCAAGTTATAGAGTGGACATGAAATTGTATGGAAAAATAATCAAAGGGAAATAACTCCAAAGATATGAAAGCAAGAGTTATAACTCTTGTGCATGACACATCGTCTCATCATGCTTTATAAGTGTACCAAGTTTCACTGAAATTTCTCTTACGGTTTTCAAGTTATAGGGTGGACACGAAATTGTATGGAAAATAATCAAAGGGAAATTACTCCAAAGATATGCAAGCAAGAGTTATGGTTCTTTAGCATGACATGTAATCTCATCGTGCTTTATAAATGTACCAAGTTTCATTGAAATAACTCTTACGATTTTCGAGTTATAATGCGGACACGAAATTGTATGGAAAATAATCAAAGGGAAATAACTCCAAAAATACTCAAGCCAGAGTTATGGTTCTTGTGCATGACACATCGTCTCGTCGTGGTCTACAAGTGTACCAAGTTTCATTGAAAAATCTTTAACGGTTTTCAAGTTATACAGCGGACACGAAATTGTATCGAAAATAATCAAAGGGAAATAACTCCAAAAATACTCAAGCCAGAGTTATGGTTCTTGTGTATGACACATCGTTTCGTCGTGGTCTACAAGTGTACCAAGTTTCATTGAAAAATCTTTAACGGTTTTCAAGTTATAGAACGGACACGAAATTGTATCGAAAATAATCAAAGGGAAATAACTCCAAAAATACTCAAGCTAGAGTTATGGTTCTTGTGCATGACACATTGTCTTGTCGTGGTTTACAAGTGTACCAAGTTTCATTGAAAAATCTTTAACGGTTTTCAAGTTATAGAGCGGACACAATTTGTGACGGACAGACGGACGGACGGACGGACAGACGCACGGGGAAAAACAATATGTCTCCCGACCCTGTCGGGGGGAGACATAATAACACATATGATGATATGTTTATCATTTTTACTGGCTTTTATATAAATGTCGCTGATTTTCCCAATTGACGGTAAAATTTGGCTATTTTTCCCAATTGAACCGGTACTGGTACCGTTCCCAAAATGGTGAAAAAAATCACTGCTTTGAAATGAATACATAGCAGCACAATGAAGCGCAGGCCAAAATAAATTTTGTTTACTTCATTTTCATACCTTGCACAGTGGCCATATTGGATTTGGTACCTTGCTCAGTGGCCATGTCCATTGCATAGCTGGGAACCTGTGAGGTCACTTACAGGTCACTGCTTGACCCATGCTCTGAGACTATTTGACCTTTTGATTTTTTTTATTATTTTTCAAATTGAACAATTTTCTAGCATTTAATTTGACTGTCTGACTACTTAAAAACTATTTTATGCAATGTTTTGCAATAGAACAATAAAAGTAAAAATGAATTGCAAGGTTTTGTTTTGGGTTTGAGACTATCAGCCATTGTCAACAATGGTGAAGGATTTAGTGCATGTGGCTGTTGTCAAGGCAATATTTTCTCATTTAAATGAACTTCTTTGTGGAAAAGTGATGTAATTCTATATTTCTAGAGGACTGGAGACACTATTTTTGTAAAAACTGAGCAGAAAAGTTGAGTTTGAAAAAACAGTTGGAGTCACTACGATACAGGCCCCTGTGTTTTTGGGAAGGGACCCTAAGCCCTTTGATTTAGGAAATTTGTCGACATTCAACATGAACTTGTGAATAAGGTAGTTCTAGTATCATTTCAAGTAAATTATTTAAGAAATCATGGATAATTATTTTTTAAGCATATTAAAAACAAGTCGCGAAAATATATTACCTTTTGTATTCAGAGAAATTGATGGATCGATTTTAAAGAAATAATTCCAAACTGTATTGCTTATCTATAAAAATACCATATACGTGTGAAATATTTAAAAGAAGCATTACTAAAGTAAAATATCTGAAAAGCAAATATTCTGAATTTTGACACTTACTCTGACTCATTCAGACGTTTGTTCTGAAAAATGCTTGATAATGATTCCGGGTCAGCTCGACCCAAACCAACTCGGTCAGGGACACCTCGGTCTTGACGCTTCTGTCATAGGACGAATTTCCATTCTATTGTCCATGGCCTTTATCTTAAGCTGTTTCTTAAGATCTTTCATTCCAATAGCAACTCCTTCCAAGTTATTCGTCCGCCGATGTATATTGTTGACCAGTTATGGAATTAGTTTATGTAGTGTAACGGTAGTTAGTTGTAGACATGTAGTTAATAATCATTTGGCTGGTAGCTGTAGGTACTAGACATATGCATATTCCGTTACACATACTTTACACATTCCATTACGGTGCTGTATTGCACAGCACACATTTTGTCATTATCATATACATTTGGATATTTCATTTATTAAATATATTTTGATATATATTTTGCAGGTCAGTAGGTTTCTCATATTCTTTGTCATTCATGTAATGTTCGCTTTAGGCTTTTGAAACAATATTAATATCATACTTGACAATTATATTTTTCAATGGTAAATTGTTCACGCCGCAAAATGGCGACTGTGTGGACATTGTGCGGTCTACACATTGACATATACTTTGACATACTTTACACATTCCATTACGGTGCTGTATTGCACAGCACACATTTTGTCATTATCATATACATTTGGATATTTCATTTATTAAATATATTTTGATATATATTTTGCAGGCTCATTTATTAGAACCCTTGATAACGCCTGTGGGTGGGGTACTGTGGCACATCATACCCAGTGCGTACCCCACGGGACAGTTGTCCTACGATATTGGTGGCCAGTGTGGTACTATGCTAGCCGTAGATGAGATGTTCCAGAAGATGATGATCATGATCGTGAACGTGTATCCCGGGATGGTCTGCTGATTGTCAGGGACTCTTTCGTTTACACATGTGTTTCGCTGAAAATGGGGCCCCATGTCTTCAAGATTCGCTACTACTGGAGTTGTGATACCTTGTGACGCGCGCGAAACCTGTGATTCGACGTGGATTCAACATGATTTCGACGGATATTGGACGTTATTTCAGTGTCAACGGATATTCGACGGATATTGTGTTGTGACGTGTGATCCTGTTGGAGGATCCGATTATTGGACGTGTGTGTTTTGTGCATGATTGTGTTTAATTTTGGAATATTTTTAATATCATGGATTAGTTTTATTAGGTATGACTTTTATATTTCATTTCATCTTTTGTACACATGTTGATTTTTCTGGTACAGATGGTGATGCTTTCTAAATCAATATGATTTCTGCCAGAGTCTTACACTGTTTGTCGATAGCACCCTGTCTGTCTGTCTAGGTGGTCATGTCAATAGATAATAGACTATTTTGATCAAATCTGTGAAAAATCATGTTGTTATCATAAAATCTTCATTCTTCATTTTTCACCTGTTTCCCCATTATTCATCATCTACACACCTCAACATACAACGCAATACAACAGCGTAGCATTAGTTTAGGCTAAAATTGCGTAGAATTGCTGTCTGTTTCAGTGAAATTGGGTAGGACGTAAAAACACCAGTTTCCCGCCATCTGTCAAATGTAGTTTACGACTAGTTCCGGTCCTCATTCGGGTAACTCCGTCCACTTCCGTTGTAAACAATCCCTCCTCGTTTCAATTGTCTTAGAGCGCCCTTCCCTGTCCATTCCCCTTGGCCTTTGACCTGAAAGCCCACAATGAGTTTATCCGATATATAATTTATCGATTCTGAGCTCAGAAAATGTGAATTTGTCAAATTTTGCGAAAAAAATAACTTAGTCATTTCTCCGTAAAATTTCCGGAAATCTTCGGTATCTACCGTCGCTGACCAACCATAGCACGTGCAGTCAATATAATGTGACATGAGTACCAATAAAATACACTCGACTGCGTGGCGCAGTGGATAGCGAGGCGGTGTTTAGCAACTATAGTTTTGTAACCTAAAGGTCCTGAGTTCGAAACTCGCTGCCGAAAAATATTTTTTTTTTTCTACACTATCGTCGAAATAAATATTTTCAGGTAACAGCCAAACAGCCTACCAAACGAGACCATATCACTCCAAACGGTGTCAAAAAATGGTGTTCGTAATGACGAGAAAGTCCAATTAAACTGTTAAAAAATGCTATTAATGATTGATGAAAATATGAGTATGTACACACTGTAAGTCTATCTACCCTGCGGTGTTCAATTTTACCAAATCATGGGAGTGCTACCCTGTCTGGTAAGTATCTAGCCAACTACCCAATCAGGATCTGCCATCCAGGGCGGTTTCTTCCGTGCGCGCTGCGGCCTTCTCGGTCTACGTCCTTCGTCAGAAGAACTGCTGGTCAAAGCTGACCTAGAATGGGTTTGGTCACCCACAGACAACCTACGGGGCAGTGCAATAGGCTGACCTGGCCCTCGACGAGCTGGAATAATGTACTTCCTAGAGTCTACTGGAAGACTCTCTGCGTCAGAGCTGGCCTCATAACCTGAGAGACTATGTACTTCAGCCTCTGAACAAATTTCAGAGTCCTCATCAGAGGATAGCACAAGAGGTGGTACCCTCGGTTCGTTATCAGCAGTGTTTGCAGTGGGTACCGGCTCATTCTGTACTTCTTCCACCGACGAATGACTAGATACACCAGACTTGTCCAAACAGGGTAGACCCATGAATGGTAAAAGCAGGTTCCTATGTAGAATCCGTGGTTTCTTTCGACTGCCTTCTTCCTGTACAACATACACTGGGATATCAGGATTTGGTCTGTCTTTCACAATGAAAGGCTTGTGTTCCCAGCGGTCGGCAAGTTTGTGTTTACCGCGAATCCCAACATTTCTGACCAACACACGATCTCCAGGCTCAAGGACGGAGCTTCTGGCTTTCAAATCATAATTTGACTTGTGGTGTGCAGCACTTGTTCGGGCTTCTCTACTTGCTTTTTGATAGGCGAAGCTAAGACGCTGTCTGAGCTTCTTCACATATTCAGTATGTGTCTTTGCTGCTAGAACATCTGGACTCAATCCAAAAAAGGCGTCGATGGCAAGACGGGGATGACGTCCAAACATCAAAAAGAAAGGTGAGTAGCCGGTGCTGTCATGAAATGTGGAATTGTAGGCGTGCACAAGTGATGGGACGTGTGCTTTCCAGTCACTCTTCTTAGACTCGTCCAATGTTCCGAGCATCTGAAGAAGAGTTTGGTTGAATCTTTCAACCTGACCATTTCCCATGGGATGGTAGGGTGTAGTTCTCGACTTCTCGACATCGGCGATGCTACACAGCTCCTTGATTAACTTAGACTCAAAGCATTGGCCTTGGTCGCTGTGTATGCGCGCCGGGAACCCGTAATGTACGATGAAGTTATCGAACAACACCCTAGCCGTCGTCCTAGCAGTCTGATTCTTTGTGGGAAAGGCCTGTGCATACCTCGTGAAATGATCGGTAATCACGAGGATGTTTTCGACTCCGCCCTTTGATGGTTCTAGGGACAAGTACTCGATGCACACGATCTCCATCGGAGCTGTTGACTCAATGTTGACCAACTTTGCTCTGTTGCCGGTGTTTGTCTTCCTCCGTATGCATCTGTCGCATGCTTTGACCTTGGACTTGATGAACGAGTCCATCCCAGGCCAGAAGAATCGTTGCTTGATAAGCATTGTAGTACGATCTCTGCCCTGGTGTCCAAGATCATCATGGAGGGCTTGGAACACAATGTCCTGATATCCTGGAGGAAGAACGAGCTGGAGGAATTCCTGTCCATTGAGGCTGGTCTTGCGATGGAGGACACCATTTGAGAGATAATGTTTCTCCCAATCTTTGAAATATCTTGTATCAATCGATGGATCGATGTCCTTTTTGGCAGGCGCATCTAAGCCTTGCTCAATGCGATCCATGATAAGTTTCAAAGTCGGTGTTTCCTGTTGAGCTGTCCTCCAGTCTTTTGACGTTAGACCATGAGCCTGAAGTTGTTGTTCGGACACTTCCGGTTGAAGCAAAGGTGGGATAGATGCTGACGAATCCGAAAGTGCCATGCTCTCAATCAATGGACAGTTCTCGACTGTTAGCGAGAAAGACAGAGCTTTCAGAACTTCGGGAAGAACAACACGTTCTTGCTTCTCAGCTAACGGAACGTGGGTTTTGCGTTCTTGCTTCTCAGCTAACGGAACGCGAGATAGGCCATCTGCATCAATGTTCTTCCTACCGCTCCTGTACTTTATAACAAAGTCGTAGTCACAAAGAGAAGCTACCCAGCGTTGTCCTGTCGCATCGAGTTTTGCTGTTGTGAGAATGTAAGTAAGAGGGTTATTATCGGTAAATACCTCAAACTTACTACCATAAAGGTAATCTCTGAACTTCTCACTGATGGCCCATTTCAGTGCAAGAAACTCGAGCTTGTGCGCCGGATAGTTCTTTTCTGAAGGTTTGAGACTACGGCTAGCATATGCAACGACGCGATCTTTGCCATCTTGCTTCTGATACAATACCGCCCCAAGTCCACTGGTCGATGCATCTGTGTGGACTGAAAACGGTAGTCGGCAGTCGGCATATGCCAGCACAGGCGGTGAAGTCAGCTTGTCTATTAATGTCTCAAAGCTCTGTTGGTGTTCCTCCTTCCATTCAAAGAGCGCTGGTTTCTTTGAGGGCTTCCGCCGTTTACTGGCCTTGGGATTTGTTTCATGACCTATCAAGAGGTCATTTAGAGGCCGTGCTATGGCTGCAAATCCCTTAACAAACCGGCGATAGTACCCGGTAAAACCTAAGAATTGCCTTACTTCTTTAACATTCTTAGGTACTGGCCAGTTCCGAACAGCCTCAAGTTTAGCTGGATCAGCCTGGATACCGTCCTCCGAGACAACATGCCCAAGGTAGACCACACGGCTTTTGAAAAACTCACACTTAGTTGCCTTTAATTTCAAGTTATGCAACTCAAGGCGGGAGAACACGGCCTGCAATCTCTCCAGATGCTCTTCAAAGGTCGATGAAAAGACGATGATGTCATCTAAGTAGATGAGACAGTCGCGGAGATTAAGCTCGCCCATGCATCTTTCCATCAGCCTCTGAAAAGTGGCTGGAGCATTACAAAGACCGAATGGCATCCGATTGCATTCATAAAAACCGAGTGGCCCCACTTGGAATGCTGTCTTGGGCTTATCCTCTTCTTTCAGTTCCACCTGCCAGTAGCCACTTTTTAAGTCCAACTTTGTAAAGTATTTGGCGCCAGCTAGCAGGTGTAGTGTATCGTCGATACGGGGGATGGCATACGCATCCTTGATGGTGCGCAAATTCAGCTTTCTGTAATCGATACAGAAGCGAATTGAGCCATCCTTTTTCCGAACGATCACTACGTTGGAACTGAAAGGGCTATTCGAACTTCGAATAGCGCCTGCTTCCAGCATCTCCTTGAGGTGTTCTCTAACCTCCTGAATGAGCGCAGGTGGTATGCGGCGGTAAGGCTCTTTGAATGGTTGCTCATTCTCCAAGTGTATTTCGTGTTGTACCAAATCTGTACATCCTAAATCTGTTGGTGATTTGGAGAATACATGTTGCCATTGATTCAGGAACTGAGATGCTTCTTGCTTTTGTTCAGGTGAGAGTTTTGTGTCACTCAGGTCAATTCCTGCCAAATGACTAGGATTATCAGTTTCAGCTCTATGTTGATTGACATGAGCTTTCACACTGTCCTTATCACCAAGAGGCAACGAACGCAAGACCTTCACTTCATGGAGGTCGCAGAGACTAGTCTTTGATGGAAGTGTGACTACTTTTGCCGACATATTGCACACTCTCACCGGCACCCTAGCAGTCTTGCCAGGATTGCTCAAAGTCACTATTCTAGGACTAGCAGAGACATGAGGAGTGTTTCCGATTTCTGTTGACTCTGTTATAGCTGCGTCGCAATTTCGGTCCTTCCGAACGAAGCCAGTAACGTCCTTGACTTCCCAAGGTTTCAGTGTGACTTTGGTCGTAGTCTTAACAGAGCCAACATGTTGTGCAAGTAGGGCATTAAATGCCACTTTCCAGGCTTCCGGAATATCAGCTGAGTTCGATTTCTGGAACTCTCTGATGACATTGGTGCCAACTGTGAAAGGTACTGTCTTATTATAGTCAGTCGCTGGGACGACTAAGAAAAGAGCAGATACTAAATCTTCCTGTAAGGTTGGAACACCAATGGTCAACTCAACGACTCCTCTGTATGGCAGAGTGTTTCCATCGGCACATTTGATCTCAAGTTCCTGGACAACATGTATCTCCGGTTTAGGATTTAAAGAATTCCAAAACTGTTCACTGACAGTACTTATTTCTGATCCAGTGTCGATCAATCCGGTTGTTTCAATTCCATTCACTATGATGGTACTCTCATTCCTTTTTCCAACTATCCTATTAATGGTCTCGTTGGTAGGCTGTTTGGCTGTTACCTGAAAATATTTATTTCGACATCTAGGCTAGATATCTAGCTTACTTACATTTAGACTGAATTAGTCTTATGATAGTTTTTGAGCTCCAACACGCGTATCGAATCGTATCGAACCTTGTGTTTGGTAATATCAGTATCGTTTTAGATGTTTCGCGGTATTTTCGGGAACGTAGATTGGTGGTAAACGCTACCGTTTGAATGACAATCAAATGAAACTTGATTATTTATGTCTAAAATAATCATGACATAAAACTTCATTTCAGGTCATACCATGAATTGAGTTTGAGAGAAGTGTCTACCAAAGAGGGACTACCTGACTCGTATTAGTGTCTGAGCATCAATGGTCTTTATTTCAGAAAGATACAAGGCATTATTTGGTCTAGATTTATGATACCACTTGTCATTACAGATCGTGTGGTGAATTGGAGGTGGTAGTTCATCAAAGAGCGACCTGCTTGTCTTAGTGCCTAGACCAGGATTGAAATGTCTAATAGTTGTGTTTGTTTCAGATTGCAGAAGGCCAGAAAACAGATCAATCTTGTTCAAATTTGATGTTTTAATTTCCTGTATACTGTCTGTTGTTCTCTGTCTGTCCGAGTCTTTCATTTATTTGAGCTTGTCTTTCCTGTTGATTTATTTGTTGTTGTTGATTGTCCTGTGGAGTCTGATTTTGTTCTTTATTTTGTTTCTTTCTTAATCTTTGCTGTCTATTCCACCAATTTCTATTTGCTCTCAATTGTTTGTCTACTCTATCTAATTTATTCTCTAGATCTTGCACCTTCTTCTGTTTATCAGAACTGAAGGTGAGTTGCTGATGTTGAACATTTGGCTTCTCAGGTGCCTTGGTTTGCACAGTGCTAACTTCTTGCACAGCCTTTTTGTGCGTAAATCTAGCCAACTCTTCAGTTCTGACATGACCTCTTAGCTCTTCAAAGTCTGTTGTCTGGTGGAAAAATACTTGAGTTGCATTCTGCAACTCTGTACTGTGGAGAGACCTCCAAAATCTTTCTCTTAACATATCATTCTTTTGCTCTTTTGACATCTTAGTCTTGCTTTCAATTCTTTGAGCAATCTCCTCTAATCTAAGGCTCCACATAGTCACACTTTCATCTGGCTGTTGAAAAGCTGTGTAAAATTCTTGCAATATACTCTGGCCACTTGCGACATTGCCAAAAACACTTTCCAGCTTTTTAAGTATTTCTTGGCTTGACGCAAGTGGTCCAAGAGTAAGCAAAGTGTTTCTTGCAGGGACTTTCAGAGAATTTCTGATTAGCTGGTTTACTAGGTACTCTGGTAGCCTATTTCGCAGGCTCTCAATTTCTTGCCTCCAGGCTTCAAACGTGCTCTCATTTTTGGGGACAGGTTCTATGCCCGAGAACATGCTAACATTTGGTTTTACGAAACCAAATTGTTGCTGTCCTGGCATTTCAGAAACAGAGGGCTCTGGCTTAACAGACCCTGTGGCACCTTCAGCTTTTACAGTCTGCTCAACAGCTGCACCAGACGTACTGTTAGTAACAGGAGTTTGACTGATTTTAGCTCTGATCTCGTTTTCCTTCTTCAGCAAATCAGCCTCCAACTGCTTTAAATAAGCTTCTTTCCTATCTAATTCTTCCTTTCTGGAACTTTGACCATCAGTTTCTATACCACTAAGATCAGAATTGCCATATGTATTTCTATCAGATTCTATATCTCTACTTTCTCTATTTCTATAGCTCTCATTGCCTATCTCATGAACTGGGTTTCTTGTATCATTTCTCTCCTGTTTAACATGTGTATTGTGCTGAGATTTTTCCTTTCTGATTGTTCTAGTCTGTGGTTTTATATCCTGAGCCTCTTCTCTTTTCCTCATTACTGTAGACATTCTTTCATCATATTCTCTCTGTTTATTTACTATATAAGAGAGAACACTTTGTTCCTCTTGTTTCAGAGTTTCTATTCTTGTATCATAATATCTCTCTTTCTCTTCCTGAAGCCTTAATGCTTCTGCTAATTTTCTTTCTTCATTCTTAATGAACTGTAATCGTTGCAGCTTTTTCTGCTCTTCCCTCTGATGCTTTTCTCTTTCTATTAATGCTTCTTCGAAGCGACTTCCTTTTTCTTTCAATATTCTTAATCTATCCTCAGCTTCCCTCATTTCTTTTTCTTTCCGCATTTTTCTTTCTGTCAATAACTTTTCTTCATGCATCATGGAGCGAATACGCTCCATAGTAGCTTTTTCTTCTAGCTCTATGTCAACAGGTTTATAGACCGTTTCAGGGACTTTCTCTCTACTTTCACCTTCTTTTCTACTAATTTCTCTTGACTGAATCAATAAGTCATTAAGCATTTGCATTGTCTTCAGTTCCTGTTCTCTCACATCTTTTTCACCTGAAGATTTAACAGGAATATGCCCTGCAAAAGAGAGTTTTTCTTCTTCTCCAGAATCGCCTCCGCTATCTGTAAAAGAATTATCTTGGAGAGATCCGTCAAGTCCAGCAGCTGACTGAGTATCTGAATTGAAAACAAGACTAAGTTGTCAAAAGAGCAAAAGAATGATATGCTTAGGGAAAGATTCTGGAGGTCGTTATATAGTACTGAGTTGCAGAATGCAACTCAAGTATTTTTCCACCAGACAACAGACTTTGAAGAGCTAAGAGGTCATGTCAGAACTGAAGAGTTGGCTAGATTTACGCACAAAAAGGCTGTGCAAGAAGTTAGCACTGTGCAAACCAAGGCACCTGAGAAGCCAAATGTTCAACATCAGCAACTCACCTTCAGTTCTGATAAACAGAAGAAGGTGCAAGATCTAGAGAATAAATTAGATAGAGTAGACAAACAATTGAGAGCAAATAGAAATTGGTGGAATAGACAGCAAAGATTAAGAAAGAAACAAAATAAAGAACAAAATCAGACTCCACAGGACAATCAACAACAACAAATAAATCAACAGGAAAGACAAGCTCAAATAAATGAAAGACTCGGACAGACAGAGAACAACAGACAGTATACAGGAAATAAGACAGGACAGAATACAAATGGTCAAAGACAAGAACAGAATAGAAAAAATCAGAACAGACAGAATCAGAGTCAGAATTTAAACTGATAAATGCCTCTGTTGCAGGGCAAACCAGAGGCATTGAAACAGCAAACAGCCCTACCAACGAGACCATGAATAAAATAATAGGAAAAAGGAATGAAAGTACCGTCATAGTAAATGGAATTGAAACAACTGGATTGATCGACACTGGATCAGAAATAAGTACTGTCAGTGAACAGTTTTGGAATTCTTTAAATCCTAAACCGGAGATACATGTTGTCCAGGAACTTGAGATCAAATGTGCCGATGGAAACACTCTGCCATACAGAGGAGTCGTTGAGTTGACCATTGGTGTTCCAACCTTACAGGAAAATTTAGTATCTGCTCTTTTCTTAGTCGTCCCAGTGACTGACTATAATAAGACAGTACCTTTCATAGTTGGCACCAATGTCATCAGAGAGTTCCAGAAATCGAACTCAGCTGATATTCCAGAAGCCTGGACAGTGGCATTTAATGCCCTACTTGCACAACATGTTGGCTCTGTTAAGACTACGACCAAAGTCACACTGAAACCTTGGGAAGTCAAGGACGTTACTGGCTTCGTTCGGAAGGACCGAAATTGCGACGCAGCCATAACAGAGTCAACAGAAATCAGAAACACTCCTCATGTATCAGCTAGTCCGAGAATAGTGACATTGAGCAATCCTGGCAGGACTGCAAGAGTGCCGGTGAGAGTTTGTAATATGTCGGCAAAGACAGTCACACTCCAGCCAAAGACTAGTATCTGTGACCTCCATGAAGTAAAGGTCCTGCGTTCGTTACCTCTTGGTGATAAGGACAGTGTAAAAGCCCATGTTAATCAACATAGAGCTGAGACTGAAAAGCCTAGTCATTTGGATGGAGTTGACTTGAGTGACACCAAACTCTCACCTGAGCAAAAACAACAAGCATCTCAGTTTCTGAATCAATGGCAACATGTATTCTCCAAATCACCAACAGATTTAGGATGTACAGACTTAGTACAACATGAAATACACTTGGAGAATGAGCAACCATTCAAAGAGCCTTACCGCCGCATACCACCTGCGCTCATTCAGGAGGTTAGAGAACACCTCAAGGAGATGCTGGAAGCAGGCGCTATTCGAAGTTCGAATAGCCCTTTCAGTTCCAACGTAGTGATCGTTCGGAAAAAGGATGGCTCAATTCGCTTCTGTATCGATTACAGAAAGCTGAATTTGCGCACCATCAAGGATGCGTATGCCATCCCCCGTATCGACGATACACTACACCTGCTAGCTGGCGCCAAATACTTTACAAAGTTGGACTTAAAAAGTGGCTACTGGCAGGTGGAACTGAAAGAAGAGGATAAGCCCAAGACAGCATTCCAAGTGGGGCCACTCGGTTTTTATGAATGCAATCGGATGCCATTCGGTCTTTGTAATGCTCCAGCCACTTTTCAGAGGCTGATGGAAAGATGCATGGGCGAGCTTAATCTCCGCGACTGTCTCATCTACTTAGATGACATCATCGTCTTTTCATCGACCTTTGAAGAGCATCTGGAAAGATTGCAGGCCGTGTTCTCCCGCCTTGAGTTGCACAACTTAAAATTAAAGGCAACTAAGTGTGAGTTTTTCAAAAGCCGTGTGGTCTACCTTGGGCATGTTGTCTCGGAGGCCGGTATCCAGGCTGATCCAGCTAAACTTGAGGCTGTGCGGAACTGGCCAGTTCCTAAGAATGTGAAAGAAGTTAGGCAATTCTTAGGTTTTACCGGGTACTATCGCCGGTTTGTCAAGGGATTTGCTGCCATAGCGAGACCTCTTAATGACCTCTTGATAGGCCATGAAACAAATCCCAAGGCCAGTAAACGGCGGAAGCCCTCAAAGAAACCAGCGCTCTTTGAATGGAGGGAGGAACACCAACAGAGCTTTGAGACATTAATAGACAAGCTGACTTCACCGCCTGTGCTGGCATATGCCGACTGCCGACTACCGTTTTCAGTCCACACAGATGCATCGACCAGTGGACTTGGCGCGGTATTGTATCAGAAGCAAGATGGCAAAGATCGCGTCGTTGCATATGCTAGCCGTAGTCTCAAACCTTCAGAAAAGAACTATCCGGCGCACAAGCTCGAGTTTCTTGCACTTAAATGGGCCATCAGTGAGAAGTTCAGAGATTACCTTTATGGTAGTAAGTTTGAGGTGTTTACCGATAATAACCCTCTTACTTACATTCTCACAACAGCAAAACTCGATGCGACAGGACAACGCTGGGTAGCTTCTCTTTGTGACTACGACTTTGTTATAAAGTACAGGAGCGGTAGGAAGAACATTGATGCAGATGGCCTATCTCGCGTTCCGTTAGCTGAGAAGCAAGAACGCAAAACCCACGTTCCGTTAGCTGAGAAGCAAGAACGTGTTGTTCTTCCCGAAGTTCTGAAAGCTCTGTCTTTCTCGCTAACAGTCGAGAACTGTCCATTGGTTGAGAGCATGGCACTTTCCGATTCGTCAGCATCTATCCCACCACTGCTTCAACCGGAAGTGTCCGAGCAACAACTTCAGGCTCATGGTCTAACGTCAAAAGACTGGAGGACAGCTCAACAGGAAACACCAACTTTGAAACTTATCATGGATCGGATTGAGCAAGGCTTAGATGCGCCTGCCAAAAAGGACATCGATCCATCGATTGATACAAGATATTTCAAAGATTGGGAGAAACTTTATCTCTCTAATGGTGTCCTCCATCGCAAGACCAGCCTCAATGGACAGGAATTCCTCCAGCTCGTTCTTCCACCAGGATATCAGGACATTGTGTTCCAAGCCCTCCATGATGATCTTGGACACCAGGGCAGAGATCGTACTACAATGCTTATCAAGCAACGTTTCTTCTGGCCTGGGATGGACTCTTTCATCAAGTCCAAGGTCAAATCATGCGACAGATGCATACGGAGGAAGACAAACACCGGCAACAGAGCAAAGTTGGTCAACATTGAGTCAACAGCTCCGATGGAGATTGTGTGCATCGACTACTTGTCCCTAGAACCATCAAAGGGCGGAGTCGAAAACATCCTCGTGATTACCGATCATTTCACGAGGTATGCACAGGCCTTTCCCACAAAGAATCAGACTGCTAGGACGACGGCTAGGGTGTTGTTCGATAACTTCATCGTACATTACGGGTTCCCGGCGCGCATACACAGCGACCAAGGCCAATGCTTTGAGTCTAAGTTAATCAAGGAGCTGTGTAGCATCGCCGATGTCGAGAAGTCGAGAACTACGCCCTACCATCCCATGGGAAATGGCCAGGTTGAAAGATTCAACCAAACTCTTCTTCAGATGCTCGGAACATTGGACGAGTCTAAGAAGAGTGACTGGAAAGCACACGTCCCATCACTTGTGCACGCCTACAATTCCACATTTCATGACAGCACCGGCTACTCTCCTTTCTTTTTGATGTTTGGACGTCATCCTCGTCTCGCCATCGACGCCTTTTTCGGATTGAGTCCAGATGTCCTAGCAGCCAAGACACATACTGAATATGTGAAGAAGCTTAGACAGCGACTTAGCTTCGCTTATCAAAAAGCAAGTAGAGAAGCCCGAACGAGTGCTGCACGCCACAAGTCGAATTATGATTTGAAAGCCAGAAGCTCCGTCCTTGAGCCTGGTGATCGTGTGTTAGTCAGAAATGTTGGGATTCGCGGTAAACACAAACTTGCCGACCGCTGGGAACACAAGCCTTTCATTGTGAAAGACAGACCAAATCCTGATATCCCAGTGTATGTTGTACAGGAAGAAGGCAGTAGAAAGAAACCACGGATTTTACATAGGAACCTGCTTTTACCATTCATGGGTCTACCCTGTTTGGACAGGTCTGGTGCATCTAGCCGTTCGTCAGTGGAAGAAGAACAGAATGAGCCGGTGGCCACAGCAAACGATGCTGACACTGAACCGAGAGCACCTCTTGTGTTATCCTCTGATGAGGACTCTGAAATATATTCAGAGGCTGAAACACATAGTCTCTCTGGTTACGAGGCCAGTTCGGATGTCGACAGTCTACCAGCTGATTCACGAAAGTACATCATTCCGGCACGTCGAGGTCCAGGTCAGCCCATTGCATTTCCTCGAAGATTGTCTGTGGGTGATCAAACGCATTCTAGGTCAACTTTGACCAGCAGTTCGTCTGACGAAGGACGTCGACCGAGAAGGCCGCAGCGTGCGCGAAAGAAACCACCCTGGATGGCAGATCCTGATTGGGTAGTTGGCTAGATACTTACCAGACAGGGTAGCTCTCCCATGATTTGGTAAAATTCAACACCGCAGGGTAGATGGACTTACAGTGTGTACATACTCATTATTTCATCAATCATTCATTGCATATTTTAACAGTTTTATTGGACCTTCACGTCAGTAAGAACACCAATTTTGACATCGCTTGGAGTGATATGGTCTCGTTTGGTAGGCTGTTTGGCTGTTACCTGAAAATACTAATTTTGACATCTAGGCTAGATAGCTAGCCTGCTTACACTTAGACTTAATTTAGTGTATTGATAGCTTTTGAGCGCCAACACGCGTATCGAATCGTATCGAACATTGCTTTTGGAAATATCAGCGTTTTAGATGTTTCGCGGTATTTTCGGGAACGTAGATTGGTGGTAAACGCTACCGTTTGAATGGCAATCAAATGAAACTTGATTATTTATGTTTAAAATAATTATGACATAATACTTCATTTCAGGTCATTCCATGTATTGAGTTTGAAAGAAGTGCCTACCAAAGAGGGACTACCTGACTCGTATTAGTGTCTCGACAAAGACTGAGCGTCTATGGTCTTTATATTATTTCAGAAAGATACAAGGCATTATTTGGTCTAGATTTATGATACCACTTATCATTACAGATTGTGTGGTGAATTGGAGGTGGTAGTTCATCAAAGAGCGACCTGCTTGTCTTAGTGCCTAGACCAGGATTGAAATGTCTAATAGCTGTCTATGTTTCAGATTGCAGAAGGCCAGAAAACAGATCATTCTTGTTCAAATTTGATGTTTTAATTTCATCTCAGTTTTACAGTATGGTTGAGAGGAGTGATGAAGATCTACAGACCGACAACGGTTTCAAACATCTTCATATATTTGATTGCTTTGCTCATTAGTAGTGCTTTGTTTCATTTTATTTTGACAGCCTTTAATGAATATTGTTTTTGCAGATTGTTGGTATGACGTATCTGCTACCTAACAGTATTTTCGGATATGTTTTCTTTATTATACAAGCTTGTTGTCGTTGTTTCAGGTTTTCTACAAGATGTCTGAATTTAATCAGGATGTGTTTCATATCCGGATATGATCTTATCATATATTGACATTTCAGATATCAGGGAAAACGCTGAGATATGTAATTGGAGATTTCCTTCAATATTAATGACAAGCTTAGTTCAGACTTTCAGATTGCTGTCAATTTAAAGATGTATATTGTTTCATCATTATAATTCATGTTTCCATTAAACACTTCACTTTTCATTATAGCTTGCTGTCCTTGGTGAATGTCGGGACGACATTCGACCTGGAGGGGAAGTATGTCATAGGACGAATTTCCATTCTATTGTCCATGGCCTTTATCTTAAGCTGTTTCTTAAGATCTTTCATTCCAATAGCAACTCCTTCCAAGTTATTCGTCCGCCGATGTATATTGTTGACCAGTTATGGAATTAGTTTATGTAGTGTAACGGTAGTTAGTTGTAGACATGTAGTTAATAATCATTTGGCTGGTAGCTGTAGGTACTAGACATATGCATATTCCGTTACACATACTTTACACATTCCATTACGGTGCTGTATTGCACAGCACACATTTTGTCATTATCATATACATTTGGATATTTCATTTATTAAATATATTTTGATATATATTTTGCAGGTCAGTAGGTTTCTCATATTCTTTGTCATTCATGTAATGTTCGCTTTAGGCTTTTGAAACAATATTAATATCATACTTGACAATTATATTTTTCAATGGTAAATTGTTCACGCCGCAAAATGGCGACTGTGTGGACATTGTGCGGTCTACACATTGACATATACTTTGACATACTTTACACATTCCATTACGGTGCTGTATTGCACAGCACACATTTTGTCATTATCATATACATTTGGATATTTCATTTATTAAATATATTTTGATATATATTTTGCAGGCTCATTTATTAGAACCCTTGATAACGCCTGTGGGTGGGGTACTGTGGCACATCATACCCAGTGCGTACCCCACGGGACAGTTGTCCTACGATACTTCGGTCAACAATTTTTATTTCACCTACAAATACATTTTTTGTCAAGAAATAAGCAAAGATAATATGAAATAAAGGCACGCTGCCTTATCTGCAAACACACACGGAAAACCGTATGCTGGGATTTTTTTGTCAATAAGTGTATCCAGCTATCCATTTTAGTAGACCTGAGTAAGTAGACCTTGTAGGTAAACCTAGGTAGGTAGATCTTGGTAAGTAGACCTTGGTACGTAGACCTAGGTAAGTAGACCTAGGTAAGAAGACCCCGGACGTAGACCTTGGTAAGTAGACATAGTAGGTAGACCCAGGTAAGTAGACCTAGGTAGGTAGACCTTGGGAAGTAGACCTAGGTAGGTAGACCTAGGTAAGTAGACTTTGGTAAGTAGACATAGATAGGTATGTATACCTTGGTAAGTAGACCTAGGTAGGTAGACCTAGGTAAGTAAACCTTGGTAAGCAGACGTAGATAGACCTTGGTAGGTAGAAATAGGTTAGTAGACATTGGAAGTAGACTTAGTATGTAGGTTTTGGTAGGTAGACCTTGGTAGGTAGATCTTGGTAGGTAGATATTGGTTAATAGACCTAGTAGGTAGACTTTGGTAAGTCGACCTAGGTGTGTAGACCTTGGTAAGTAGACTTGGTAAGTAGACCATAGAAGGTAGACCTTGGTAAACAGACCTTGGTAAGTAGACCCCGGAAGTGAGACCTTGGTAAGTAGACCTAGTTCGATAGACTAAGGTAAGTAGACCTAGGTAGATAAACCTTGGTAAGTAGACCTAGGTATGTAGACATTGGAAGTAGACCTAGGTATGTAGACCTTGGTAACTTGACCTTGGTAAGTAGACCTAGATAAGTAGACCTTGGAAGGTAGACCTAGATAGGTAGACTAAGACATAGGTAAGTAAACCTAGGAAAGGGAACCTTGGTAAGTAGACCCAGGTAGATAAACCTTGGTTAGTAGACTTAGGTAGGTAGACCTTGGAAAGTAGACCTAGGTAGGTAGACCTAGGTTGGTAGACCTAGTTAGGTAGGTAGACCTTGGTAGGCAGGTAGACCTTGGTAGTTAGGTAGACCTAGTTAGGTTTTTAGGTAGACCTAGGTAGGTAGCTCCCTTAAATGTTTTCCTTCTGTTCCTTCAAACCTCAAATATTGTCCCCCAAAAATAACCAGGCACGCTATTCACGGCGTAATTTCCGTCTGTTCGAAACGTCTCGATAATTTCGCCGGTTACCTGCTTTAGGTACACCTCGCAGACGCTTGTTTTTTCGAGCGTTTATATTGCCTTGTTGACTGGTTTGCTATGATAAAATCTATGAAAATCCAAGGATACCTGGACAACCCTGTATGTTGCATCAAAGGCCCGGGATCAAAGGCCTTTGGTGTTGTTTGGCATTACTCAATGCTGCGTAAGCTCTCCAACATGGGCATTTCGCCTGCCAGTTGGAATATCCTGAAGGATAGTTATACGGGGATGTCTTCAGTGGTGAATTGGGTAGGTGAGCTGTCGAGACCTTTTGTTGAGAGCAAGGTGTCCGCCAAGGTGGTATCATCTCACCCCAGCTTACAAGACGTTTCTGAACCCGCTGTTGGATCTCTACTCTTCTAACAGTCTTGGACTGCAGATTGGAAATGTGTTCATAGAATCGCCTGACTGTGCTGATGATCTGTTTCTGGCCAAACGGCAACTGTGTTACAGGAAATTTTATTCGTTAAAGAGTTTTATGCTAATGCTGAGCATTACGGTGTTAGTGATACAAAGACGAAAGTGTTCATAGCAAACAGTGTTGTTACAAATAAGGCACAGAATGAGAATAATACATTTGTCTTGAATGGATGAAAAGTGGAAGTGGTGGAAGGGCATAACTAGAGACTCAAAATCAAGGTCTGGACATGCAATAACAATTGACGAACGCATTCAGTCTGCCCGGAGGTGTGCCTACTCTCTCATGGGTGCGGGTGTTCATGGGCAAAATGGGGTTAATCCTTTGGTTTCATTCACAATGTGGAATGTATTTATACTGCCTTGTTTGCTGTATGGTCTGGATGTGTTAACTCTGGTTAAGTCTGAAGTTGCAAAGATTAATCAGTTTCACAAAAAGTTCCTTAAACAGATAATGCACCTTCCGGATAGAACTGCAGATGCAGCGGTCTATATGTTATCGGGTCAAATTCCAATTGAGGGGCAAATTCATAAATGCACCTTATAAGGTGCCCTTGGGGGATTTTAAGGAGTGATTCGGTTGAACGGCGTTTGGTTGAAAGACGAATACTTGTCAAGGATGGAAAGTCAATAAGTTAGTTTGTCTATGTAAACAAGGGTTTGGAGCAGTACGTGTATGTGCTTCCAAGCACGATGGATCTGATTGACGTTGATTATTCCAAAGCACACGGAAAAGTCTTTACGAGCGGGCTGTTAATGTGTACTGGTCAGACAAAATCATGGGAAAAACTTCCATGAGATTTATGAATACTCAGACTTATCCCATTGTGCTGGCTCATCTGGTCTGGCGTGATGCTGGCTTTGATATCATGTTGTTCCAGAGAGCAGGTAAGAAGGCTCGAAAAATGTCTGGGTTTAATCAGTATGCATGTGGTGGATCCAACGTGCTTGTTATGTTTTAACGAACCAGAAAATATTGAGCATTTTTGCTTAGATGTGAGTCACTAAACAAAATAAGACTAACATTTTTGGATAATTTCTATAAGTTAATTCAGAATAATTCTTTGGGTGTGGTGAAGTTGAATGGCCTTAAAATAAGTGATACAGGTTTCTAAATTTCTAAATTTTATCGTAGACACTATGAATTGATTTCCAAATATAATGTTGGGTTAAAGACACTTTTAAGTGAGGGCCTTTCGGAACCTGAATTTTATGGTGACTTGGTATACAAATTAAAGAAACTTAAAGGAATAAATGATTTTTCTCTTCAGTTCGGAAAAATCATAACACGTTACAGACGTATAGGTTATAACTTGAATGTTATGCGACAGTCTGCATGCTTAGTTTTTAACCCAATCATGGTTGATAACTATGCTGCCTTCTTTAATTGCACGCCGGTGGGTCGGGCGTCAGACTCTATGATGGCCCCGACTTAAAGCTATTCATTTTAGTTGGTTGGGGCCGGAGCTTCTCGTCTGTTGCTTGGCCCACCGGGGTCCAACTGGTGTTTTTCTTTTGCTCCGGAGTTAGTAGGTTATTCGGCGCCCAGGGATCTCCATCGTCGGGCAGCTTACTCAATCTGTGAGTCCTGGTTTTTGATTCATCAGGATGTTTATCATGATTTATTTGTTTGTTCTTGATGATTCATTGACTAGTTAGAGATTCACCACGAGGACCGAAGAACTAACTAAATGTTGTGAACCACTGCAGAAGCTGAGGGTGAGGTTAGGTACCTGTAAAACCGGTTTAAGCCCGCCAGTAACTTTGTGTTACTGATCGTTCCAAGTCGATACTTCTGTAGTGGTTCTTTTTGTTTTATGTCTTGGTGTTTAAAATTTTTTGTGCTGTTGTCGCCTTATGTATGTTTTCATGTTTTTAGTTAAGTTAAGGTAACTGAGTGGCCACCTATTGGGAAAATAGCTGCTCATTCGGCTTACGATATGTTTCATGGTATAAGTACCTGATTGTTAGTTTGGTTTTTTCCCACCTCGGTTTTTGGAGTGGGAATCTTTTTCTGATTGCGCCTTTTCCTGATCTTTGCCTACTTGTACCTTTTTACTGCTATTCTTCTGGACTGTACGGTGCTGACTGATCCCGACAGCGGGTCCCCCCTGGAAGCATTCCTGCGTGAGATGGAGACATGAGGACTCTGAGCTATGCTTTCCATATGAAACGCAATGCCTTACTTAGCCAGTCAAGCTGAACTGTAACGAACTTGTGTATACAAGTGCACATAAGTTGAAGTTAGTTACATGATTTTCGTGGTGTATGGAAAAAAAAAACATTTGAAAGTAAGAACGATATAAGAGTCTGAAATCGGTGGGGTGCAAGTATTAAGCCTCATAAGTAATTCACACATCATCCATCAACGTTGTTCTCCTGGAAGAGGAGTGATATACTAACAAGATCAAGAACAAGACCAAGATCTTGCTTAGTTTAAACATTTTATTGCTATTTGTATGCACATGCAGGTTCAGCCCGCCCCTACACCATGATAATACAGCAGCATGGCAAACCTATTAATATGTCTGCAATGTTAGCTGGTTACCAGATAATCGTTGCCTGGTCAATTCAATTTAAAATGCCAGAGATGGGTAATGGCAAATCTTGAAAATCCTCGAGCCTTTCCTTCGATGCATCGCCTATTTGTGCTAGTGGCAAGTGATGCCGAGCAGAAATGTCGTTATCAAGATGTCTATGCTATATTTTAAATATATTTTTTCAGCATCTGAAATACTTACTGAAAACAATTTTAAATACTTTTATATACGATATAGCACAGATATACTCTACGTCAAAGAAAAGTTATATGTAAATTTGTAAATCAGGTACGCCAATATCTAATTCATTATGATTATTTCGAAGACAATGTGGCAGTACACTTCCTGGCCTACGAGGACATCAAGGGGGTACCTAACTCAACCAATCTCCTACCAACCAATCGTCTGGTATCCCACACTTTAGATAATGATGCTGCTGTAGTGTCAGAGATGAATGGTGTTTTCGGGAAATCCCAAAGAGAAATCAACCCAAAGCTATGCATACAGCAATGTACAACTCATACAGGGGTCCTTGCAGATCGTCAGACGGAAATACCGTCCTTTGTTAAGAAGATTGGATATCAAGGATATGCTTACGATCTTCTGATGGAGTGGAGTGAAAAAAACATAATAGTTTGAAGATCTCCTCAATGATGAGAAGTTCAAGTCACTCGTCAAATACCACAAGGTGAGATGCTTGTCCCTGAAAAACTGTGCCAACAAAATAAGTAATAGACTGCAACCCCTGGCAACATTCTTCGATGGCCAAGCCAACAACCACGCTGTGTCCCCAGCAGAAAGGATGAGAAACCAGGACCTTTATGGCAGTTTCATCCCCAGAGTTCCTTCATGAAGTGTCAGCTATACCATCAGAGAGCTACAGAAGAAGAATCATGCACTCTATAGTACATATCGAAGAATATTCGCTTTCTTGTGAGATTTCGTCATGCCCTGTCTCTGATGACACTGCACCACCTGAGAGATTGATGGAACATAAGAATCTCAACGACACCTCAATCAATTATGTGCAAAAATCAACACCATCTGGATTCAAAGAACTCAGAGACTATTGAATGGAGGTGATAGAGAACGGACATCCGAGTGAGAGGAAACTGAAGGAGGTCTTAAGCAACTGCTTCAGCAACATCGGCATCATTGTTGGAGCGTTTCTGAAAAGGTTCCCAAGAGGCCGAGTTCGTGTTGAAACACTGACAGTTCCTGGAGCCAGAGAGAAGAGATCAGTGAGATGTGACAAGTCTATACAGATTCAAAAATAACTACTTCGACCAGAGGAAAGTTCTAGGACTCTATACTCTTGGTAATATCTTTTAGTAAGATAAAGTAGAAGGCAATGCTGTGAAGATTTGGTGCAAGTTGGAGAAGAGGAAAGAATCCAAGCAATTTGCCAGACTGAGACTGTGTATCCTCATGTTGACAGTTTCGCCAGATACATGTTGTAAGAAGAAGATTTAGTGTGATGAACATGTTGAAGAATGACTTCAGAACGAGATTGACTCAGGAAAACCTAAATGCGACAATAGCCATCGAAAGTGAGGAACACTACAGAGATGTACTTTACAGGGTTCTTAAACTGATTTTCATGAAGAACCAGATACAGCCGTGATGAGAGAATTCATCAATCCTGTCTGTGATGACACTGCACCACTTGAAAGTTTGATGGAACATAAGAATATCATGGACGTCTCAATCCACGATGTGCAAGAGCCACCACCATTTGGAGCCAAAGAGATCAGAGCCACCACCAGTTCAGGGACTATTGGATGGATGCCATAGAGAATGGACGTCTGAGTGACAGAGAACTGAAAAAAGATATTCAGCAACTGCTTCTGCTATATCTTTATTGATAAAGCGTTTCCCAAGAGGTTCCCAGAGGCCGAGTTGGTGTTGAAACACTGACAGTTCCTGAAGCCCGAGAGAAGAGATCAGTGAGCTGTGACAAATCTATACAGATTCAACAAAGGTTACTTTGACCAGATGGAAGTTCTGAGGTCCTATAAGCTGTATCTACTGGGTGGTACTGTTGACAATATTCTGAAGTCTGATGAAGTTGACGGCAATGTTGTCAAGTTTTGATGCAAGTTGGAAAAGAGGAATTGCCAGACGGTGAATGTGTATCCTCTTGTTGTCAGTTTAGCCAGATGATACATGTGATGTAGAAAGAGGATTCAGTGTGATGAAAATGTTGAAGAATGATTTCAGAACGAGATTGACTCAGGAAAACCTAAATGCGACAATAGCAGTCGAAATCATGAGCGATGTATTTTACAGGATTCCTAAAGTGATTTTCATGAAGAACCAGACAGTCTATGCTACATCCAAAAGAATCGTCGCCTTCATGAGAGTATTCGTCAGTCCTGTCTGTGATTACACTGCACTACTTTAAATATTCTATGGTGTGCAAGAGCCAACATCATTTGGAGCCAAAGAGTTCAGAGCCACCACCAGTTGCAGCCGAAGAGTTCAGGGACTGGGGATGGAGGTGACAGAGAATGGCCAGGAAACTGAAAAAGATGTTCAGTAACTGCTTCTGCTAAATCTTCATTTATATGTAGCGTTTCCGAAGAGGTTCCCAGAGGCCGAGTTCGTGTTGAAAGACTGCAAGTTCTTGAAGCCCGAGCGAAGATATCAGTGAAATGTGACAAGTCTATACAGATTCAAAAATAACTTCTTCGACCGGATGGAAGTTCTGATGTCCTACAAGCTGTATCGCCTGGATGGTACTATTGACAATATCCTGAAGTCTGATGAAGTTGACGGCAATGTTGTCAAGTTTTGGTGCAAGTTGGAGAAGAGGAAAGAATCCAAGCAATTTGCCAGACTGAGACTATATATCTTCATGTTGACAGTTTAGCCAGATACATATGATTTAAGAAGATTTAGTGTGATTAACATGTTGAAGAATGACTTCAGAACGAGATTAACTCAGGAAAGCCTAAATGCGACAATAGCCATCGAAATGGAAGAGAGATGTATTTTACAGGATTCTTAAAGTGATTTTCATGAAGAAACAGACACTCTATGCTACATACAAAAGAATCGTCGCCTTTATGAGAGTCGTCAGTCCTGTCAGTGATGACACTGTACCACTTGAAAGATAAGCTTGGTGGAACAACATGGGCGTCTCAATCCATGGTGTGCAAGAGCCTCCACCATTTGCAGCCGAAGAGATCAGGGACTATTGGATGGGGGCGATAAAGAATGGGCATCTGAGTGACAGGAAATAGCAAAAGATGATCTCAGTTTTAATTTTTATCAGAAACTGTTTCTGCTATATCTTCATTTATATGTAGCGTTTCCGAAGAGGTGTCCAGAGGCCGAGTTCGTGTTGAAAGACTGCAAGTTCCTGAAGCACGCGAGAAGAGATCAGTGAGATGTAACAAGTCTATACAAATTCAACAATGACTACTTCGATCAGATGGAAGTTGTGAGGTCCTTCAAGCTGTATCGACTGGATGATACTGTTGACAATATCCTGAAGTCTGATGAAGTTGACGGCACATGGTTCCTTCTCAGCGACAGGTCTGCTGACAGATGTGCCGGATGAGCTCGTCGTGGAACGAATGGCAGCCGTCAGAGACAAAAGCTGCAAGGGGCTATTGGCCAATTTCCACAACCTGCACAAAATACAATTGTACATCATTAAAAGTAGAATGAGCACATCACTTGAAAAGCCGAACAATTAGCAAACCAACAACGTGACTAGAACAAAGCCGAAATTATATGAATTGACCTACCTAGGAAGTAGTATCTGCGGGGGAGTGCACATGTGATGAGGTTACTGGCAGAACTGCGAAAGACAGTTGAATTTGGAAGACTGAAAACATCTTTGAACCAAAAGTAATCGAGTGGAATGTCTACAACGGTTACGCGTATTTATGCGTGTGTTACATGGACAGTATAACAACATAAGACGTAGATCTAACCATTTCCACTTATGTTGTATAAGTAAAGTAAAGTGAAGTTAAGTGAAGTGAAGTAAGTTGCATGATGAACAGATGAAGTGTAAAGGCAAAATTCCAGACACATGGATCCTTAAGAATGCAGAAATGCAAAGTGCGTATGCTTCTTAGCCAAGCACAGTTAAATGGACTGGTCTCTCATGATAATGCCTGATGATCAACCTCAGGAAAAGTTTCTATTGAGTACCTGTAGAAGGGATCGAAAGTGAAATGCTACGAGAAGCCTCAATGAATAAAAATAAAACTGAGTTCCTTTAAGAGCAGTGAACGTATTAATGAGAAAGGGATGGGCCATACCGCGGTTTCGGCTACTTAAGCTTCTTCAGTGACCCTATAGATTTGGCAATATGGAGCCAAAGAAAATTACTGCAATTTTGCATGTTTCAACAGAGCAGTCGATACAAAAAGGTACAAGTAGGCAAAGATCAGGAAAAGGCGCAATCAGAAAAAGATTCCCACTCCAAAAACCGAGGTGGGAAAAAACCAAACTAACAATCAGGTACTTATACTTATACCAAAGACTAGTAGCATTGCAATATTCCAACAGAGTCATGGGTGCAAGCTGTTCAGGATCGATTAAAGAGTTGCCTCGTCAATAAAGGAACAGTTTAATATCAAGAAAGTGAATCAGAAAGTCTTTTAAAGAATACAAGACCAGAAGAAAATTACAACCACATTATTCTTCAACATCAGACAAAATTGTTCAACTAGCAACCGACAGTTTGAATAGAACCAGTCTCCAATGAGCTCCTCGTCAAGTACGATTAAATGAAGATTTCTCATATTCAAACAATGTTATTTAAGGATATAAGGTGCTATAATATATCTCCGACTTTTTTTTTTTTTTTTTTTTTTTTTTTTTTCCTAAGCGACCAACATGGCTAGTCGCGTTTTATGTCGATATGATTAATTTGTATATTGTTCTTGCCATGTTGGTTGTTCTGTATGTCATGTTATAGGGGAAGGGCTGTAGCTAAGGTTGGTAGAACTTGTAGCCCGACCCCATTGTTTGTACTTATTATGTACAGAGGCAATTAAATATGTTTAAACTATCTCCGACTCTGAAGACTTTGAACAGGGGATGGATTGCTCGATATTTGTCTAGTTACTGTTTTAACTGGCGAGTTGCTGTTTTACCCGGCGTTACTGTTTTTAACTGGCCAAACGTTACCCGGCATGACTGAGACGTTAAAAGCTGATCTGCGAGAATAAAAAATCAAGGAAACAACGCACTTGTACACTTGTTCTACTTCCGCAGTTAATTACTGTTATTATGACATGCCAACACGCGAAAAATACCTAATGGTATGTAGATGTGCAGCGAAAGAATTTCTACGATGGATTCCTACATGTGTTTGCGTGGGTTAAATTGCATCCTCTTAATACCGCGGTTTCGTCTTCAACCTATATCAGAGCACAGTTTTAGTTTGAACTAAGATGAAACGCTGCCATTTTGTAGTGATGACACGTAGGCTCAATGTTAGTATGTAATACTTCGGTCAATTCGGTCAATTCGTAATATTCACAAGCATGCAAAAGGTTTTGCTGATATGCATATAAATAACATGATGCCCGGTTGCCCGGGCCCGGTTGGCACATGCCTGTCATGTTGTTGACTACTGTTCATCCCGACATAATAAAGGCAAACCGCCCATCCTAAGGGCGGGGCAATGGGTAATAATCTTAGTGAAATTAACGGTAACTAGCAATAGGTCGACCTTTAATTAAGATATTGTAAGATATATATATATATTTCCAATTAGTCCCCACCTGGTCGCACAACTCTACTTATCAAACTTTTTAAACTCGAGATACTGTCATATTCGAAAGATTAATTCTACTGAGAGATGAAAATAATTTTAAATGATACAATGTCTTTAAAGACAGGCTATGTTTGCCCGTGCTATTTATTCTATTCTATTCTTTAGAATGCTATAATTTCGCACGTGCTTTTGTTTTCAAATTTTTTTTTTCTCGCTGCAGTATGGGTGGGGTCATATGCGACCGATCCCTTAAGCATGACGGCGTCTAACAAATTTATTATAGAGAGGGAAAATAATTATATGAGCTCATTTTATTTATAAAGCAGCTGTATTACATGCATCATTTATTATATCATCTTGGCGAATGATTTTCTAAACAATGCAAAGGGCCACTCACAGAAAAACGTGCACCGAACCTTTTTACGCTTTTTACAATTTATTGTGGAACGCGCATGCGTTCATTAGTCTACATATCATCAGTAGCAAATTTTCTGGTTTTATAATTTTAACAATAACCTATAATGGTATGATGTGAAAATAATGAGCCACACATTTAGTTGTACTAGGTTTTCTGGGTCATGGTCGCTGTTTTATGTACGTTGAACAATATGATAAATTTGCTTTAGAATATAGAGCCAGGTATAATAGTTTACACAGTAGCTAGTTGTACCGATTTTATCTGTTAGTGACATAATTAAATCAACAATCAGTAGTGTTTCATTATTTTTCATTACTTCGTACGGCTGGATGCACTGAAATGTGTGAATGTTTATTTTATAAAGACATTTCTTCCGCGTATTTCTGAATGAAAATAAATCAATGTGAATAAAAAACTTGGATTTCGTGTTATTCGGGATGCAGAGTTGAATATTAAATACTTATGTTTGTGGCAATCAGTAAAAATATTTACATACTGAAAATTCAACACACACTGGCTATATGTGCATGACAATTGAATTTGTTAAAGTGGACACCCAACGACAAGCGTTCTTCTTTGGCATTAACACTTGAAAGGTACATGTTAGGTGGTAAATTGTGTCAAAAACAATTGTACTGTCCAATCTTTTGACTGGCCATAATTCACAGCAATTTTATGACACTAAATAGGTCTGCACCGAGACCGTGTAAAAAGGTCACAATAAAAATGTTGACAATTTCAGCTAAATTACATGTAATTACAGCTGAAGTACTGTACGGTAACCACAGCCCGAAAAAGCAGTAAAAATGAATCAAATTAAATAGAACAGTGACTAAAATGAGTACGTAGTGAGATACTCAGGTGTTTTAAGGATAGATAAAATACTCTCCAACGTGGTTTGCTTCAAATTACAAGAATGAAATAAGATAAACCGGGTATGACTATTGCTAAAACAACAATTCGATGATTTGTGATTCATGAAGGGATAAGCACGAGACAACAGATAATATTACACAACTGATTAATTAAAATCATTCAATGTCATGAGTTGGGGAATCATAATATTTAAATGGAATGATATCTATTCAGACAAATCAATTTCAAAACTTTATGACTAAAGCGGAAGATAATGACAATAGATTATGTTGTAAAATATTCTCTATGAACATGATGAACCGCTTCAATACCCGGCAGTAAAAACAGTTTTCTTGTTTATCAGCCAATTTGAAGATATATATGCAGTGTTTGTTAAAAGGATAAAATATTCAAACTGGCATGGAATAAAATAAAGATTTACAACCATGGCACTTGAAATAAGTGCAATGAACTAAATGGATTAAAATATGCTGTAGTTACTGATCAGACATTGAAGTATTCGGAAAATCTTACATATGATAAACACTTCAATAGCATTAGCCTAATTTTGCTAATTCTGGATACAAACAAGAATGAGGTGCGGACATTGCCAAAATTACCATCTTGAGGACACCACATCAATGAGTTACTGCCTCACATGTGGTGGCTATATTTGTCCTAAGTGTATAAGTGCAGGTACTTCACATACGGAGTCATCAACCGATGATTTAAATGATGTATTTGAACAAACTGAGTCGTTGTGTACAAACGCTCGTCGAGGGGGTGACAATGCTCTCTCAGATGGTTTAAAACCAAAAGATAAACAGGCGGTTGAAAGAGATGGACGAGGAGATCAGAAGAGCTTAGATGCTAAAGAAGTCTTATCGCAGATTTTGGAGGATCTACATGTAAGATCGCCGTTAGAACTTCAGGAGCACGCGGAGGAACATAACGTACACACGGACAGAGTGAGTGAACAAATAATTCACATACGGGATACAATTACCGTAAACGATAGACATACAAAAGGAAGAAAACTATCAGGAAGTGAACATCAAAATACGACACAAAATCAACCAGCTGTACCGAGTGTATCGTTAAAAGAAATTCATATAATAAGAGAAGGGACACATGATGACAGATCGGGAAAGGAAAATCATTTGAGCACAGAAAGCAATCGTGAAGATAAAAATCATGAAGATCAAACAATTCGACAGGAAATTAAGATAAACTTTGAAGGGAATTCAAAATCTCCGACAAAAGTTACGCCTGGCAGTTTTGTGAATATTACTGTGCCACTCCAAGTGCCTTTAGAACAATCACAAAACACAGGAAAAACTACAGACATGCACTTGAAACTTGCTAAAAAGGAGGCTGAAGGTCGTGCTGCTGAAGAGGGAATTCTTATTGAACCAGAAAGTGGATACGGTTCGCAAAATTTATCGCAGAGCAGCGGTGAACTATTGGACAGAGAAATGAAGGATGATAAGAAGCCAAAAAGTGAAAATATTGAATCAAATAAAGGTGATAAAAGTGATGAAACGAATGAAGATAGGCATGCACACAGTGACAAATTTGATGAGGACATTAGTCTAAACATGGCACCAGTGACTAAGCCTGTTGCTCCAGTACAGAGAAAAAGTGCATCGGTTGGGGACCCCGTGACTTCTGTTGTAATGAGGCGAAGTAGAAAAACAAGTCCCGAAAGACGATTTACAAGGGGACTTTCTCGGTCAAGTTCATTACCAGATCTGTTAAAATCAACGACTGAAATTGAAAAACGGAAGTCTATATTGGTGAACTCCGACGAAAAGTTGTCCAAGAGCACGATTGATTTACTCGACATTGATAAACGGAATAGTATACCATTTCAAATGTGTGGTAAAGAACATAAATCTCCTCCAGCATATATCTGTTTTAAGGATAATGAGATCTATTGCAAAGTGTGCGTGCAAATTCACAACCTTCATTGTCATGAGAAAGTAAAGTATATCCCTGAAATTCCTCCAGAAACCCGCACAAAAGCATGTGACGATTCATTAAGAGAACTGCTCAGTGCAAAAGAACGATTCAACCAGGTTAAAGATGAGTTGTGTGCAGATTTACAACTCTTGATAGACAAAAGGAAGGAGTACGTCAGATCAGTGTTGACATTTAAACAGAGCATGATTAAAATCATTGACGAAATTGAAAAAGAGGCACTTTCCGATATGGATTTAATATTCAATCTTGAGAAGGATAAATATAAGAAAAACCTATCGAAGATAGAATCTTGTATATCAGACATAGAACAAATGTTAGAGGAACTAAAAGTTCGCGAAAGTAACGAGGATAATTCTATTTTCTATAATATTCAGTCAGTGTCGAATTTCGTCACTGAAAGTGAATTGGATTTACATGGAATTCATAAATCATGCTTCAAAACAGAATTTTCATTTCAACCACAGGACACAATAACGTCTCTTGGTAAAAATACGGACAGTTTATGGACAATTAAATTATCAAAGGACGTCAGATGTCACGCGCCTTATCCATGCACGTGCGACAGGTCATATAAGTACAGGAAGGCTGAGTTTGATAAACAGTTTTCAGCTAAGCTCTCGGGGTGGTCCTCTGATAAAGACAAATGTTACATCAGCGGTTGTGAATTCCTTGAAAATGGGAACCTACTTCTTGCAGACAATCATAACAAAAAGATAAAAATGTTTGACAAAAAGTACAGGTGTGTTTCTGCATTAAGTCTTTCGTCATTGCCTTGGGACATTGCTGTTCTCGACAAACACCTTGCTGTTGTTTCCATTCCTGACAAAAAACAATTGCAGTTCTTCGAAACAAAGCATAAATTGTCCGCCAAACATTCAGTATTTCTTGAAAAGAACTGTTGGGGAGTAGCACGTGCAAATGATCTACTGGTTGTCACGTGCTGGTCACGTGATATAGCCGAGGTTCTCGTGCTGGACAAGGACGGTGTTATAAAACGCACAATCATGACTGCGGATAGAACACCGTTCAGCATACCCTGGTATGTGTCGGTGTCTAAGGACAGCATTCGTGTGTCGGATTGGGGTTCGAACAAAATCACTTTTATCACTCTTACAGGAGAGTTCATTGGGCAATATTCCGACAATGGCCTAATGGGGGCGATGGGTGCTTTCTCTGACCCGGAAGGAAACGTTTACGTATGCGCACGTGACACCAACAGTATACACCAGGTTGGGTCAGATGGTGGGAAAGTGCAGACGATACTAACAGAACGAGATGGGATTGAGAAGCCACTCTGTGTGTGCCATTGTCCATTAGATAATAGATTTGTAGTGACATCGTGGATGTCAGATACTGTGCAAGTATATAGACTTGTCTGAATTTTTGAGTTCTCATAGTCCGTCTGCTATGGCTCGATTCCGACCCCTGGTGCATAAAAAGTCATGCAGTCCATGAAGTAGCACATGTAGGGCAATCAGGAAAGTCAGTTGCAGCACAAGTATTAGGAAAGCTGTTCAGTGCCTTTGTTTTCGCTACACGGATAGTACAACTACTCTTCTTCTTTCTAAATCCAAAATTTCAAGCTTCTAGCCATCTTCTGTGTCGGACCTCAGTGTTCGGAAACCACATTGTTGGTTTTGTCCTAATGCGGCTCAGCAATTAGTGAATTGAAAGAACTCCAGAACTGTTAGAAATTAAGATAGTGACCAGTCATACTACTCATGCATACAAATAATTTGTATTTTAGAGGAATTTATTAGTTTTGAAAATGTAGAAGCCTTATTTTGTTTCCTTAGTTGCTTGTTGCTGTTTGTTAAATTACAACCACGCAAATAGCAGCTTACATGTAGCAATCCAGGTGTTTCAAGCATCTCCTAACTAGTTGTCAAAAACGTGAAATTGACATTTCCTGTCCAATATTTGCATCAACCTTGAAATGTACATCATCACCTTATATATCTCTGATTGGTCACAGTAAGATGAAATTGACAGATGTTGATTTCTCTTTTCAAAGAATTTATTGGTTGTTTGGAAATAATGAAACAGACCAAGGTCATTGTTTGACAGCTTTTGGCTATTTTAAAGGAATGAACAACTTTTTCTATATTTGGATTGCACCTGCATGGCTGTTGACTGTCAATTTCTTGTCTTTGACAACTGATTTTGAGATGTCTGAAACTTGTGAATAGCTAAGCTGGTATTTGCGCGGTTGTATGAATTATAAAGCATTTTATGAGAAATATACAAGGAGCTTTTTGTTGCTTATTTTTACATTGCCAATTAAAAAGCTGTAAAATAAAGTGTGTAATAAAATATATTTACTTAAGTACACTGGTTGAGGAGTACAGCATGATTTGGTGTTCTTAAATTGTTTATTTAATACAAATAAACATCCTATATATACTGAACAAAAAAAGAAACGCAACAATAGGCCACCAAAGATTTTCTAGTTTAACGGCAAAACATTGATAATTTCAGGTCTGTTGCTGTATGATTCACCTTCATAGGATGATAGGGTATATCATGCAAAAATCTGATTTTCATTTCGATGAAAATTGAATGAGATTTTTTTTCTCGTCTTAAATAATGCAAATCGGGAAAGATTTGCTCTGCGCATGCGCACACTTTCGAACCTCCAAATAACCAAGAAAGAATGTCAGCTGCTCCCTAATTAAAATTCATGAAAAAGAAATAAAGTTACACGACACACAAGCTCTTATTTAAAACCATCAAAATCCCTATATGTTTAATTGAAAGGGGGATAATTTCAATTTTATTTGCTTTATTGCTTTAACATGTGAGTCATCTGCCGAGTGGTACATTGCGATTTTGAATGGGGGTTTATGGCGGATTTAAATCGTACCATAACTTTAATGCTTGCGCATGCTCACTGTGTGGTATACTACTTTCAGCATGTCTATGGTCGGCATCGAATAACTCCGTAAATACTCATCAAAATGAAAATCGATTGTTGCATTCGGAAGCCTAATATCTCATGCAGAAGTAGAAAATGCAATAATTTCTGATTGTATCATAGTTTGCTCAAAATTTAGTGGAATAAAATTGTTGCGTTTCTTTTTTGGTTCAGTATACATCTTAAGGCAAATCAGACATGCTGCTCCCTTCAAGTTCAGTAAACTTGGTTACTGTATAAAAACATGGTTATGCCACAAACAGCGTGTTTTTGGTTGTAAAACTGAAAATTTTCATTTGCTGTTTTTGTTGTTTATTCTTATGTTTGCTCACAACACTGATTGTTGGTACATGTTAGAACAACCTTGCTACATGTGTAAGTCCGTTCTAATCCAAGTTTTACAAACAAAGAAATAGGCTTATCACAGAACACCCCAGGTGTCTATGTTATCCTCATATTCCAATGGCAATGGCTATCCACAACACTGCATTATAGAAAAGTTTTGAAAACTATTGCAATGACATTCATGCCCAATTCAGATTCCCCAATTAATTGAGCTACAGATGCTTGTGGTACTTTACATGCCCATTTACAACCACACAAATAGCAGTTTAGCAATCCAGGTGTTTCAAGCATCTCTTAACTAGTTGTCAGAAAGATGAAATTGACATTTCCTATCCACTATTTCATGTACATCATCACCTTATATATCTGATTGGTCACAGTAAGTTGGAATTGACAAATACTGATTTCTCTTTTCAAACATTTCATCGGTTGTTTGAAAATAATGAAACAGACCAAGGTGATTGTTTGACAGTTTTTGGCTATTTTAATGTAATGAACATCTTTTTTTCTATATTTAAATTGCACCTGGATGACTGTTGTAGACTGTCAATTTCTTGTCTTTGACAACTGATTTTGAGATGTTTGAATTTTGTGAATTGCTAAGCTGTTATTTGTGCGGTAGTAATATACAGATTTTTTACAGAAGTTGTAAAAATAGAAAAAAAAAATCAGTACACGAGTACCCACAATCAATGTTTTGGAGCAAAAATAAGAAATATAGGTATATCCCTGCATACCCCATCTTTGCAATACAACCAGACGACCAATGGTCCTGTAAACGCTCACCTGAGATCTAGGATATAAACCAATAAGCTTGGCAGACAACCCCACTGGGGTTAATTTTTTTTTTCGTAAACATAAATCTTCTGTCCATTTGCTTATTCCCAGCAAGTTTCCACCATTAAATGATATTTTCCCAAGTTTCCCCATTCAAATGCAAAGGCAACCTAAGTTGACCTTGATGTAATTTGGGTCAAGGTCATCCAAAGTCACAATTTATATAAACTTTGTAGAGCTCCATTCCCTGATGCTTCATGCCAAGTTTCAAAATAATAGGGCTTCTGGTTCTGAAGATGTTAGGTTTTTGCTATTTAGAGCCATGGTGGCCATCTTGGGCATGTGACCTTGACCATTTATATGAACTTTCAATCCCCCTTCCTAACCATGCTCCACATAAAATTTGGCTTTAATTGGCTCCATGGTTTCAGAGAAGATGTTTGAATATTAAGGCCATATACATGTATAAAGCCCTGGGGCAGGGGCAGACAACCCCCTGCGGACATTTTTTTTCATAAACATGTCCATTTGCATAAACCCAGCAAGTTTCCCCTCATTTAATTACATTTTACTAATTTTACCCATTCAAATGCATGGGCGACCTATGTTGGCCTTGCCATAAAATAGGTCAAGGTCATCCAAAGGTCATGATATATATGAACTTTGTAGAGCTCCTCTCCCTGATGCTTCATGCCAAGTTTCAAAATCATAGGCCTTCTGGTTCTGGAGAAGAAAATTTTTAAAGGTTTTTGCTATTTATAGCCATGGCGGCCATCTTGGTCATGTGACCTTGACCATTTATACAACTTTCGTTCCCCCTTCCTAAGGATGCTCCATATGAAGATTAGCTTTGATTTGCACAGCGGTTTCAGAGGAGAAGACGTTTGAACATTGTGGACAACAACAACGGAGCATGGGTATACTATAAGCTCACCTCGCAGGTGAGCTAAAAACCAGAGGACCATTGGTCCTGAAATCGCTCACCTGAGATTCGATTTTGCATGACCTTTAGCTAAGGTCATGTTGGTCAATGTAAAAAGTAAACTTGACCTCTAATACTCAAATAATTAATGAAAATTTACCTTTTTTGGGGTTCCAGCATCCAATCAAAATAAGGTATTAGGGCAAAAGAAATATAAAACATAGAGGACTACTAAATAAACATTTCTGCAAAATCTCCAATGAGACTGCAGAAATAGCAAATTTTCACTTTTCCCCATTATAAGTCTATGGAAACTGAAAGTAGCCATAGCAACCAGAGTTCTTATCTGACTGGAACAAAACACATTTTTTTTGTAGAGGCTAATGCCAGGAACATGTATGCAAAGTATCAGCTTCATAAAGCAAACAGTTTCTGAGAAGAAGATTTTTAAAGATTTTTTTCGAAAGTTTGCCCTTTTTGGGGCCCCAGCAACCAATCAAAATAAGCGATCAGGATGAAGGTCATCTGAAACGTAGTGCATTACTCAATAAACATTTCTCTAAAAATAAAAATTAGACTGCAGAAATAGCAAATTTTCACTTTTCCCATTATAAGTCTAAGGAAACTGAAAGTTGCCATAGCAACCAGAGTTCTTATCTGACTGGAACAAAAAACAACTTTTTTGTAGAGCATGTATGTAAAGTATCAGCTTCATAAAGCAAACAGTTTCTGAGAAGAAGATTTTTAAAGATTTTTTTTAGAAAATTTGCCCTTTTTGGAGCCCCAGCAACCAATCAAAATAAGCGATCAGGATGAAGGTCATCTGAAACATAGTGCATTACTCAATAAACATTTCTCTAAAAATAAAATTCAAATATCTCCAATGAGACTGCAGAAATAGCAAATTTTCACTTTTCCCATTATAAGTCTATGGAAACTGAAAGTTGCCATAGCAACCAGAGTTCTTATCTGACTGGAACAAAAAACAACTTTTTTGTTGAGGCTAATGCCAGGAACATGTATGCAAAGTATCAGCTTCATAAAGCAAACAGTTTCTGAGGAGAAGATTTTTTCGAAAATTTGTCCTTTTTGGGGCCCCAGCAACCAATCAAAATAAGCGATCAGAATGAAGGTCATCTGAAACATAGAGCACTACTCAATAAACATTTCTCTAAAAATAAAACTCAAATATCTCCAATGAGAAAGCAAAAATTTGCAATTTCCATTTTTTTCCATTATAAGTCTATGGGACGTATAAGTTGCCATGGCAACCAGAGTTCTTATCCGATCTGAACAAAAAACAACATTTTTTGTTCCCCCCTCCTGTGGATGCTTTATGCCAAATATCAAAAGTTTTGGCCACACAGCTTCAGAGGAGATGTCATTTGAAATTGTGGACGACGACAGACGGACGACGACGGAAGGACGCCAGATCATGGCCATCCTATAAGCTCACCTTTGAGCCTTCGGCTCAGGTGAGCTAATGAGCTTCAAGGGGGTATTCTGACATGTTACATACATGTTATCCTGATGAGCATAACAACATTTATTGGGATAAAGAATTCCCGAAACGGAAAAAGAAATTTGTTTACATGTTTATTTGAGTTTCTATGATTTGTTAACAAAAACAAAGTTCATTAAGGAATATTAATCACATTAACATGATTTCAGCAACATTATTTCAAATCCTGATTATTGCAAATGTAGAAGGTGCAGATTAGCTTCACAGCTGATCAGTATCTTTGTTTTGATCATATAGACAGTGCAACAAAATCATAGCCATTGAGTGGTAAAAATTAGGGGATAACTATATTCAAATTTTTCATTTGGGGCGGTATATCGTCGGATATACGGTCGGAAATTTTGTTTTACGGCGATGCGTCAGCGGAGCCGTAAAACATGATTTCCGACCGTATATCCGACGATATACCACCCCAAATGAAAAATTTGAATATTGTTATCCCCATTCTAATGTACTTTTTAACTACAAACATCGAAAAAATGCATTGTTTTTCGCGAAACGTGAGCGTCACCAGCGACGAAAAACACGACGTTAACCAATCACAAGCGACGTTGCTCATGACGTTGGGTTTCCGACGGTATATCGCAGAATATACCGTCGCAATGTTTTGACGTTATCCAATCAGACGTCGCGTTACATTCTCAAGTGCATTAGAATGTGTTGTACATGCAACTTTGGCTCAGACTATTTTCAAAGTCCTATGCCAGGTTTTCACATGCCAGTTCATAAAGCTAGGATGCATCAACTAAATATTCAAGTTCCTATAACCTTAAAACTTTTGAGCCATTACATGAACATGTTTTCCTTATGACCTGTAAATTTTTCCAGACATGGCTCAATGCAAAACATTGGACAAAAGTATTCGTCACGTTTGGAAAACTCAATAGACTTTCATGTATTTTCATGTTGACGAGAAAAAAATATTCTGTCTCTCCTGGCTAAGATATTTTCATGTTCTTGGTGTCATTTTAAAGCTAAATAAATAAAGCACTAAATAAAGGTATTTACATTTTATTTTTTTTTCACACATTTTTTAAAATTCCAAGAGTTTAAAAAATGTGAGATTATTTTTGACAATTTTGGGCAACGTCACCATTGACGTCAATGGGAAAGTGACTTTTTCAAAATTTCCTTAACCTTTAAACTGTTACATATATGAAAACTGCACCGTCAAAACTTCATCAATTAACCTTTATTTATTTATTGCTTTATTAATTTCACTTCCAAATGACACCATAATTTCAAATCCTGATTATTGCAAATCCTGATTATTGCAGATGTAGAAGGTGCAGATTAGCTTCACAGCTGATCAGTATCTTTGTTATGATCATATAGACAGTTGCAACAAAATCATAGCCATTGAGTGGTAAAAATGTGTTGTACTCAGACTATTTGAGCCTCGACGCGAGAAAACCGGTCTTCGGGGTTTCCAACCAGGTCCGACACAAACCGGCCTGTACAAGCTCAGAAAAGAGCTAGAAGCTTGAAATTTCGGATTTAAGTAGAAGAGGAATTGTACTATCCGAGTAGCGAAAACAAAGGCGCTGATCAGCTTCGCGGTTACCGCGAAGCTGATCTGCGCCTTTGTTTTCGCCTAGGCAAAAATCCGGTTTTCTCACGATGCGGCTCATTTTCAAAGTCCTATGCCAGGTTTTCACATGCCAGTTCATAAAGCTAGGATACATAAACTAAATATTCATGTTCCTATAACCTTAAAACTTTTGAGCCATTACATGAACACCTGTAAATTTTTCCAGACATGGCTCAATGCAAAACATAATAGATCCATTTATCTTTCTTTTTTCATGAACAATTATTGAAAAGGAAGGAACACTTCAGTTTCTTTTTCATGAACAATTATTCAAAAGGAAAGAAACACTTCAGGGTTTTTAAATTTTTCAGACAGCTAATGACAAAATCTATGACAAGACAAACCAAGTTGGTTGGTTGATTGTGTTTTTCACATTCCACTAAACAGCTAAGGACATATGCAGATATGTTGAACCAGAGGTCCAATGATCCTGATATCGCTCACCTGACATTTGGTCTTTGATAAATGACATGACTAAAACTTCATTAGCTTAACGTCATCGTTAAGACCTCAACTTGCTAAGTAAATGCTGACTACATTGCAAAGGATTCTCACATTTTATCAACAAAAAATAACGGTGTATTTGTAATATTCATGTTTGAAATTTTAACGAATCATTAACTAACAATGTTGTTAATTTTGAACAACTGGGCCCTGGTTGGGGTTTAAAGGCCAAGCAGCAGCTAAGGTCATATGGAGATGGGACCACAGATTTGTCTCATCCAGATGCCCAGAATTACGAAAACTTGCCCATGCATTATACAGAGACTTTTTCAGCTTTAAAAAATGAAAATTTCATTGGAAAATTTTGACATTTTTTTTATTTTTGCTCAAAACATAGATTGTGGGTACACCTTAGAACGAGTACCTACAATCTATGTTTTGAGCGAAATTTTTAAAAATATCAAAAATTTTCCAATGAATTTTACTTTTTACCAATCAAAAATAAAATCTCTGTTTATTGCATGGGCGTGTTTTCATAATGAGATGCCCAGAATCAAACTTGCAATCGCTTGTTTACAAGGCAAGTGCCTTAACTGAAACAATGGTATAGGATATCGATACATTATAATAAGTTACAAGACCCCAATACACTGAATTAGATATCCAAAACAACTGCAGGTTATTATATTCATGCAATGATATTGGCTATCAATATAGGGATCAAACATGGTTTTCTATGCATTAACATTAGCTGGGTCCCCGAGGGAGGCGTTGAAACTTGAGCCTGAGAGACGAGGGTTTCTACCCTCCCGAGGGGCCCAGCTGATGTTTACACATCAGAAAGAACATTTTTGATCATTATCAATGCATTATTCAACTACTTCATGTGAAAATTTGGATAAATTTTCCAGATTTTGCAAACATTCATAAACCTAAAATGGCGTGGAAAAATGTCGTTAGCTAAAAACATTTTAAAAATTCTGTTCTCGGGGCAAACTTCAACATCATTATGACGTCACAATATATGACGTCAATTTTTGCGAAAGGCCCTGTAGCAAGCATAAGTAAAAGCCATGTATTAACAGCAAATGCTCACAAGAATTGCCATATTAATACATGGCTTTCTTTTCATTAATAAACGGCTGTTAATATCGCGAGACACAGGTATTCATGCAATAATACAGATTAACAAGTTACATGATACCAATACACTTACATTAGACATCATTGAAACAACTGCAGGATATTTTATTTTTTTTTATTCAGTTTTACGTCCCTTTCAAGCTTTTTCACTCATATCGAGACGAATCAATCGGTAGGTGGGGCGAAAACCGGAGTACCCGGGGAAAAACCACCTGACACACCCGCAAGCAGAACTTGGCTTGTCCCACATGCGACTCGTGCCCCGAGCGAGGCGCGAACCCACAGCGGTGAGATGATCGAGTGATCAAGAGCACTGAAGTCAGCGACCTTAACCACTCGGCCACGGGGGCCGCCCAACTGCAGGATATGATATTAATTTAATACAATGATAAAATCATTAATACAATGACAAAATAAATGATTCCAACAGAATATGTTATTACAGTCCAACCTGCCTTAAGCAACACCTGTATTAAGCAATACCTGTCTTAAGCAAGCACCTGTTTTAAGCAAGCACCTGCCTTAAGCAACACCTGTATTACGCAAGCACCTGTCTTAAGCAAGCGATTTCATGTTCTCCAAATGATTTTGCATGCAAAATGAACCTCTATTAAGCAAGCACCTGTCTTATGCGACCAGAGGCCAGTACATTCTGTCCCGACTGTGTCCTTAAGCAGCCACTCATTTCATCAGTATTGTAAAAACAAACATTTTTTATATGAGTATTAAAATCTGTCAGGGGTACTATATCCAGGTAATGATATCATACAACATTAATGACATTTTTATAACACAAGTTCACTCATATACATTAGATGAGTCACATTGTGAGCATACATGTGATACCTCCCTCATCATCAGGGAGACTCCAGGAAATGAGCGATAAAATGATCTAAAATTTGTCTAAAATACCCCCCTTTTTCAAGAAAATTTCAAAACCTCCCTGAAATGAACCAAGAATTTTCCTATATAATCTATACATTTTTCAAAAACCTCCCTGAAATGAAAGGAAAATCTCCCTGATTCCACTTTCAAACTCATCACATGTATGTGTGAGAAAACCGGATTTTTGCCTATGCGAAAAAAAGGCGCAGATCAGCTTCGCAGTAACTGCGAAGCTGATCAGCGCTTTTGTTTTCGCTACACAGATAGTACAATCTCTCTTCTTCTTAAATTCGAAAATTCAAGCTTCTAGACCAGTTTTCTCGCGTCACGGCTCAGATATCAATATAACCACAGGTTATGACATATATTGCAACTATAGTTAACACTAACACTGCGTTTATATTTATTGCATTCAAAATATGAAAGGCTGACAACCACACAAATATTTAATTTTTTCCAACACAGAATGGCTACTGAAGAAAAAAAAAAGTAAAGAATAAATTAAATAACTAAGATGAAAAAATAAATGTAAATTTGTGAAAACCATATACAAATTGATAAATTATCACAGACATATGAAATAAATAAGTCTCAAAGCAATGTCCAACAGCCACAGAAGATCGATAAGGATTTCTTTTTTTTTTTTAATTTGAAAGTACTTGTTATCCAAATTAATTAACACAGAAAAAACAAACATGTTAAAAAATGCAAACTAACAGCACATTTGATTTTTGTTTTAACATAATAAAAATTATGTATTCATCTAAACATTAGTACAATTACCACAAAAACAACATATGCAAGTATCAAAGGATATGAACAAAAGCTACAAGTAGCTAATTTAGTGAATCTCCTTAATGGGAGATACTTTTGCTCTTTTAATATGGGAAATCAAAACAAAATTGCAGATCAACTGCACAGATTTTCAGATATGAAATGTCTGAATTTTCCCCACAAAATTAACAATAGCCAAAAGTATGTCATGCATTTGTAAAATAAACTGTAGTCCTACTGTCATCACAACATATCACATTAAAGCTTTGTTCAAATATATAATGTTGCCCCATACAGGTCAACCTCATTATAACATTATAAAGCTACCTCTGGGTCCATAGAAGTAGACTGTGTTATATGTGAACCATGTTATATTGAGGTTACTATATACACATTGCAAAACTAGAGGATCTTACACGAGTGGTCATTTCATATGAAATTTATTAAACGAGCCTTCGGCGAGTTTAATAAATTTCATATGAAATGACCACGAGTGTAAGATTCGTTTTATCATATGACTTTTAAAATAGTATTTTATCGCCTCCAAAGTGGACATATTTTTAATGAAAATTTACATTGTTGTTACAGACGTCGTCAATGACGTTACGTATTCCCGCAAAAGTGTTATTACACGTGTGGTCATACGATTTTTATGACATGACGTTATCCACTGGAAAACAGCGACGTCATATGATAATAATTAATGTGGGAGCCGTGGCAGGGCTGTGATATATTGAAAACCACATTATAATGAGGCACATTCTAATGAGCTTGAAGGGTATATATATAATTATGGCAACAAATTAAACCTTTGTTCAATAGAATATTTTCGCCAGATTGGCAGCAAAGTCTCGTCTATTTCTCCCAAGTTCTAAAGTACTATACAAGGGAGGTAATTCCTGTTCCTGTTTTTCTAGCCAATCAATTACAGGCACAAAGATTGGCCCCAATTCAATGGGAATTGAATTTTTCTCAATTGTAAAGCACACAATCCCGCCAAGTTTCCTGCAAGTGATCTCCCTTTCCGGATTTTCCAGTATCCATGGCAACTGAATTAAACTGTTCCAGCTCTTTACATGGTAGATAACAACCAGTAAGGTGGCGATAACTCTTTCCACACAAGTTTTCATCTTTAAACCTGCAATTAGTTAGACAAATTTGTATCAAACACAGTTTATTCTCCTTTTATCCAAAAAGAAATCTTTATTCATATTTTGACTATCTAAAATTGTTATCATCTTTTGCTTTCACTGCCAAAAGTGGATATTCTGTCGAATATTTTCCCTTAGATTTTTTTTTGTATTTTTCTTATTTTCGCTCAAGACATAGATTGTGGGTACATGTTAGAACCACCTCGGGTGAGGCGGTTCTAACGAGTACCCACAATGTTCATTTTGGATCAAATAAGAAAATTAGATATATCCCTGCATACCCCAGTTTTACTATATTAAAGTGGGGTTTCAGGGGGTATATTTTATACGGGCATGTTATCCTGATGCTGGTGCAAATTATCCATGTATAGTTAACCAAATGACTATAACAAGATGGAGACAGAATCAAGGTCTTCAAAATAGGCTTGTTTCCTCTATATACATGAACATGTTACATGAAAAGAAACTTACCAAGGGAGTTAACCCCTTGTTTTACTAGGAAATCTGACAATTTTGTCTTTGAAAGCCCCATTAAGGTACACAACTCCTCCGTTAATTCCCAGTACTGCAGTCTTGGTGATCCTGAGTCTGTTGGCTCTTCCTGAAGATAACAATTTAGTAAAAATCTGTCCGATTTAAGTAACATTGGATACCTAGCTTTAATAGCAATCCAATTTAAGCTCACATAGGTTAGCATATAAAGCAGGTATTCCTTCAAAGCAAAGTGTCCTATTTTTGCATAATACAAATATGTGGGCTGTCCAGGAAATGTTTCGTTATTTGAGCTGTCTCATGAGAAAACCAACGATGTGGTTTCCGAACAGGTCTGACACAAACCAAGCTGTACAGTCACAGAAGCAGGCTAGAAGCTTGAAATTTCGGATTTAGGAAGAAGAGGAAGTGTCTTTTTCGCATGTGCAGATTGTTGGTTTTCTCATGAGGCGGCTCATTTCTTCATTTTAAAGAATTGATGAATAGTAAATGTATTACAAGAAAGGGCATTCATATTTGAATTGCATTGAGTTGTTTCTACATGAAAATATAAACAAGTATTTATACATGACAATGGCAAACACTACCCAAGACCAGCATCTTGCCTCACATCATTAAACTTCACAACATTATTTACTAATGTTGAAAGCAAGTACTGCTTAAGTCTATGACCCTACCAATATGTCCATTGCCTGTCACTACACACTTTTCATGTCACTTAAACATTCACCAGCCTTTGTACCATTTACATGTCTAATGAATTTACCTCCTATCCAGCAAATTACATACAATCTTAATAGATACTTCACAAAAAGTACACAGATTTTCCAGCAGGCGCATTTAGTTACGCCCGTAACGCCAGCCTTTGTACCATTTACATGTCTAATGAATTTACCTCCTATCCAGCAAATTACATACAATCTTAAAGTTTTGCTACACTGTCAAATTGTTAAACTATGGCCGCAATACTGAGACTTGGGCTCTGGGAAGACCCTAAAGTTGAGCAACCAGGCCCTTTACTTTACATACCTTAATCAGTGCCAAGAGCTGAGCTACGTTGAATACTTCATTAATTTTCCTTTCTCTGACTTTCCATAGATCAGAAACACTGCACTCACTGAAAGATAGAGACACATATTGGTTTAGGTTATGATATTTCCATATATTTTAATAGAAACTTATTAAAGAAGAAAAACGTCAGATGAATCTTATGCATTTATAAGCCAGTCACCTTAGAAAGAATGCAGAAAATTTAAATTTTTACTGCCCTTTAAATAAGAGAAATAACCTTTTGCAAACGAAACCTATTACAAGATATTTTTTGCTACTTACCTCATGATACAAGATATATATTTTAGTACAAGAATCGAGTAATTCACATGCAAAAATATTGTTTTCATGAAAAAGCTTTTCCATCAGGAAAACACGTCCGTGTAATGTATACCCCCTTGAACCCCACTTTTATATTGCAAAAAGGGGGTATGCAGGGGTATACCTATTTTTCTTATTTTTGATCCAAAACATACATTGTGGGTACTCGTTAGAACCGCCTCACCGAGGCGGTTCTAATGAGTACCCACAATCTATGTTTTGAGCAAAAATAAGAAAAATATCAAAACTTTTTATCTGAATATTTTCAATTTTTATAGCTCAAAAAATATCTGTTTATTGCATGGGCAAGTTTTCGTAATGATACCTGGGACTCAATGACGGTGTTATTTCCGTTACTTTGGGACCAGCTGAAGGTGATACAGCAGGAACCAGTTCATCAACATTGTCATCCGCTGTTGTCAATGGCAACGGCCTTGACCTAGATTTCCTCGAAGGGTCATCAACCTATTATGTGGAAATAAAGTCAAATAGAGTATAATTGTGAGGAACATTGGGTAAAATACAGCTCAGCTTTTGTAAATCATTACATATCAATCATATGCATGCTATTTCAGAATAAATAGCTCCCCTCTTATTTTGAGCAACCCTCCTCTATAAATCTTAAATATCAAACTATTTTAAGAGGATTCAAACCAAAAAATTACATTGTATGCCAATGATGTAACCTAACCCCTGTAGAAATGTTATCAAAACATATATTCATCTAACATTTGTATACTTGTATTGAGGTTCAATATCCCAGTAAGCAAGTTTTCAATCATGTCAGGATGGAGCCACCATTTCCTGCGTATTAACCAGTACTCTAGGCAGTGCTCCAGATAAGGTTTAATGGTCAATGGGTATTAACCCACCTCCTCAGCAATGTAAACAGTGGACATTTATAATTCAGAAATTCCAATAATTGTGTTACTTTGGCGATTCATTTTGGCATGCGAGTGATCTGTCTGAACCACTTTCTTGCCGAATCCATACTTATCTTACATGGCACGTACGGGCAGTGTTTTTAAGCAGAATTTTTGAGATATTAATCACCGTTGTGCAGCATTTTCGGTAACAGATTGAAATCAAAAGTAGAAAAATCCCAACATACGGGAGCTTTTCTTATCCGAATTTTTGATTGGCTGTTGGTGCACACCTTGGTGCGAATTGTTTCCCATATCACAGTATGGCAAATGGCGAAACTGGAACCAAGTTCCAACCAGAGGACCATTGGTCCTGAGAACGCTCACCTGAAGCCTGATCTTGGAGTATTAAGTCATCATGAAATGACCTTGACCTTGAATACTCACACACCTTTATTGACTTCACAAGTTGTCTGCATCTGCAAAGTTTCAGGTCTCAGGCTGCAATAGTTTCCAAACCCAGTGATTTCTGAGAAAACCATAATTTTAATTTTGATATTTAAATGACCTTGGGTCAAGGTCAACAAATGACCTTGGCCTTCATTAATTACTTACCTTCACTGACTCCATTAGTTGTCTGCATCTAGCAATTTTCAGGTCTCAGGCTGCAACAGTTTCCAAAATATCCATTGTTTTCGCCTTTTCCCATGTAAAAGCCTATGTTTCCAAAATTGACCTTGCCGTAAAATAGGTCAAGGTCATCCTAGGGTCATCATTTCAACAAACTATGATGGGCTGGAGTCCCAAATGCTACATACCAAGTTTCGTGTAAATCGGCCAGCTGGTTCTGGAGAAAAAGATTTTTGAGTGGTTTTTACCATAGTTGGGCATGGCGGCCATCTTGGTCATGTGACCCGAGTTTCGCGATCACACTTTCGTTCCCCCTACCTATGGACGCTCCACATAAAATTTCACTTTGATTGGCCAAGCAGTTTCAGAGAAGAAGATCTTTGAAAAGTGTGTATGGACGACAGACAGGCCAAGGTCAAGAGATGACCTTGACCTAAATTAATCACATACCTTCATCTACTCCATTACTTGATTGCAGGTCTCAGGCTGCAACAGTTTTCAAAAAATCCATAGTTTTCACTTTTCCCATGTAAAAGCCTATGTTTCCAAAATTGAAATTGCCGTAAAATAGGTCAAGGTCATCCTAGGGTCATCATTTGATCAAACTATGATGGGCTGGAGTCCCAAATGCTACATACCAAGTTTCATGAAAATCGACCTGCAGGTTCTGGAGAAGAAGATTTTTGAGTGTTTTTTAACATATATGGGCAAGGCGGCCACCTTGGTCATGTGACCTGCATTTCGCAATCAAACTTTCTTCTCCCTTACCCATGGATGCTCCACATAAAATTTCACTTTGATTGGCCATGCAGTTTCAGAGAAGAAGATCTTTGAAAAGAGTGTATGGACGACAGACAGGCCACGGTCAAGAGATGACCTTGACCTAAATTAATCATATACCTTCATCTACTCCATTGGTTGTTTGCATCTACCACTTTTCAGGCCTCAGGCTGCAATAGTTTTCAAAAAATCCACAGTTTTCACTTTTTCCCATGTAAAAGCCTATGTTTCCAAAATTGACAATGCCGTAAAATAGGTCAAGGTCATCCTAGCATCATCATTTGATCAAACTATGATGGGCTGGAGTCCCCAATGCTACATACCAAGTTTCATGTGTTACGTGCCAGGCGTAACTAGAAGATTAAGGAAACCAACAAGTTGGTTAGCCAGCAACAAGCTTTGTTTAAAATTTAACAAATTTATTTAGAAGTGATTTAACCAGTAATTACATGTGAAACAATCAAAAGCATATATACAATCAAACAAAAATGAATGTACAATACCTTTCAAGATGTTAATTCCCTTAAAGAATGTCTGAATGTCCCTCAGAATTTTTTAACACAAGTCTGTATCAGTTTCTGATCCCAAGAATTAAAGTTTGTTTCAAAATAGCACTATGTCCCAATCCAGAATCGAATATCACAAAGTAATCCAAGAATAAGTTTAAATTCCAGTAAGGTAGATTTTGACTTCTTAATAGTAACAGTACCCAAAGATTGTCCTTATGAAAATTTGTAGCCCTTATATAGCACTGAGGAACATTCAGGATTCTTCCAGCAAATTCTATGATATCATATACTAAAAATAACAAGTTGTTTACCAAAATTTAATGTTCTGGAATATTCTTTTGACATAAAAAAAGATTTTTCTAGAAGATTCTACATCTTTGGTTCTTCCAGATTTTTCCGTCAAAGAACAATTTGAAATTTCTAGAAAATTCTGAAGTAAACAACCTGTTTATGTCCAATATCTGGGACACTAAAAGTAAATAATTGCTAAGGACAACAAGTAAACATCATATGTATAACATCATACTTTCCTGGGCATACTCCCTTGGGAAGTTTACCAGTACTGAATGCACATCTTTCAACAAGTAACTGTCATACATAACACTTCCCCCCTTCAAAGAAAAGAAAGTTTTATAAAATAAAGCTTTCTTTTGCAATACTGGATAATTGTATACAATATGTTTAGCAAAATTTGTACAAAACTAATCAAATACAACAGCACAAAGCTGGACATCAGCATTGTAGAGACACTTAAGCTCTGCTTAGGGTGTCTGGAATGATATTATCTCTTCCTCGGATATGTCTGATGTCAAGATTGTGCTCTTGCAACATGAGACTCCACCTGAGTAAACGCTGGTTCTTGTTTTTCATTTTATGTATGAAAGTCAGTGGATTGTGGTCACTGAAGACAACAATTGGTGCATGTGAAGAAGCTAAGTAAACTTCAAAGTGCTGAAGTGCAAGGATTAGAGATAGGCATTCTTTCTCTATGGTAGAGTAATTTCTCTGATGCTTGTTAAACCTTTTTGGAAAAATAACAAACAGGATGGTCAACACCATTGTCATCTTCTTGCAACAATACACTGCCTGCACCAACATCACTGGCATCTACAGCCAACTTGAACTCTTTGTCAAAACTTGGTGCTAAGAGGACCGGAGCACTTCTAAGTATGGCCTTGAGCTTATCAAATGACTTCTGGCAGTCATCTGTCCAAACATACTTGGCCTTCTTACCAAGCAAGTTTGTCAGAGGCTCAGCTATAGCCGAGAAGTTGTTGCAGAATTTCCTGTAATATCCAGCCATACCCAGAAAGCGCATCAGTTGTCTTTTGCTAGTAGGTACAGGAAAATCTGAGATAGCCTCAACTTTAGCTTCTACAGGTTTTACCTGACCTTGACCTACAATGTGTCCAAGAAATGTCAAGTTTGCATGGCAAAATTCACTTTTTGCCAAGTTCACAGTTAGTTTAGCATCACTTAGCCGGTCAAAGAATGTTCTGATTGTCTGCAAGTGTTGTTGCCACTCCTCACTGAAGATAATAGCGTCGTCGATATAGGCTTTACAGCCATCCAGATTGGAAATCAAACTGTTGACCTGCCGCTGAAAAGTCGCAGGCGAGTTCTTCATTCCAAATGGCATGACTTTATACTGGTACAGTCCATCTGGTGTAACAAATGCCGAGATCTCCTTTGCTCTGTCCGTGAGGGGTATCTGCCAAAATTCCTTTAGCAGATCGAACTTTGTAACATACTTGGCATGTCCAATATTATCAATGCAGTCATCGATTCGTGGGATGGGAAAAGTGTCTGTTTTAGTGACAGAATTGACTTTTCGATAGTCTGTGCACATTCTAAATGTCCCGTCTGGCTTTGGTACAAGAATACAAGGAGAACTCCATTCACTTTGGCTGGGTTCAATGAAATCATTGTCCAGCAAATATTGAACTTCTTCCCTGAGATATTGCTGTTTTACAGGGTTCATTCTGTAAGGATGTTGCTTTACAGGTTTTGAACCTTCAATAATGTCAACATCATGATAGATTTTGTCAGTTCTGGATGGAATGTCTGGAAATAAGTGCTCATATTCGAGAACTAACTGTTTCAGTTCAAGTCTTTTGTCTGAATCAAGGTGAGACAGTTTCTGATCAAGATTCTCTGGAGTTTCGATGACGAGGGATCAGATTTCTCCAAGTTGAAGTCCTCAGAGTCCATTTGATTTTGTTCATGAGGGACAGAATTAACTATATTTACTGATGAAATAACAGAACTATCCCTATCAATATACTTCTTGAGCATATTAATGTGACATAGCTGTTTTTGCTTGCGCCTCCCAGGAGTGTTAACAATGTAATTCACGTCACTTAACTTTTTATCTACAGTATACGGGCCATAATATCTAGCTTGTAAAGGTCTGCCAGGAATGGGCAAGAGAGCAAGTACCTTGTCTCCAGGTTCAAAATTTCTGTCTTTAGCATTTTCATCATAACGAATCTTCATTTTGCTTTGAGCAAATTTGAGATTGGATTGAGCTGCATCACAGGCCTTTGATAGTCTGTTTTTGAAATCAGACACATACTGAAGTAAGTTCAAAGAACTGTCATCATCTGAGAGAAATTTCTCTTTTAGAAGTTTTAACGGTCCACGTACAGTGTGCCCAAAAACAAGCTCAAATGGGCTGAACCCCAGAGACTCTTGTACAGATTCTCTTACAGCAAATAGAAGCAAGTGTATGCCTTCATCCCAATCTTTTTCAGTGTCAAAACAGTAAGATCTGATCATGTTTTTCAAAGCTTGATGGAATCTTTCTAAGGCACCTTGGCTTTCAGGGTGGTAAGCCGATGACTTGTATTGCTTAATTCCAAGTTCGTACATGACTTGCTGAAAAATTCCTGACATAAAATTTGAGCCCTGGTCTGACTGGATAGATTTTGGGAGGCCTACAAATGTGAAGAACTTCACAAGTGCATTAACTATTGTTTTAGCCTTGATATTTCTGAGTGGGATAGCTTCAGGAAAGCGAGTTGAAGCACACATTATGGTCAGAAGATATTCACAACCTTTCTTTGTTTTGGGTAAGGGACCTACACAATCAATAATCACTCTGCTGAAAGGTTCATCAAAGGCAGGAATGGGCTGCAATTGAGCTTTTGGAATGGTCTGATTGGGCTTTCCTACCATTTGACAAGTGTGGCAGGATTTGCAATGCTGTGAAACATCAGATTTTAATCCTGGCCAGTAGAAATGATTAAGAATCTTGTGATAGGTCTTATTTACACCTAAATGGCCTGACATGGGTGTTTCATGCGCCAAGTTTAAGATTTCAGGGCGATAAACCCTAGGAACCACAATTTGGTGGTTAACAGTCCACTCATCTGCTGCGGAGACATCCGGAGGACGCCATTTTCTCATCAAAATGCCATTTTTGACATAATAGCAAACAGGAACCTGGGATATTTCATTTTCATTAAAAGCCCTTTCAAATAAAGGCGAGATCTCAGGATCACTGTGTTGTTCTTTACAAAGCTGTGACCTTGACAGCTGGTCATGACCTTGGTCATTTGAGTTGGAAGGTGAAAGGTCATTTTCTGACCCTGACCTTGGATTGCTAGGGTCAGTCTGAATATCAGACTGACTAGGGGAAAGAGATGTTGAAATCTCTTTATTAAAGGACTGACCTATCAAAGTGTCAGTTAAATTTATGTCCTGCATCCCATCATATAATTTGGCTTTCTCAGCCATTGCCCTAGTAACAGCACAAGAAGGGTAAAGGTCAGGAATTTCCTGCTCAATGGGATCAGGCGGTTGATCAACACATGGTGTGCTGGTCAAAAGTGGGTTTACCACAACCTTATCTCCTGCCAAATCATTGCCTAACAGCAAATGAATACCTTTAAAGGGTAAGGAAGGTCTAATACCTACAGCCACGGGACCTTTAACTAAGTCTGAGGACAAATAGATATTATGGAGCGGTACATTAACAAATCCACACTCTACGCCCTGGATAAGGACACTTGTCCCAGAAGAAGACTTCTCGGAAAATGGCAAGGTATCTGCCAAGATAAGGGATTGAGAAGCTCCGGTATCTCGTAAGATTTTGATAGGGGTAGACTGGGCAGAGTCACTGTTAAGTGACACAAAACCATCTGATAAGAATGGTTCATAAATCTCCATAATAGAATCCTCAGAGACTGACTCTTTACAAGTTCTGGTCAGTATAGGGTTTTCTTCCTGGATACAAGACTGTGGTTTAGCCTTTAAGGAGGTGAGACCTGTCGGTTTAGCACTATCTAGATTTTCTCTTTCTTTCTTTCGTTTCAGTGCCAAACATTCAGAAATAATGTGGCCAGTTTTCTTACAATAATTACAAGTTGGCTGGGATAAGGGATTTTGTCCTTTGTTTTCACTAGAAAATTTGGGTTTTGGACTGGAATTGTCAGTTGGATTACTGGGATTGGCTTTGGGACCGGACTGAGGGGAATATGGTTTTGACTGAGGGGTAATTTGCTTTGATTGAGGGTTATATGGTTTCCTAGGATATGGCTTGTTGACAAATGAAGCCTTATGAGTCAAAGCATAGTCATCAGCTAAACGTGCTGCTGTTTCCAAGTTTTCAACTTCTCTTTCGTTCAAGAAAGCCTTAACATCAGAATTTATGCACCGTTTGAATTCTTCAACAAGCATGAGCTGCCTTAGCTTTGCATGATCAGAACCTACTTTCTTTGAAGAACACCATCTATCAAATAGTTGCTCTTTTGTTCTAGCAAACTCAACATGAGTCTGGTCATGTTCTTTTCTACAGTCTCTAAATTTCTGCCTGTATGCCTCAGGGACCAGCTCATAAGCCTTAAGAATAAATTCCTTTACTGTGTCATAATCTGAGCTTTGCTCAAGAGAAAGCTGAGTGTAAATTTCTCGAGCTTTACCAATTACAACACTTTGCAAAAGCAAGGTCCAATGCTCTTTTGGCCATTTCAAGTTTTCTGCTACCTTCTCAAAATGTAGAAAATATTTATCAACCTCTTTTTCTTGAAATGGAGGAACGAGTCGGATATGTTTTGTTACATCAAATATTTTGCTTGTGTCTGAAGATAAAGATTTTGATTTTGATTTTTCATTAAATTCAATTTCTTTGATTCTTAACTGAAATAGCCTTTCTCTTTCTTTTTCTTCATTTTCAAATCTCAATTTTTCTTTTTCAATTTCGAGCCGTTCTTCTCGTTCTAATTTTTCTTTTTCAAGCCTTTCTTCTCTTTCTAATTTTTCTTTTTCTAACTCAATTTTTTCTCGTTCTAATTCTCTTTGTTTTTCCTTCTCTCGTTCTTCCATTTCTAACTTTTGTTTATGCATTCTTTCTTCCCGTTCTAAAGTTTCCAATCTTATTCTTTCTTCCCTTTTGGCCTTTTCTGCCCTTATTCTTTCATCCCGTTCTAAAGTTTCCAACCTTATTCTTTCTTCATACTCAAATTTTAGTTTTTCCATCTCAATTTGTCTTTTGATTTCTAGTTCCCTCAACTGCAAGTCAGTCTGAGTGACTAGAATCTGAGAAGTAGCCGAGGAATCAAAAATTTCCTCGTCAACAAAAAACTGAATCAAAATGTTCTTAATTTCATGTTTTAACATGGAAGTCTTGATATTTGACAACCCATAATGATCAGCTATGTCTAAGAGGTCACTCTTTTTGGCCTTATCTAACAGCTCCTGAGAAGGCGCAGCAATAAAGTCACTTAGTTTGAATGACATGGTTGCTTTTTGCTGGCTTTAGCTATTTAAACAGCAAACAGTGAAGATACTTTAGAATTTTAAATAAATTTGGTGCACAAGAAATTTCAATCCCGGACTCGAGCCCCCAATTCTGTTACGTGCCAGGCGTAACTAGAAGATTAAGGAAACCAACAAGTTGGTTAGCCAGCAACAAGCTTTGTTTAAAATTTAACAAATTTATTTAGAAGTGATTTAACCAGTAATTACATGTGAAACAATCAAAAGCATATATACAATCAAACAAAAATGAATGTACAATACCTTTCAAGATGTTAATTCCCTTAAAGAATGTCTGAATGTCCCTCAGAATTTTTTAACACAAGTCTGTATCAGTTTCTGATCCCAAGAATTAAAGTTTGTTTCAAAATAGCACTATGTCCCAATCCAGAATCGAATATCACAAAGTAATCCAAGAATAAGTTTAAATTCCAGTAAGGTAGATTTTGACTTCTTAATAGTAACAGTACCCAAAGATTGTCCTTATGAAAATTTGTAGCCCTTATATAGCACTGAGGAACATTCAGGATTCTTCCAGCAAATTCTATGATATCATATACTAAAAATAACAAGTTGTTTACCAAAATTTAATGTTCTGGAATATTCTTTTGACATAAAAAAAGATTTTTCTAGAAGATTCTACATCTTTGGTTCTTCCAGATTTTTCCGTCAAAGAACAATTTGAAATTTCTAGAAAATTCTGAAGTAAACAACCTGTTTATGTCCAATATCTGGGACACTGAAAGTAAATAATTGCTAAGGACAACAAGTAAACATCATATGTATAACATCATACTTTCCTGGGCATACTCCCTTGGGAAGTTTACCAGTACTGAATGCACATCTTTCAACAAGTAACTGTCATACATAACACATGAAAATTGGCCAGCTGGTTCTGGAGAAGAAGATTTTTGAGTGGTTTTTACCATATATGGGCGTGGCGGCCATCTTGGTCATGTGACCTGGATTTCGCAATCAAACTTTCGTCTCCCCTACCCATGGATGCTCCACATAAAATTTCACTTTGATTGGCCAAGCAGTTTCAGAGAAGAAGATCTTTGAAAAGTGTGTATGGACAACAGACTGGCCAAGGTCAAGAGATGACCTTGACCTAAATTAATCACATACCTTCATCTACTCCATTAGTTGTTTGCATCTACCACTTTTCAGGCCTCAGGCTGCAATAGTTTTCAAAAAATCCATAGTTTTCACTTTTTCCCATGTAAAAGCCTATGTTTCCAAATTTGTCCTTGCCGTAAAATAGGTCAAGGTCATCCCAGGGTCATCATTTTATCAAACTATGATGGGCTGAAGTCCTCAATGCTACATACCAAGTTTCGTGGAAATCGGCCCACCGGTTCTGGAGAAGAAGATTTTTGAAGGGTTTTTACCATATATGGGCGTGGCGGCCATCTTGGTCATGTGACCTGGATTTCGCGATCAAACTTGATATGCCACTACCCAAGGAGGCTCCACATAAAATTTCAACTAGATCGGCCAAGCGGTTTCAGAGAAGATCTTTGAAATTGTGGACGACGACGGACGGACGCCGGATCATGGCCATCCTATAAGCTCACCTTGTGAGCCTTCGGCTCAGGTGAGCTAAAAATAGACACATGTGCTACATTGTAACTGTGTGCATATGCGAGCACAGTTGGGTAAATATCCTGTATACAAGATTATGCTTTTGACATTATACTTGGACTCCGTATTCTCGGTGGCTCCGTATTCTCGGTGTACGCGGGTTTCCACGAGATAAAGAAAAAACTGCGCCACCTGGTGATTGTTTACGTATGCAAATCAGTCAGGGAAGACCTCCGCCAGTTTCCCTGGTCCGGTTTCCCTAGATATTTCGATTATCGGTAACATAATTACAAGGAAAACGATACCTGAAGGACATGAAGTAAACAAGTACATACGCTGCATACCGACCAACCCCCATCCCGAAAATACCCTTATTTCTCCCAGACAAATGATAAATGTGAGCTGTTTTCGCCAGCCTTAATTGTCCGCTAATCAATATTCATGAATGTAACAGTTCCGGTCACATTATCTTTCCCGCCAGTCAAAAAAAACTACGGAGGAGAGTAAGTGTCATAAAATGCAAATGATTTTATTTCGATGTGTCATATTTGTCGTAGTTTGTTTACATGGAACATTGCAGTGTAAGTAATTCAGTCATGATTGTTATGTTAAGCAATATTATTTCAAAGAAGAAGTATTGATAATCATTTTTATAACAATAATTCATGAATTTATGTTCTTGTCCCACTTTTGGTGGAGTTCGGTAAGTGGGGCTTCCTTTTCTCAAAACCAAGCAATCAGTTTTTTTGGTGATTTGTCTGCACTTGATAAAATCATCTTTTACTGCTGAAAAGTTTTGAGTTACCACCGTGTTTACATGAACTGGATGTTTGGGGTGTTTATACGGACCGATTTAGTTACCGGTGTGCCACCGTAGAAACATTTTTTTACTTCGGGTAGTAGTTACACCGAGTATATGACGTCAGAATTCAAGATGGCCTCCTCCATCGTGTTTTGTTGACAAAGAGAAACGCTATGAAAAACCAATATGATGATGAGGGTTATTGCTGCGTTTTGAAAGAATGATAACAAATGTTAAATAATTTAACCATGGTTTAATTGTATGTTAGGTTTCTTGTTTTATACTGATCGTTGAAGCGGTAGTACACCGGAAATACGAAGGGCCAGCATACTTGAAGCTAAATTATAGCACTGTACACAAAGAAAATAATCTGATTTGCGTATCAAAGATTTCTTCTGCTTTTCTCTATGCAGAGCTGTAAATCTTAACTGGGTTTTAAGACATTTTAATTGAGTAAATATGCAGATAAGCTGCTTATCTGTAGCACTATCTAGGGTTTACTTGTATTGAGGTTCAATGTCCTGGTCAACAAGTTTTCAATCATGTCAGAATAGAGCCACCGTTTCCTGGGTATTAACCTGTACTCTAGGGAGTGAATGTGTCTTGCTCAAGAACATAACAAGCTGACCCAACTGGGGATCAAACTCAAGAACTCTCCATATAGTCAAATAGAGTATAAATGTAAAGGAACATTGGATAAATTCAGAGTCTGTTGCTCTACCACTAGGCCACCGTGCTCCCCTCATCTAAAATTTCAATGTTTTCACAGATATATATTTTTTTTTTTTTTTTTGATTCAGTTTTACGTACCTTTCAAGATTATTTCAGCTCATATGAGACAGGCCAATCAGTAGGTGGGCGAAAACGGGAGAAAACCCGAGAAAAACCACCTGGCACACCCGCAAGCAGAACTTGGCTTGTCTCACATGTGGCCAGTGCGGGGCTCGAACCCACACTAGACACAGCGGTGAGATGATCCAGTGATTAAGAAACAGCGCTCTTAACTGTTCCGCCACGGTGGCCACTCCCTATGGATTACCTTTGACAGCATCATGTATCTGTAAACACCCTGAACCTCCATATACCAGCTAGCTAACCATCGTACCTGGGTAGAAAACAAACCATACATCATATTCTCAAGTAAGAATAGAAGTTCCAGGAATTTATAGAGCATTACGAAAACTTTCCTATGCAATATACAAAGATTTTTTTTCACCTGTAAAAATCAAAATTTCACCAGAAAAATTTGGATATTTTTAATATTTTAGCTCACATACATTGTTGGTACACGTTAGAACCGTCTCACTGAGGCGGTTCTAACGAGTATGTACCCACAATGTATATTTTGGATCAACTAGAATTGTCAGAGAATCTGACTATAGCCCCGCTTCTCAGCTTTTTTGCAGGGTGAAAAAAACAATGACAGGTAACTATCACAAGCTAGATCTCATCAATATTGATGCGCATACAAAATTTGGTCTGATTATGTCAATTCGTTCACAAGATATTGAGCAGAAACGAAATTCTGACCTCAATAAATGGCCATAACTCCGTCAAAATTTTGCGAAAAATGACGGGTAACAATCCCAATCTAGATCTTGTCAATGATGAGGTGCATACAAAATTTGGTCGGATTCTGTCAATTCGTTCTCAAGATATTGAGCCGAAACGAAATTCTGAAGTCAATCAAGGGCCGTAACTCCGTCAAAATTTTGCAAAAAATGACGGGTAACAATCCCAAGCTAGATCTTGTCAATAATGACGTGCATACAAAATTTGGTCGGATTCTGTCTATTCGTTCTCAAGATATTGAGCGGAAACGAAATTCTGACGTCAATTAAGGGCCGTAACTCCGTCAAAATTTTGCGAAAAATGACGGGTAACAATCCCAAGCTAGATCTTGTCAATGTTGATGTGCACACAAAATTTGGTTCGATTCTGTCAATTCGTTCTCAAGATATTGAGCAGAAACAAAATTCTGAAGTCAATTAAGGGCCATAACTCCGTCAAAATTTTGCAAAAAATGACGGGTAACAATCCCAAGCTAGATCTTGTCAATGATGACGTGCATACAAAATTTGGTCAGATTCTGTCTATTCGTTCTCAAGATATTGAGCGGAAACGAAATTCTGACGTCAATCAAGGGCCGTAACTCCGTCAAAATTTTGCGAAAAATGACGGGTAACAATCCCAAGCTAGATCTTGTCAATGATGACGTGCATACAAAATTTGGTCAGATTCTGTCAATTCGTTCTCAAGATATTGAGCGGAAACAAAATTCTGACGTCAATCAAGGGCCGTAACTCCGTCAAAATTTTGCGAAAAATGACGGGTAACAATCCCAAGCTAGATCTTGTCAATAATGACGTGCATACAAAATTTGGTCGGATTCTGTCAATTCGTTCTCAAGATATTGAGCGGAAACGAAATTTTGATGTCAATTAAGGGCCGTAACTCCGTCAAAATTTTGCGAAAAATGACGGGTAACAATCCCAAGCTAGATCTTGTCAATGTTGATGTGCACACAAAATTTGGTTCGATTCTGTCAATTCGTTCTCAAGATATTGAGCGGAAACAAAATTCTGACGTCAATTAAGGGCCATAACTCCGTCAAAATTTTGCAAAAAATGACGGGTAACAATCCCAAGCTAGATCTTGTCAATGATGACATGCATACAAAATTTGGTCAGATTCTCTCAATTCGTTCTCAAGATATTGAGAGGGAACGAAATTCTGACGTCAATCAAGGGCCGTAACTCCGTCAAAATTTTGCGAAAAATGACGGGTAACAATCCCAAGCTAGATCTTGTCAATGATGACGTGCATACAAAATTTGGTCGGATTCTGTCAATTCGTTCTCAAGATATTGAGCGGAAACGAAATTCTGACGTCAATCAAGGGCCGTAACTCCATCAAAATTTTGCGAAAAATGACGGGTAACAATCCCAAGCTAGATCTTGTCAATGTTGATGTGCATACAAAATTTGGTCGGATTCTGTCAATTCGTTCTCAAGATATTGAGCGGAAACGAAATTCTGACGTCAATCAAGGGCCGTAACTCCGTCAAAATTTTGCGAAAAATGACGGGTAACAATCCCAAGCTAGATCTTGTCAATGACGACGTGCATACAAAATTTGGTCGGATTCTGTCAATTCGTTCTCAAGATATTAAGCGGAAACGAAATTCTGACATCAATCAAGGGCCGTAACTCCGTCAAAATTTTGCGAAAAATGACGTGTAACAATCCCAAGCTAGATCTTGTCAATGTTGATGTGCATACAAAATTTGGTCGGATTCTGTCAATTCGTTCTCAAGATATCGAGCGGAAACGAAATTCTGACGTCAATCAAGGGCCGTAACTCCGTCAAAATTTTGCAAAAAATGACGGGTAACAATCCCAAGCTAGATCTTGTCAATGATGATGTGCATACAAAATTTGGTCGGATTCTGTCAATTCGTTCTCAAGATATTGAGCGGAAACAAAATTCTGATGTCAATATAGGGCCATCCAAGGGCAATAACTCTTATGCAAATTTGGGGAAACTGACATGCATTTATACATAAGTTAATATTGTCAATATTGATGCATATGCCAAATTTGGTTAAAGTCTAACAACTGGTTCACAATTTATGAGTGGTTACAGATTTATGGACGGAATAACGGAATAACGGAATAACAGAATAACGGAATATCGGAAGGACAGAACGACGGAAGGACAGGGTGAATCCAGTATAGCCCCACTTTTTCAAAGCGGGGCTATAAAAATAAGAAAATTAGGTATACCCCTCCATACCCCAGTTTTGCTATATAAAAGTGGGGTTCAAAGGGGTATACATGTCACGGACATGTTTTCCTGATGTAAAGAATTGAGCATGAGAAAGACCAACAATCTGGGTTTCCAACTAGGTCTGACAGAACTCGGTCTGTACAGTCACAGAAAAAGGCTAGAAGCTTAAAAATTATGGATTTAAGAAGAGGATCATACTAGACGTATCATACTAACAATGAAGTGAAAACTGAGTAACTGCACAGCTGGCCCCGAGGTTATAAACTTTTTTCATGCTCAACTCGGCTGAGCTTCTAATTTATTCTACTGATAAATTTTAAAATGCCAACTGCTGATAAATTTTAAAATGCCAGCAATTGTTGGCATTTTAACATTTATGAGCAGGACAAATTACCAGTTTTGAAGTTTGAACCTGAATTTTCCACTAATTTTGACTATTTCAGCATTTGTGAGCAGTTGAAATTTCATGCTTAGCTGAGCTGAGCTTGAAAAAAGTTTTATAACCTCGCAGCCTGGTCTTTGCCTTTGTTTTCATATATGCAGATTGTTCTTAATATGCATGAAAAAACCCATAAAACTTTGATGTTCAAGCTATAAGAGGGACCTTTAATATTGCAATGCCCCAAAAGATAAATGCAGAAGCTTCTGATGTAGACCAGTCAAAGCTGGCTTTTCCTTAGTTTCATAAATTCCTCATGTTAAAACATTCAAGTGATTGTTAAAATCAGTTTATTCACTTACTTTCTGGAGATTGACGTCAAGCTAGGCATTTCTCTTTAACTAAGGCGTAAAATAAAAACAGCCGTGTTTCCGCTACCATGCCGACGAAGGGATATGGTCGATAGGTCGCAAAATCTTTTTATTTTTCATTTATTTTTTCTTTGTTGAAAATGGATGTAAAATATATAAAAACGCACTAAAATCAATTATTAGTACTAGAATTAGACATGCAATGAAGGTAAAAACAATTAGAAAGCTAACGAAAGTGAGTTTAAATATTATTGTTGCAATTATAGTAGTTTTAAAATCATTGTATACTTTCCTCTTCAAATGTTCAAGGTCGTTCGGCGTGAAAATATTTTTATTTTATTTTCAATGGCAATAAAAACTGCGGGAATGGCGCAAAAAGTCCGAGTAGGTCCTATTAGCGGAAACACAGCTATTTTTTGTTTACGCCTAAGCAATTCTGCTTAATTCACTAAATGAGCTAATTACTCATACGGTATTTTCAATACCTAAGGTATGACACCGTCTCAATTTTTCCTTGTTTTATGGGTTTAGTATCGGTAAATGCTAGCGGTATACTCCTTTTTTTTTTTGCCAATAACAAGTATTGTCTTTTTGAAAAGCTGCAAAAAAATCTCCCTCCTGAAGAAAAAATCTCCCTCCTTGAAATTTTATAGGTCTTAAAGCGCGCGCGTAAGTTGCATGCTAATTTGGTCGAAACAACGCTGTTTCGCACAATCTCCCTCTTAGAATTTTCAGGACGTTGACAGGTCTGGAGTCATACCACAGAGGTTTTCAGATTTTGCTTAAAGTAACGCTAATGTGAGACTGAGAAATAACTACTGAACAAAAGTGAAAATGCTACACATACATTCTGATTTGTATTTCTATCTCTTATTTCATCTCTTTGTAAAACGTTTTATACAACCTGTTAGAATATAGTTAAATTACTGGGAGAGTTTGTACTTTTGTTCAGTATATTTACCTCATTATTATGGCGCACCATCTTCCATTTCTGACCTGCAGGTGGCTCTGGTATCTTGGAATCTCTGCAATGAAATACAGAATCTGATATTCTCATCAAGCTCTTTACTACATGGATTGTTATGATACATGTACATAGAGATTATCATATGACAATTTTCATATCGTACCTCGTATCAACCCGAGAATCCCGTATCAGCCCGAGACTCTCGTATCAGCCCGAGGGCCGAAGGCCCGAGGGCAGATGCGAGAGTCGAGGGCTGATACGTGATTCTCGGGTTGATACGTGGGTACGATATGAAAATTGTCATATCGTAATCTTTTTATCATATATTTTAATTCATGACCATTTTTTCCCTTTCTTTGTTTTATTTATTTATTTTATTTTATTTTTTATTTTATTTTATTTTGACATACCGCCAAAGCGTGCAGTAGAGCGCATATTATTTCCACATTAGTACAAATCGAAAATTCGTCTCGACATGACAAAATACTGTTGCCTGTGACATAAAACCACAATCGAAACAAAAATGCCTGCGGTACACTACCTAATGAACTCAATACAATAGGAGCCGAGTGCTCCGAATATAATTTTATTAGCCAATCATTTGGTGATACGGCTTTTTCTCCCTAGGGATGATATGGGTCACGTGGGTATGTGAGCCAATCATTTGGTGATACGGCTTTTTCTCCCAAGGGAGTGATATGGGTTTTATCATTTTTTGAACGGATACGGCTTTCGAGATACTGTGCCGCGATACGTGAACGTAACTCTTGTCTGTATCACATATGCAAAAGGAACATATTTTGTAGTAAATTATTACTACTAATAATTTATTATACCATGGTTTTAGGGTTCGATTTGGGAAACTTATGGCCAAGTGGCCATTTTACCCAGATTGGATAGCTTACATACAAGGTAATACGGCTAGGACCCTAACAATAAACTAGAAATAAGTGTTTGTAAAACACTATGCCCCCAACTGTATGCTTGCCTCTAACCTGGCACAGTTTATATGATTCATTTATTTCATTATTTTTTTATGAAAATCATGTAAGCAAACAGAGTAGATCTGGGCACAAACAGCAAACTTGAGGACTAACAGTGATAACAGATGCACACTTAAAATTGGAGTTAAAATTTCACAATTCCGTAATTCTGTCAAACTTTACGTAAAGTCCTCAAAAGTTAACCAGGTGATCTTCTCCACCCCTATCAGTAAACCAAATATGAAGGCTCTAGCTAAAATACTTTTTGAGATATCTTGCACACAAGATTTTCAAATTTTGTTTCCAAAGGGACAGAAGTCAAAAAGACGGCATAACTCGGACATGAAAAATTACAGGTCAACTATTTTCTCATGAGGAAATTGTAAATGAAATTTCAAAACCCTAACATTCATCCTTGAAAATTTTAAAACTTCGCCGAAAATTGGAAAATCAATCAAAATTTCAAAAATGCATAATTTTGTCAAAATATGAGGTGAAGTTCTCAAAAGTTAATCAGGTGATCTACTCCTCATCCAAAATCAGTATACCAAATATGAAGGCTCTAGCTCAAATACTTTTTGAGATATCTTGCACACAAGATTTTAAAATTTTGTTTTCAAAGGGACATAACTCAGAAAAGGGGCATAACTTGGGCATGAAAAAATATGTGTCCACTACTTTTTCATGAGGAATATGTATATGAAATTTCAAAACCCAAGCATTCACCGTTTAAAAGTTTCAAATTTCACTGAAAAGTTGAAAAATAAGCAAAATTTCAAAATTCCATAATTTTGTCAAAATTTGCGGTAAAGTTCTCAAAAGTTAATCAGGTGATCTACTCCTCAGCCCCAACTAATATACCAAATATGAAGGCTCTAGCTTAAATACTTCTTGAGATATCTTGCACACAAGATTTTCAAATTTTGTTTTCAAAGGGACATAACTCAGAAAAGGGGCATAACTTGGGCATGAAAAAAAATATGTGTCAACTATTTTTACATGAGGAATATGTATATGAAATTTCAAAACCCTAGCATTCACCGTTTAAAAGTTTCAAATTTCACTGAAAAGTTGAAAAAATAAGCAAAATTTCAAAATTCCATAATTTTGTCAAAATTCCATAATTTTGTCAAAATTTGCGATAAAGTTCTCAAAAGTTAATCAGGTGATCTACTCCTCAGCCCCAACTAAAATACCAAATATGAAGGCTCTAGCTCAAATACTTCTTGAGATATCTTGCACACAAGATTTTCAAATTTTGTTTTCAAAGGGACATAACTCAGAAAAGGGGCATAACTCGGACTTGAAAAAAAATACGGGTCAACTATTTTTTCATGAGGAATGTGCATATGAAATTTCAAAACCCTAGCATTCACCGTTCAAAAGTTAACAGACGCACCCACCCACCCACACACACACACACAGACAAGCCAAAAGCAATATGCCCTTCCAACTTTTTCAAAGTTGGGGGCATAATCATGGTGCACTTCAAACAGACTAGAAAGGATAACTTGCTATATGTATAGTCATGGGATGTAATTAGAAACTCTTCTTCAATTAATGTCCACATGCACTTTGTGAGAACTTACCAGTGCATGTTTTTTTTCACAGGTAAATGACGACTGCTCTTGCTGAATAATCTGTTTATCCCATATTTGAAAAATGGATTCTCCCATCATTGTCAATTGGGTTTTTAGGGGTGTTTGGAGTAATTTTTATTTTTTATATTCATTTTTCGATGAAATTTCTCTGTGCAAACAGAATAGCCCCAGATGGGACGCCGTGTTCTGCGGCGTCACATCTGGGGCTATGCTGTTTGCCTATGTCCCAGGGATCTTAACTATGAGTTAAGAGCAATGAAGACACTGCAAATTCTTTCATGACAAAATACTTTTTACCACCATTGAACATGTTCAGGCTGCTTGCGTATCAGACAGAGTCAGACCTTATACCAAAACCACCCTGCTGAGCTGATTTCCATGACTTCCGTTAATTATGAGCCTATGAAGAAACAAAGATGAAGATCAACTAAGCCGTAACTGCACAGCTCAACACCTTTGTTTTCACTACATGGATAGAACAATCCCTCTTCTTCTTAAATCTGGAATTTCAAGCTTCTAGCCTTCTTCTTTGACTGAAAAGACTGGTTTGTATCAGACCTGGTCGGAAACCCTGGAGACCAGTTTTCTCGCTTCTCTGCTCATGCATGAATGCACAATTGTATCAACTGCTATATTCACTGACCTGCTACAGTTAATCACAACATCTTCTGCCGTGAGCCTCCTCTTCCATCTACCCATTCTGGGGTGCTCTCCCCTCCCCCGGAATATTCCCGGGGGCTCTATAGTATAACACATTATTCGTTCTCGCTGTCCGTCAACCAAACAATAGCCATACTTTTCTTCTTCGGCCTTTTTCTTGTCCTCATCTTGCTACAATCACAGCAAACAAAGTCAGGCCCAATGAGTACCACAATCTATGTTTTGGATCAAAAATAAGAAAAGTTGTATACCATTGTATACCAAATTTTACTATTTATAAATGTCACGTTGAAGGTGGTGTTTGAAACAAACACTTGTTAACCTTATAACAACAAAACTTGTTACACAAACAGGCCCATGTAATATATAGAGATTTTTACAGTTGTAAAAATTGAAAAATTTTCAGTTGGAAAGTTTTGATATTTTTCATAGTTTTGCTTAAAACAAAGATCATGGGTGCACCATAAAATCTCCATGATCTTATGCAGAATAGACAAATTTGTCATATGAAACCCACCAAGTACAAATCTTTTATAGTTTTATGGAAACCATTGTCAACAAATGAAATCATCTCAACTGTGTTTTAGGGTTGACAGGTGTGACTACAACATTTCAAATAGTCTTTTTTTTTTCAGTGAGCAACACTGTCCCCCATGCTAGTGTACATAAGTACTGATTACAGTTATTTACCGTTATTTACTTGTTTGTGCGAAAAATGGAATAGCCTTATCACCACATCAGGAAAACATGCCGGTGACATGTATACCCCCTCGAACCCCTATTTTTGCTCCAAAACATAGATTGTGGGTAATCGTTAGAACCCCCTCAGTGAGGCGGTTCTAACGAGCATCCACAATCTATGTTTTGAGCAAAAATAAGAAAAATATCAAATTTTTTCTGGTGAAATTTTCAATTTTTACAGCTGAAAAAAAATCTCTGTATATTGCATGGGCGAATTTTCTTAACTAGTTATCACCATGCGTCTTTGAATCAACTATACTCACCCTTTTCAGCCATCTGGATCTGTTTTTCTTTCTCTCTAGTTCTTCCTTGTGATGTTCGTGTATCATCCCAAAATCACACTTCTTCAGGTCTGTGATTATCTCCCTTTCTTCTGCTGTCATGGCCTGTGAGAGAGCAAAATGAGCTAAATGCGAGAAAAGTGGTCTTCAGCATTTCAAACCAGGTCTGACACAAACCGGTCTGTACAGTCAAAGATGTATGCTAAAAGTTTGAAATTTTGGATTTAAGTAGAAACAGACTTGATCTATCAGTGAAGTGAAAACAAAGGCATTGATCAGTTGTGCAGTGTAGTGCTCAGCTAATCTTTGCCTTTGGTTTTGCATATGCAGATTGTTGGTTTTCTGGTATCACAGCTCAGTGGAAAACCAACAATCTGCATATGCGAAAACAAAGACGCAGATCAGCTTCGCGGTAACCGCGAAGCTGATCAGCGCCTTTGTTTTCGCTACACGGATAGTACACTACCTCTTCTTTTTAAATCCGAAATTTCAAGCTTCTAGCTTGCTTTTGTGCTTGTACAGGTCGGTTTGTGTCAGACCTGTTCGGAAACCACATTGTTGGTTTTCCCACGAGGCGGCTCATTTATTAGCCTGATAATTAACTGGCTTTTGTGATCTAAACCTGAAATTCTCATTTATGTTGGCTATTACAATATTTATGAGCTGGATAAATTTCATACTCAGCCGAGTTGAGCACGAAAAACAGTTTTATAATCCCTGCGATACTCTGATCAATACTGACCCTACCTTTCGCCCATCTTGGAAGAAGTTTTGTTGAAGAAAAATAGTTGAAAAATTTAACTTTTATGAGCAGGATAATTTAAGTCTTAGTAAAGTTGAGCATGAAAATATTTTCTAATATTAGACTGTGCTACCTTTTGCCAATCTTGGAAGAAGTTTTTGTTGAAGAGGTCATTAGTCACCCAGTCTTGGTTCTTCAGTATCTTGCCATAAGCCACTGCCATCTCTTCAGCTTCCAAAGATAATGACACTGGTTTACCTAGAAAAGAGTTATTTGAGCTGCAATGCGAGAAAATCAGTCTTTCGGGGTTTCATCAAAGTCCGACATAAACCAGGCTGTACAACTAAAGAAGCAGGCTAGAAGCTTGAAATTTCAGGTTTTAGAAGAGGAAACATACTATACGTGAAGTGAAAACAAAGGCGCAAATCAGCTGTGCAGTTGCTGTATAGCTGATCTGCACCTTTGTTTTACACGATGCTGCTTATTTGTTCATGGTTTAATGTTCTTGTCAACAATTTGAGCCAGTGCATGAGAAAATCAACAATCTGCATATGCAAAAGCAAAGGCGCAAGTCTGCTGATCTGGGTCTTTGCTTTCACTACATGGATAGTACAATTCCTCTTCTTTCTAAATCTATAATTTCCAGCTTCTCGCCATCTTCTGTGACCATATATTGCATAAAAACCCCGCAGAAATCCCAGGCCATCCATTTGTTTCAGTGAAACATTGAAACATTGAAACATATAGATTATATAGGCCAAAATACTTAGATCATTTAACAAAGTTCACACTATGTCTTTGTTGCAAATTGTTTCGAAACGTTTCAAAAACAATTGTTGCAATGTTTCGAAACAATGTGCAACAATGTTGGAAAATCCCAGGTCATCCATTTGTTTCAATGAAACATTGAAACACTGAAACATATAGTTTATATAGGCCAAAATACTGAGATAATTTAACTAAGTTCACACTATGTCTTTGTTGCAACTTGTTTCGAAACAAATTGAAACTGACCAGAAAATGACTAAGTCCAAGCTTTGTAACGTTTCAAAACGTTTCGAAACATTTCGCAACAAATTGAAACAAGGTTTTAGAAAAGGTGAAAATTCCAGGCCATATATTTTTTGTTTCGAAACATTGAAACATTTAGATTATATAGTGAATCAACTGAAACAATTTGAAACAGAGCCAAAAATGACTTAGTCCAAACTTTGAAACGTTTCGAAACGTTTCGCAACAAATTGAAACAATGTTAGAGAAAAGGTGAAAATTCCAGGCCATATATTTTTTGTTTCGAAACATTGAAACATATAGATTATATAGGGAATCAACTGAAACAATTTGAAACAGAGCCAAAAATGACTAAGTCCGACTTTGAAACATTTCGCAACATTTCGCAACAAATTGAAACAATGTTAGAGAAAAGGTGAAAATTCCAAGCCATATATTTTTTGTTGCGAAACATTGAAACATATAGATTATATAGTAAATCAACTGAAACAAATTGATACAGACCCAAAAATGACTATTATAAGTCTGAATTTGAAACGTTTCGAAACGTTTCACAACAAATTGAAACAAGGTTAGAGAAAAGGTGAAAATTCCAGGCCATATATTTTTTGTTTCGAAACATTGAAACATATACATTATATAGGGAATCAGCTGAAACAATTTGAAACAGACCCAAAAATGACTAAGTCTGAAATTTGAAACGTTTCGAAACATTTGGCAACCAATTGAAACAAGGTTAGAGAAAAGGAGAAAATTCCAGGCCATATATTTTTTGTTTCGAAACATTGAAACATATAGATTATATAGTAAATCAACTGGAACAAATTGAAACAGACCCAAAACTGACTAAGTCTGAATTTGAAACGTTTCGCAACAAATTGAAACAAGGTTAGAGAAAACGTGAAAATTCCAGGCCATATATTTCTTGTTTTGAAACATTGAAACATATAGATTATAATAGTATATCAACTGAAACAAATTGAAACAGACCCAAAAATGACTAAGGCTGAATTTGAAAAGTTTCGAAACGTTTCCCAACAAATTGAAACAAGGTTAGAGAAAAGGTGAAAATTCCAGGCCATATATTTTTTGTTTCGAAACATTGAAACATAGAGATTATATAGTAAATCAACTGAAACAAATTGAAACAGACCCAAAAATGACTAAGTCCGAATTTGAAATGTTTCGAAACGTTTCACAACAAATTGAAACAAGGTTAGAGAAAAGGTGAAAATTCCAGGCCATATATTTTTTGTATTGACAATGGAGATCATGAAGAGGATACCAATGTTATTTTATTTAATCATTGAGCTTGTACAAAGTCATGTAATTATTATGATATTTTGGAGGTAGTATACAGACTAAAAGATTCACACTTGGTCAGATGATATAAACAAAACAGTATATATCTTAGAGTTTATATAAAAGAAAAGTTTTGTGTTATTTCATTTTTTCTAAAATGTCAGCAAGATATGAAGAGCAACATTATTGCAACAGGCTTGATAGCCTAGATAGAACCTTTTCAGGTGTTAGTAAAACTTGCTTCTTTTATTATTATTATTATTATTTTTATTACAGAGGCGAACCTTCAATACTTCAAACAATTCTTTAGTTTTTTAACACATTTTTTGTTTTTCCTTGTGTATTTATCTGTTTATTCAATCAGTGTATATTGAAGCTGCTTCATTATCAATAGCTATTGTGTATTTGAAACAGTGCTTACTGTGTATTGAAGAGATTTATTGCCATCCTTGTATATTGGAGGGGATATATTTCCTTATCAATAGTTCACAGGTGCTTAGAACTGTGTATTGGAAACATGCTGCTGTGAGTATTTGAGGCAATAAAGCATCCATGTATATTGGAGGAAATATATTTCTTTTTCAATAGTTCACAGGACAGGTGCTACTGTGTATTGGAAACCTGCTACTGTGTATTTGAGGTAATAAAGCATCCATGGACGAGACCCAAAGAAGAAACAAATTGAAACAGACCCATGGGTAAAACAGAAAAATCTTCTTCTCCGAAACCACAAAGCCCAAAGCTTTCATATTTTGTTTGTAGCAATGTATAGTGGTCCTCTTTATAAATCCTGCCAACCATGCCCCTGGGGTCAAAAATGGCACCGCCCTGGGGGTCATTAGCTCCCATAGACTTACAATGGGAAAAACATAAAAAAAATCTTCTCCGAAACCACAAGGCCCAGAGCTTTCATATTTTGTGTGTAGCAATGTATAGTGGTCCTCTTTATAAATCCTGCCAACCGTGCCCCTGGGGTCCATACGGGCCCCGCCCCAGGGGCGTCATGGGAAAAACTTTTAAAAATCTTCTTCTCCGAAACCACAAGACCCAAAGCTTTCATATTTTGTGTGTAGCAATGTATAGTGGTCCTCTTTATAAATCCTGCTATAAATTCTGCCAACCGTGCCCCTGGGGTCCATACGGGCACCACCCTGGGGGCATCATGGAAAAAACAAAAAAAAAAATCTTCTCCGAAACCATATAGCCCAGAGCTTTCATATGTTGTGTGGACCAATGTATAATACTCTCCTTTATAAATGCTGCCAACGGTGCCCCTGGGGTCCATACAGGCCACGCCCCAGGCATGTTATTATCTACCATAGACTTATAATGGAAATATATGAGCCGCCTCGTGGGAAAACCAACAATGTGGTTTCCGAACAGGTCCGACACAAACCAGCATGTACAAGCACATAAGATGGCTAGAGACTGGGAATTTCGGATTTAAGTAGAAGAGGAATTGTACTATCCGTGTAGCGAAAACAAAGGCGCTGATCAGCTTCGCGGTTACCGCGAAGCTGATCTGCATCTTTGTTTTCGCCTATGCAGGTTGTTGGTTTTCTCATGAGGCCACTCATATGAAAAAAAATCTTCTCTGCAATAGCATGACACAAAGCTTGTATATTTGATATACAACATTGTCATGTGGAGCTCCACATAAATCCTGCCAATCTTGCCCCTGGGGTCAAATATGGCCCCACCCCGGGGGTCATTATAGGACCCTGACTTTGTTAGATGATTTTTTCAAGTGAACCAAAATGGCAGAAAAGAGGATACACAATCCAGACAAGAGCTCTTCTGCTGATGTAAGTAGGGTTTCAAGGTCACATGACCAAGATGGCCACCATACCCATATGTGGTAAAAACCCCAATTGTCCAGTGACTGTACTTGTTGACTCTCAGGTGAGCGATCGTTGCCCTTGGGCTACTTGGTTTCTTCTAGTTCGGAAAGTAAAATATGATCAATTAAAATTCATGATCAAATGAATAAGCCAATGTCTAACAGAGGCTCTGTGAGTTTCTGCATTCCAAAATGTGCAATATATCTCACACAGACCAAGCATGAGTAAATGTATCTTCTTTTCAAAAAGTCACACTTAATTAACATCAAATTAAATGTCATATTATGATGTTGCGTTTTACATTTTAATTTATTCGAAAGTGCTACTGACTGCCATGATGCAAGATAAAATTAAATCAGATGTGTTGCGGCAACTGTGACCTGTTTGTCCTCGAAAATAGTCTAAAATAGCCCATTCGAGTTATATGTCTCATTTCCAGGCCAAATCAAGCAAATTTAACAGGGATTAAGATGTTTAAGAGGCACATTGATGAATTTTCCAAAAAATCTCAAAAATAGCGATTTTTAAAAATGCGTAAAAAGTCTACCAGTAGAGAAAATTCGAATGTTTGATGTTTTTCTAAGCCAGAAGGGCCCCTTTGAAGACACCGTTCCTAATTTCAATAAATGTTGTGCTTTATCCATTTTTTTAATCAAAAACATTGATTTTTGCATTTTTACTCCAAAAACGTGTTTAGTGAAAGAAAATTATACTCCTCAAAAGAAGTTTAGCACCATTTAGATTTTTTTCATATTTATACCCCCCGCCAAAACGAAGTTTTACGGGGGGTATACTGTTTTCACGTTGTCCGTCCGTCTGTGCGTCCGTGCGTGCGGCCGTCCGTCCGTAACGTTTTGTTTCTTTAATATCTTGAAGACCCATTGATGGAATTTCATGAAACTTTGCAGGCATCTGTATATCTATAAGGCAAATATGTACATGCAAAAATTATGGGCTAGGGGCCAGTCCCTTTTGAGTTACTTCCCTTTATTGTTCTTGATGGCTTTTGTATACAGTGAAGATAGTGCATTTATGGGCCGATCAACTCCTACAACAGTTTTTGTTGGAACTTTTTGATATTATGCCTAAATGATGTAGGCCCATTGGACATTTGCATGAAGAAATGTTATCACGAAAAAATAATTTTTGACAAAATGACAGCTATGAGAACTTAGGCAATTTTCTTACTTTTTTTTACAGGTAAGGGCTTTCACGGGCCGATCAACTCCTACCACAGTTTTTGATGGAACAATTTGTTATCATGCCTACATGATGTACACCCATTGGACATTTGCATGAAGAAATGTTGTTGCAAAAAAATAATTTTTGACAAAATGACAGCTATGAGAACTTAGGCAATTTTCTTACTTTTTTTTACAGGTAAGGGCTTTCACGGGCCGATCAACTCCTACCACAGTTTTTGATGGACCAATTTGATATCATGCCTACATGATGTACACCCATTGGACATTTGCATGAAGAAATGTTATTGTGAAAAAATGATTTTTGTTAAAATTACAGCAATGAAAACTTAGAAAATTTTTCTTAGTTTTTTGATAGGTAAGAAATTTTTCTTAGTTTTTTGATAGGTAAGGGCTTTCATGGGCCGATCAACTCCTACCACAGTTTTTGATGGAAAAATTTGATATCATGCCTACATGATGTACACCCATTGGACATTTGCATGAAGAAATGTTATTTTGAAAAAATATTTTTTGTAAAAATTGCAGCAATGAGAACTTAGAAAATTTTTCTTAGTTTTTTGATAGGTAAGGGCTTTCACGGGCCGATCAACTCCTACCACAGTTTTTGATGGAAAAATTTGATATCATGCCTACATGATGTACACCCATCGGACATTTGCATGAAGAAATTTTATTGTGAAAAAATAATTTTTGTTAAAATTACAGCAATGAGAACTTAGACAATTTTTCTTAGTTTTTTTTACAGGTAAGGGCTTTCACGGGCCGATCAACTCCTACCACAGTTTTAATGGAAAAATTTGATATCATGCCTACATGATGTACACCCAATGGACATTTGCATAAAGAATTGTTATTGTGAAAAAATAATTTTTGTGGTAAACAGTTACCCTGCGGGGGGTATTTAATAAGCATTGCTTATTGTCTCTTTTTTCATTTTAAGTGACATTTTGACTAACTTATTTTAAACCTACCTTTTTGAATTTGCACTGTCTTAGAGAGTTTGATAAAGTGTGTGATAAGACAAAAACAAATGCGGAAACGATTTTAAGAAAATTTGAAAATGCCCTTTTTCTGTAAATACTGAAAATTTGAACATCGAAAAAATTCTACCTCAAACGTCACACTGTTCAAAACACATTTTTGTTTCCAAATTCACAAACAAGATCCCCAAAGCAAATGGTTGAGCCAAAAACAATTGAAAGAATCTCAAAATTTAGGTAAAAATGCATTTTTTGAGAAAATTACATTTTTTGACAAAAAATCATACATATTGGAGAAAATGAGTAAAACCAATATCCCTATCAATTTTGGATCAATATGGAATGTTTTGAAACCAAAACATACCATATCTTTTCTTTCTCTTAAAGGTGATCTCATGTCAAAGATAGGGCATAAGCACTTTTTGAAATGCAGCTTTTTAAAAAGTCTGAATTTGGACGGGTTGAAAAGCAGTACCTTCAGTTTAGCAGTCAGGGGTGCTGCATGCCGTGTTTGATGCTAAATCAACCCATTTTGTTGGAGAGATGAGTGACTAAGCTTTATCTGAGAATTTAAACAAAGTCTCAAAATTCGTTATTTTTGGTCAAAAATGGCATTTTTGTCCCAAAAATTCAATTTTTATTTTTTTGCTTTAAATGACTGCTTTCATTGTCTTGAGTGAGGATGTGAAATGAATTCAGGTTTAGATGCCCAGAAATAGAGGTGTGGGCTTCTTGCTGCATCCCAAATTCTGGTGTTTTCAAAAACATGCATTTTTGCACATTTTTACTTAATCTTTTCAAGACAAATTATTGCTTTGTTGTTCACAAAAACTAGCCCTTTAGGATAGTATCAATTTTTAAAAGTTTATTTGAAAAAAATGTATACTAAACATTATTTTAAAATGAGAAAAATATTAACTGGTGCTAAACTTCTTTTGATGAGTATATTTCTGAACACTTTGGTGAATAGTGTGTTTGCAATAAATTCTTGATTTGAAAAATTTAATTAAGGTGAATTCTTGATTTGAAAAATGCCATTTTTGAGCAGGTTTAATAGGCTTGTGAGCATCCCAGTGTTAAAAAACACTTTGGAACTTTACTGACTTGAAAGACACGTGTTTAGGCAAAAAATCATGCAATTTTGAACATTGCTTAGAAACACAAAATAAGTTTGAAAGTGGCCTCTTATAACCTTTTTTCAGTGTATATTGGAGGGGATATATCTCATTATCATAGTTCACAGGTGCTACTGTGTATTGGAAACAGTGCTACTGTGTATTTGAGGCAATAAATCATCCATGTATATTGGGAGGGGATATATTCCATTATCAATAATTCACAGGTGTATTGGAAATAGTGCTACTGTGTATTGGAGAACTTTATTGCAATGTGTGTTTATTGGAGCTGATTAAATGTTCTTATCAGTAAGTCACATAGACTCCCTGTATATTTGAGCAGGTTTAATAGGCTTGTGAGCATCCCAGTACTGGTCTTCAATGCCCCTGTATATGTCTAATAATCTAATCAAACATGTAGTGCACAGTGAAGGTGATTGTTTTAGGATATCTGTTTTTGATTTTCTTTAATTCTGGCTTTAATAAAAAAAGATAAAAGTAACTGCAGACAGTTGTAGGACCCAAATTCATACATGTGATACATCTGAGAAGCCAACTTGGGAGATTTACTCTTCAAAATAGGGAGAATGATTAAACAAAGAAGGAGATTCTTGATTTCAAATAGGGAGATCTGAAATTTGAAATAGGGAGATGTATAAGGCTAAAAAAAAAAGGTTAGATCCTCAGGCTCTGCCGCGTTGGATAAAAACGCTGCGCATGTGTCTTTTTTTCTGTTCAAAAAAAAAAAAAGAATCCGCACCATGCATCTATCGAAAGTGAAAGTAAAAAATAATTTTGTTTAAAATTAAATCTGTAATTTGAATATATATAGTATCGGTAAATCGTAAATTTGATTGGACCATTTCGGAAGTGGGTCTACTTGGCCCATTTAAGCTAGCAGTTCCCAAGTCATCTCGATTTTTGTGCAAAGAAAATCTATGGAAACGGGTATTTTCTGACATGGCTGTATGCATCAGTCATTTGCTACCACAGCCCTGCCAATTACGAGGATACAGACTTTTTTTTCACTTTTTGGGGCACTATTATACCCCAATTCCTTGGGGTTCGACTGGAGGTCAGTCCCGCCCTTCCTAATAAAAGTTTCCTCTGAACTACGGGGCAATGAAAAAGTAATTGTCCTGTACCTGAATAGTTCACTGGTGGTGCGCCAAAATGACAATTAAGGCTCATCAGGGGGGCTCGTCGGGGAGAAGAGAATGGCATACACGGATCCAGAACCTTTTTTTGACAGGGAGTCCATTGCAAAAATCTAGGAAATCGAGGGGGTCCCGCCCCACCCCCTCTGGATCCAAGCATGTCAGGCCCCGTTGGTTACCAATGACTGGTGCATTACAAACAAATAAGCAAACGTTGAAACCGCATGTGTGATAGTGAAACGTTACAATGCGAGTTACCTAACCGGTTAGGTAATTCATTGAAAATTTAATTCAATATGAGCTGTCACAGGACAGCATAGCTCGCCTGACTTGGGCTTTGTCACTAAATCTATTAAAATCTATGACCCATGACCTTGACCTCAAGGCCTCTCAGGGGGGCAGTGATGGTACAGCATAAAACTTCAGACCAATACATGTATCTAACAACATGCAAAATATCAACATGATCCATCTACATATTCAAGAGATATAGACTTGTAAAAACTTTTACCAAAAACTTTAACACAAAATTTCTAAGTCCGTGACCTTGACCTATATGTCACTCAGGTGGGTCATGATGGAACCAATATTTATCAACATGCAAAGTATCAACTTGATCCATCTACAGATTCAAAAGATACATATACCTAGACTTACAAAAGCTTTTGAGATTTTTTGGAAAATTCATCAAAAACTTTAACACAAAATTTCTAAGTCTGTGACCTTGACCTAAAGGTCACTCAGGTGGGTTGTGATGGTATAGCGTGAAACTTCAGACCAATATCTATCAATATGCAAAGTATCAACATGATCCATCTACACATTCAAGAGATATAGACTTACAAAAACTTTAACCAAAAACTTAAACACAATATTTCTAAGTCCATGACCTTGATCTTAAGGTCACCCAGGTGGGTCATGATGGTACAGAATAAAACTTCAGACCAATATGATGATATCTACCAACATGCAAAGTATCAACTTAATCCATCCACATGTTCAAGAAATATAGACTTATAAAAACTTTAATCAAAAACTTTAACATTAGAGCAACGCCGATGCTAACGCCGACGCCGGGGTGACTGCAATAGCTCTTCCTGTACTTTCGTACAGATGAGCTAAAAATGAAAGTACCCAACACTTAAAATGGCGAGTGTTGTTCTACTTTCGATTAGAACTTTAAAACGACTTTAATCATTACAAGATAATTAGACTTTAATTTGAAATTAGTAAAACATAGCGTTACACAATAGTTCTTTCCCGAAATCGGACGACTTTGCCTGATCTACCTAATTGTTGTGACAGAATGGTAGGCGATTAGTGTCTGAAATACTGGTTACAGAACGACAATATACACATTCATAACATTGAGGTTTTAAAGTTCTGTTCAATAATGACATGGCCCTTCTTTCAATCCAGATTTCTTGTGGAGCAACTGTTCATCTTCCCTGGAATATTGCAGGCGGGTATACCAGTGACTGTACAATTAAATATCTCTATGAAGGGGTTAAACAGGGTACAATCAAAATTGACTTTAGTTTCACCAAAAGTAAATGAATAGGGGAAAGTCTGCATCTGCTGATAATAGGTATTGGAAAGGCACAGTACTAATTTCCCCCATACCGATAACATGTGATGACGTAGCAGACCTGAAACGGTGTTACTATAAATAGAAACGGCTCATGGGATAGGTAAATCGCACCTCTGCAGCGCCATCTGTATCGCACAGCAGGCATAAAATTGGCCATAATTGAACATGTTGTTAGACCAATTATTTGTTAAATGTATGTTCTGTCAAGATCCAGTGACGCAGTGCAATATGATTCCTATAGAGAAAACTGAAAACATGTTGCTGGCAACGGCTATGTTACCTTCACGTGAAGACAATTTAGTTAAGCTGACTATATACATCGTATCAAGGACTTTTCTGTGTAGAAACTTCTTGTTTGTATACTTATAAAACGCATGCATTTAAAATACGAAATTCAACAGAAGCATGTTCTATGCCGACATGGATAGTACAAAAATGACTGAATCAGCAAATCTTTCAAATACATGCAAAACACATGTACGACTTTCAAAAGTTAAGATCAGCCATGATATTCGCTAATGCATGAAGCTGAAAATCGCGAGCAAATCACACATTTTGAGTTCACAACTTTGTCATAACGTTAAAGTCTTTCATTAATTATAAGAGCCGCCAACAATGTGGTTTCCGAACATGCCCGACACAAATTGGCCTGTACAGTCACAGAACTTATGGCTCGAGGCTGGAAATTTTGGATTTAAAAATTAGAGGAATTGTACTATCCGTGTAGCGAAAACAAAGGCGCTGATCAGCTTCACAGTTACTGTTTTCGCATATGCAGTTTCTTTGTTTTCTCACGAGGCGGCCCATATGCTTCTCTCAAAGTTCAGACAGATGCTCGCTGATATACACCCCTTTGTGATGCAATTATTAAAATTCAATTTTAAAGATTTGTAACATGTATGATGCTCCTTTAGGATATGTAGGTTGATATTTAAATATTTTATTAACATTCATTTGTATATCGCCATACCACCACAATTGCTTCTGGTTATCGCTGATTATCAGGTACATGTTAATTATCATTTATAAGGGTCCATGTAATCGTTGATTAACTCCTGCTGCTATCTCGACATGTTCTCTTCGCAATGACTCGTCTAATTATAGAACAAATTTCTGCGCGGGAAGCCAGGGAAATTAGTCACATGTGTTTCCTCAACATATTGCCGATGCAGGCTTTCGCCTTCATAGGCTTTTGGTTTCACATTACTTTGTTTTTATATGAATTTACTATCTATACTACTGAATCTTGTCTTTAAGACTTTGTCTTTGCTAGGCAAAGCCATGATTAATGATTACTGCAATTTTGCTTATTTCTGAAAAATCAAAAAAGAAAAATAAATAAATAAATAAAATACCTGCCTCATGTGGTTGACCAAAAAAAAAAAATCTGCCTGCCTCATCACTTTTTTTTGAAAAAAAAGGCCTGAGAATCTAATGACTTTTTTTTTTTTGGCCTAAGTTATATAGGGAAATTTTGACATTCCAAATAAGGAGATTTGCTCAAAAATAGGGAGATCCCTCTGAAATAGGGAGATATCACATGTATGCCCAAATTGGCAAAAATTTCATAGCAGTCTGTATGTTTTATGTGTTATGGCCTGTCCAAATCACATCGAAAGAAAAAATAAGAATATGGGTAAATTTCTGTGATTCTTTTTTGCTTGGAAACAAATTAACATATAAGACTGGACAAATCTATATAATCTATATGTTTCAATGTTTCGCAACATGAAATATATGGCCTGGAGTTTTCACCTTTTCCCTAACCATAACTGTTTCAATTTGTTGCGAAATGTTTTGAAACGTTTCAAATTTCGGACTTAGTCATTTTTGGGTCTGTTTCAATTTGTTTCAGTTGATTTACTATATAATTTATATGTTTCAATGTTTCGCAACAAGAAATATATGGCCTGGAATTTTCACCTTTTCTCTAACCTTGTTTCAATTTGTTGCGAAAACGTTTCGAAACATTTCAAATTTCTGACTTAGTCATTTTTTGGGTCTGTTTCAATTTGTTTCAGTTGTTTTACTATAGAATCTATATGTTTCAATGTTTCGCAACAAGAAATATATGGCCTGGAATTTTCACCTTTTCTCTAATCTTGTTTCAATTTGTTGCGAAACGTTTCGAAACGTTTCAAATTTCGGACTTAAACATTTTTGGGTCTGTTTCAATTTGTTTCAGTTGATTTACTATATAATTTATAAGTTTCAATGTTTCGCAACAAAAAATATATGGCCTGGAATTTTCACCTTTTCTCTAACCATATCTGTTTCAATTTGTTGCCAAACATTTCGAAACGTTTCAAAGTTCGGACTTAGTCAGTTTTGGGTATTTTTCAATTTGTTTCAGTTGATTTACTATATAATTTATATGTTTCAATGTTTCGCAACAAAAAATATATGGCCTGGAATTGTCACCTTTCCTCTAACCTTAACTGTTTCAATTTGTTGCGAAACGTTTCGAAACGTTTCAAAGTTCGGACTTAGTCAGTTTTGGGTATGTTTCAATTTGTTTCAGTTGATTTACTATATAATCTATATGTTTCAATGTTTCGCAACAAAAAACATATGGCCTGGAATTTTCACCTTTTCTCTAACCTTAACTGTTTCAATTTGTTGCGAAACGTTTCAAATTTCGGACTTAGTCACTTTTTGGCTATGTTTCAATTTGTTTCAGTTGATTTACTATATAATCTATATGTTTCAATGTTTCGCAACAAAAAACATATGGCCTGGAATTTTCACCTTTTCTCTAACCTTAACTGTTTCAATTTGTTGCGAAACGTTTCAAATTTCGGACTTAGTCACTTTTTGGGTCTGTTTCAATTTGTTTCAGTTGATTTACTATATAATCTATATGTTTCAATGTTTCGCAACAAGAAATATATGGCCTGGAATTTTCACCTTTTCTCTAACCTTGTTTCAGTTTGTTGCTAAATGTTTCGAAACGTTTCAAAGTTCGGACTTAGTCATTTTTGGGTCTGTTTCAATTTGTTTCAGTTGATTTACTATATAATCTATATGTTTCAATGTTTCGCAACAAGAAATATATGGCCTGGAATTTTCACCTTTTCTCTAACCTTGTTTCAATTTGTTGTGAAACGTTTCGAAACGTTTCAAAGTTCGGACTTAGTCATTTTTTGGGTCTGTTTCAATTTGTTTCAGTTGATTTACTATATAATCTATATGTTTCGATGTTTCGCAACAAGAAATATATGGCCTGGAATTTTCACCTTTTCTCTAACCTTGTTTCAATTTGTTGCGAAACGTTTCGAAACGTTTCAAATTTCGGACATAGTCATTTTTTGGGTCTGTTTCAATTTGTTTCAGTTGATTTACTATATAATCTATATGTTTCAATGTTTCGCAACAAGAAATATATGGCCTGGAATTTTCACCTTTTCTCTAACCTTGTTTCAATTTGTTGCGAAATGTTTCGAAACGTTTCAAAGTTCGGACTTAGTCATTTTTGGGTCTGTTTCAATTTGTTTCAGTTGATTTACTATATAATCTATATGTTTCAATGTTTCGCAACAAGAAATATATGGCCTGGAATTTTCACCTTTTCTCTAACCTTGTTTCAATTTGTTGCGAAACGTTTCAAATTTCGGACTTAGTCACTTTTTGGGTCTGTTTCAATTTGTTTCAGTTGATTTACTATATAATCTATATGTTTCAATGTTTCGCAACAAGAAATATATGGCCTGGAATTTTCACCTTTTCTCTAACCTTGTTTCAGTTTGTTGCTAAATGTTTCGAAACGTTTCAAAGTTCGGACTTAGTCATTTTTGGGTCTGTTTCAATTTGTTTCAGTTGATTTACTATATAATCTATATGTTTCAATGTTTCGCAACAAGAAATATATGGCCTGGAATTTTCACCTTTTCTCTAACCTTGTTTCAATTTGTTGTGAAACGTTTCGAAACGTTTCAAAGTTCGGACTTAGTCATTTTTTGGGTCTGTTTCAATTTGTTTCAGTTGATTTACTATATAATCTATATGTTTCGATGTTTCGCAACAAGAAATATATGGCCTGGAATTTTCACCTTTTCTCTAACCTTGTTTCAGTTTGTTGCGAAACGTTTCGAAACGTTTCAAAGTTCGGACTTAGTCATTTTTGGGTCTGTTTCAATTTGTTTCAGTTGATTTACTATATAATCTATATGTTTCAATGTTTCGCAACAAGAAATATATGGCCTGGAATTTTCACCTTTTCTCTAACCTTGTTTCAATTTGTTGCGAAACGTTTCGAAACGTTTCAAATTTCGGACATAGTCATTTTTTGGGTCTGTTTCAATTTGTTTCAGTTGATTTACTATATAATCTATATGTTTCAATGTTTCGCAACAAGAAATATATGGCCTGGAATTTTCACCTTTTCTCTAACCTTGTTTCAATTTGTTGCGAAACGTTTCGAAACGTTTCAAAGTTCGGACTTAGTCATTTTTGGGTCTGTTTCAATTTGTTTCGGTTGATTTACTATATAATCTATATGTTTCAATGTTTCGCAACAAGAAATATATGGCCTGGAATTTTCACCTTTTCTCTAACCTTGTTTCAGTTTGTTGCTAAATGTTTCGAAACGTTTCAAAGTTCGGACTTAGTCATTTTTGGGTCTGTTTCAATTTGTTTCAGTTGATTTACTATATAATCTATATGTTTCAATGTTTCGCAACAAGAAATATATGGCCTGGAATTTTCACCTTTTCTCTAACCTTGTTTCAATTTGTTGTGAAACGTTTCGAAACGTTTCAAAGTTCGGACTTAGTCATTTTTTGGGTCTGTTTCAATTTGTTTCAGTTGATTTACTATATAATCTATATGTTTCGATGTTTCGCAACAAGAAATATATGGCCTGGAATTTTCACCTTTTCTCTAACCTTGTTTCAGTTTGTTGCGAAACGTTTCGAAACGTTTCAAAGTTCGGACTTAGTCATTTTTGGGTCTGTTTCAATTTGTTTCAGTTGATTTACTATATAATCTATATGTTTCAATGTTTCGCAACAAGAAATATATGGCCTGGAATTTTCACCTTTTCTCTTACCTTGTTTCAATTTGTTGCGAACGTTTCGAAACGTTTCAAAGTTCCGACTTAGTCATTTTTTGGGTCTGTTTCAATTTGTTTCAGTTGATTTACTATATAATCTATATGTTTCAATGTTTCGCAACAAGAAATATATGGCCTGGAATTTTCACCTTTTCTCTAACCTTGTTTCAATTTGTTGCGAAACGTTTCGAAACGTTTCAAAGTTCGGACTTAGTCATTTTTGGGTCTGTTTCAATTTGTTTCAGTTGATTTACTATATAATCTATATGTTTCAATGTTTCGCAACAAGAAATATATGGCCTGGAATTTTCACCTTTTCTCTAACCTTGTTTCAATTTGTTGCGAAACGTTTCGAAACGTTTCAAAGTTCGGACTTAGTCATTTTTGGGTCTGTTTCAATTTGTTTCAGTTGATTTACTATATAATCTATATGTTTCAATGTTTCGCAACAAGAAATATATGGCCTGGAATTTTCACCTTTTCTCTAACCTTGTTTCAGTTTGTTGTGAAACGTTTCGAAACGTTTCAAAGTTCGGACTTAGTCATTTTTTGGGTCTGTTTCAATTTGTTTCAGTTGATTTACTATATAATCTATATGTTTCAATGTTTCGCAACAAGAAATATATGGCCTGGAATTTTCACCTTTTCTCTAACCTTGTTTCAATTTGTTGCGAAACGTTTCGAAACGTTTCAAATTTCGGACATAGTCATTTTTTGGGTCTGTTTCAATTTGTTTCAGTTGATTTACTATATAATCTATATGTTTCAATGTTTCGCAACAAGAAATATATGGCCTGGAATTTTCACCTTTTCTCTAACCTTGTTTCAATTTGTTGCGAAACGTTTCAAAGTTCGGACTTAGTCATTTTTGGGTCTGTTTCAATTTGTTTCAGTTGATTTACTATATAATCTATATGTTTCAATGTTTCGCAACAAGAAATATATGGCCTGGAATTTTCACCTTTTCTCTAACATTGTTTCAATTTGTTGCAAAACGTTTCGAAACGTTTCAAAGTTCGGACTTAGTCATTTTTGGGTCTGTTTCAATTTGTTTCAGTTGATTTACTATATAATCTATATGTTTCAATGTTTCGCAACAAGAAATATATGGCCTGGAATTTTCACCTTTTCTCTAACCTTGTTTCAATTTGTTGTGAAACGTTTCGAAACGTTTCAAAGTTCGGACTTAGTCATTTTTTGGGTCTGTTTCAATTTGTTTCAGTTGATTTACTATATAATCTATATGTTTCGATGTTTCGCAACAAGAAATATATGGCCTGGAATTTTCACCTTTTCTCTAACCTTGTTTCAGTTTGTTGCGAAACGTTTCGAAACGTTTCAAAGTTCGGACTTAGTCATTTTTGGGTCTGTTTCAATTTGTTTCAGTTGATTTACTATATAATCTATATGTTTCAATGTTTCGCAACAAGAAATATATGGCCTGGAATTTTCACCTTTTCTCTAACCTTGTTTCAATTTGTTGCGAAACGTTTCGAAACGTTTCAAATTTCGGACATAGTCATTTTTTGGGTCTGTTTCAATTTGTTTCAGTTGATTTACTATATAATTTATATGTTTCAATGTTTCGCAACAAGAAATATATGGCCTGGAATTTTCACCTTTTCTCTTACCTTGTTTCAATTTGTTGCGAAACGTTTCGAAACGTTTCAAAGTTCGGACTTAGTCATTTTTTGGGTCTGTTTCAATTTGTTTCAGTTGATGTACTATATAATCTATATGTTTCAATGTTTCGCAACAAGAAATATATGGCCTGGAATTTTCACCTTTTCTCTAACCTTGTTTCAGTTTGTTGCGAAACGTTTCGAAACGTTTCAAAGTTCGGACTTAGTCATTTTTGGCTCTTTTTCAATTTGTTTCAGTTGATCAACTATATAATCTATATGTTTCAATTTGTTTCAATCTGTTTCGAAACATGTCCAAGTGAGAACTTAGAAAAATTTAACAGATTTATTGCCCTATATATTCTTTATGTTTCAATGTTTCAATGTTTCACTGAAACAAATGCATGCCCTGGGATTTCTGCGGGGGTTTTGTGCAGGCTCTATCTGTGACTGTGCAGACCAGTTAGTGTCAGAGCTGGTAGGAAACCCAAATTGTTGGTTTTCTCATGCGAAGGCTCATTTTTCATTCATGTCTGATTTGAAGGACACAGTAGACTGGAATGTTTTACTTTTCCCACTAACTGTTACACAAACAATATAAGAATCTAATATGGGGTTCTGTTCTAGATTGAAGTTTCCAACCCAAGGGATGACCGTGCTGAGCGGAACCGAGGCTCCGCCGAGGTTCCGCTCAGCACGGTCATCCCGAGGGTTGGAAACTTCCATCTAGAAAAGAACACCATATTAGATTCTTTTTCTTGCACAACAACACCCCAAATCTGGTTTATTTCAAGGTTTTGCGTAATTTTTTGGCGCCCTTAGCCTGGGTGAGAACACCTGGGTGAGATGCAATTTTATCACCCAGGCAAAAAGTGTGGCAATTTCTGTCTGGTGTGCAAGAATACATGTGCTAACCAACATTGGGTGGTAGGGGTTTGTATGTGGGAGAGAATAATGGAGAAGGTTCATTTCAACCTGGCCCTAAGGTTATAAAACTTTTTTCAAGCTCAGCTCAGCTGAGCATGAAATTTCAACTGCTCATAAATGTTGAAATAATCAAAATTAGTGGAAAATTCAGGTTCAAAACTCAAAAACTAGTAATTTATCCAGCTAATAAATGTTAAAATGCCAACAATTGTTGGCATTTTAACATTTATGAGCAGGATAAAATTTTGTCTCAGCTGAGCTGAGCACGAAAAAAGTTTTATAACCTCGGGGCCTGGTCGTGTGGGGACCATAAACACTCCTATATGAGCTGTCTGATGGTTCTACAATTAAGTATTATTTTGGTACATACCATGATAGTAGAACTTGACATGGGGTGGTAGGGGTTCATAAGGGGGAGGGAATTGCGGCCCATTGTGCTCCAGGAAGGTCCATTCCACCTGATCATCTTGGGCAATTTCTCCCCATCTACAATAAAAAAATTTAATACATACACCTCAACCTCTTTATAACACTATTGCTGGGGTCTAAACCAATTTCCGTATTAGCTATCCAATCCATGTTATAATGAGAGTAAATTGTATAGACATATAGCAAAAATAGTTCAAATGGGGTCCAACAGTGATCAGTGTCGTATCCAAAACCGTGTAATAATGAAACGTGTTATTAGGAGGTCCATGTGTATTCACGTGTCAGCTATTTTAAGAATACAATGGGAGTTCAATCTATCAGTTTAAAATCACTTTCTAACCTACATCTATAATATTTGGCTCCATTTGGTTAAAAGTAGTCCTTGCATATACTATCACTATCCTGAATTTGCAAAATTACTGCAATTTATTTTGGCTCCATCTTGCCGAATCTGAAAGGTCACTGACGAAGCAATAGTAGCTGAAACCATGGTATGGACCATATCCATTCTCTTAAATATGCCCACTGCTCTTAAAGGATCTCAGTTTCCATTTTTAATATTATAATATATAAAATTAAAAAATGATAACCTCACTTTAATAAATTTTACAACAGAAAACTCTGTTTAAAATCTGTTAAGAATGTAGGTGGGACATGTTTTCTACTAATTTCCAAAGTTTGTTGCACAAGCTAAGAGCTCAATTCTACCAAGATATTATTTTATCCTGGTACCTCTATAATTAAGAAGATTAGAAAAAAATCACCAGACACTAGGAATCACACATTAACTCATTTAAGCCTGGCGTCCTTTTTTGTGGGACATAGGCAAACAGCATAGCCCCAGATGTGATGCCGCAGAACACGCCATCCCATCTGGGGCTATTCTGTTTGCACAGAGAAATTTATAAAAAATAAAAAATCACTCCTAACACCCCTAAAAATGAAAGTGTGGACTCTCCCAATTGATAATGATGGGAGAATCCATTCGTCAAATATGGGTTAAATGCATCATATACTTACCTTGCTGTAGGGGGTGGTGGTGAAACCCTGTCTTCACCCAGGTATACCACATCTTCATCTGTAAATGATGAAGGGATCAGACTGCAAAAATCACAGGCTGAAAAGGAATGCTGTTTCTCAAAACAGTGTTGGGAATGAACCTATTATCATACCTGCCAAAGTTTGAACATAGAGCTTATTTGATGTCTGATAAATGAGCCACCTTGTGGGAAAACCAACAATGTGATTTCCGACAAGATCCAACACAAACCGACCTGTACAAGCACAAAAGATGGCTAGAGGCTGGAAATTTTGGATTTAGAAAGAAGAGGGATTGTACTATCCGTGCAGAGAAAACAGAGGCGCTGATCCTGCGAAGCTGATCTGCGCCTTTGTTTTCGCCTACGCAGACTGTTGGTTTTCCCATGCGGCGGCTTAAATGTTTGCTAAATGCTTTGATGGGTGGAACATTATTTTTTTAACTGACAAACAAAATATATGGACTACCCATATACTAAGTTCTGGTTGCAATTAATTCCAGTTAATTTTACAAGTGTTAGAAAACTTGAGGAAAACATAACACTAACAAGGTTAGTAACACTTAAACTATTTTATTAGTTTCATGTTGTAGCATTACATATGGTTAAATATAAAACATATTGCTTTAAGGTCTCGTCACACATAAGCGAAAATCCCATGACGTTCACTTGCGTAGACTTGCGTTTTATCGCGAAAAAGGAATTTTTGTTTGTTTAAATTATTGTTTTACGTCCCTTTCAACATCAAATGTCCCGATATGACCATAGCTGTTGACTGGGTCTTAAAGGAATAAATGAAACAAACAAAAACTATATTTCGCAATTAAATTCAAGTCTACGTCGAGAGATTTTCGCTTATGTGTGATGAGTCCTTAAGTAAATACTATTGCAAATTTGGAAATTTTCGCGTGACTTTTATTTCGCGAATTTTCTATTTCCGAACTATTAGCGAGTTCTTGAATTCTTGAGTGAGTGTCCATGTAATCATAAAGTTTATAGTGACTCTTTATTAGCAAGAACTATGAATTTGTGAGGCAACCAATATGCGAATATTAGCAAAAATTAAGTTCTCGCGAATATTTCCAGATCTACAGTAACTGCTTTACTAGCTTGAAGGAAAGACCTATCTACTGGGTTTTCATCAGGAAAACATGTCCATGCAATATATACCCCCTTAAACCCACTTTTATATAGTAAAACTGCGGTTTGCAGGGGTATACCTATTTTTCTTATTTTTGCTTCAAAACATAGATTGTGGGTACTCGTTAGAACCGCCTCACCGAGGCGGTTCTAACGTGTATGCACAATCTAAGTTTTGAGCAAAAATAAGAAAAATATCAAGATTTTTCTGATGAAAATTTTCATTTTTTACAACTTTAAAAATCTCTGTATATTGCATGGACATGTTTTCGTAATGTTGACAAAGTATGAACTGTGAAGGATCAGAATTTACAAGAACCAGGTTGAAAAGTCGCACAAGACAGTTGGAGGCTTGAATTTTGGATTTAGGAAAACAGATTGTACTACACATGGTACTAATGCAGTGATACTAAAAGCTCTGATCAGTCATGTAGTTATCACACAAAAAATCTTTGATCATCTTTGCCTTTGCATTTGAGCTGCCTTGTGAGAAAACCAGCAGCTCAAATACAATCTGCATATGCGAAAACAAAGGCGCAGAAGCTGATCAGCGCCTTTGTTTTCGCTTCTCAGAAAGTACAATCCATTTTCTTCTTAAATCTGAAATTTCAAGCCTCTAGCCATCTTCCGCGCTTGTACAGCTCGGTTTGTGTCGGACCTGTTCGAAAACCACATTGTTCGCTTCCCCACGAGGCAGGAAGTCATTTGACTTAGCAAAAGAAAGTCTTCTAACTGGTTATATTAAGAGCAAAACTTTGTGTCACACATGCAAATACAGTTCAACCTCATTATAACATGCTTCATGCCATGTCATGGCTCCCAAAATTATTATCTTGGTAAAAGTCTATTGTAAACAACCTCATTATAACAAGGTTTTTCCTATAACATCATCTATTTCCATGGATTCCAAAGATAGCGTTATAATGAGGTTGGCCTGTACCTTCTAATATCTTTGATAACAAGAAACTATTGTTGAAGCAACAAGCACTATTAGAAAGTTAAAAAGAAGAAACAACACAGTGAACCACACTACGGAAGAAGGTTTGTAACAAAACAAGCTCATATTCACCTGGTTTCATTGCAGCCTCTGTGAGAGCCTCTCTTCTCCATAACCCAGTCACTGGATCTCTCATGATTTTGGTCTTAACGGGTGTCCCTGTCTCAGCCCCTGGCTGCTTCCATTCTGTCTTCTCATCTGCTCTCTTCTTTGACTCCCCGGCATCTTCTGGACTTTTGCTCTTTCTTTTTGGTACACTTCTAGTTTTATCTTCCATCGTTCTTTCAGCATGAGGTAAGACTTTTCTTCTTCCAATTGGAGAGGATTTATCTCTTCTTCTTGGTGGAGACAAATCCTTACTATTTCTTGATCCTCTCTGTGACTTTGGACTTTTACTCTGAAGCCATTCAGTTTCGTATGGGGATGGACTTCTTCCAAATCTTCTGTCAGGTGAGGGGGTTCTGCGATTAAATCTTCTTTCCTTTCTTCTCCAATATGGAGACGGACTTCTACTATATGATCGTCTACAAGAAGACACACTTCTGTTAAATTGACTCCATTGTTTTCTAGAGCTTTGACTATATTGTCTTCTATCAAAGGAGCGACTTCTTCTGTATGACCTTCCGTAGTTTGGTGATCCGCTTCTACTTCTCCACCTTATAGAATGTTTTGCATCACAGTTATACACTCTACTATATCTACTACTGCTTGATGATCTGCTATGTGATCTTCTAGAGGGAGAACAACTTCTGCTCCTTGTTCGACTTCTAAACCTATATCTTTCCCTTTCTTTGCCTCTTTCCTTAACTCTGTCTCTGCTGCGAGACCTTCTTTTTGACAGAGAGAAACTTCTTGATCGACTTCTATGGTGGTCCCTGTCTCCTCCCCTTTCATTATCCCTGCTACAAGATCTACTCTTTGACAAAGATAAACTTCTTGATCGTCTTCTCTGTTTATCCCTTCCTCGTACCCTGCCTCTATCTCTACTATGTGACCTACTTTTTGACACAGAGAAACTTTTACTTCTTGATCGTAACCTTCGACAATTGCTCCTACTACGAGATCTTTCTCTGAATCCTCTACTTCTTGATCTGTCTCTTCTTTGAGGAGATCTTTCAGCAAATGGGTCATTTCTCTCTGGAGAAATATTTCTTTCACGTCTCTTCTTTCGATAAGAATCAGACTGAGACTCAGGAGTAGCTATACTTTGAAGAAAATGAGGTCCACTTTGCTGTTCTCTCAGTTGAAGATACTCTGCTCTTGATTTGTCTCTAATAGTTTTCAGTTTCTTTCCAGGCTCATCTCTATTAGCTACCCTGCTCTCTTCAGGGGCTGCTCCAAATGCTTTAAATCTCCTTTCAGTCTCTGCAGAAGAAGGCTGAACTTTATCTGCCGCTTCATCTGAGTCTGAAATGTTTCGGGATGCCTTTAAAGCCCTTTTATGCATATCATAGATTCTTTTTTATACAGTGTTTTTTCTTTTTTTTTATTCAGTTTTACGTCCCTTTCAAGATTATTTCAGCTCATATGAGACGGGCCAATCAGTAGATGGGGCAAAAATGGGAGAACCACCAAGAAAAAACACCTCCCGCAAGCAAAACTTGTCTTGTCTCACATGTGGCCAGAGCGGGGCTCGAACCTACACCAGACACAGCGGTGAGATGATTGAGTGATTAAGAAACAGCGCTCTTAACTGCTGAGCTTTATGTATGATTTGCAAAGGTTATCAGTAGACAGCATGGTTAGTTACATAAATGCATGTATATGTACTGACATTTATTAACAAACAAGCAGGTGCGATAAAAATGGGTCATACACTTATCGAATACAGATAGTAAGCCAGGCCAAAATCTCATCACAAAACTTCCATATAATGTAGTTGTTGGCATATTAGTCCATTGCCATATTCAACAAACATTAGAGCCACTGCATGGAAAACCCAACAATCTGCATAGGCGAAAACAAAGGCACAGATCAGCTTCACAGTGACTGTGAAGCTAATCAGTGCCTTTGTTTTCGCTACACAGATAGTACAATCCCTCTCCTACTTTAGTCTAAAATTTCAAGCTTTTGGCCTGCTTGTGTGACTGTACAGACCGGTTTATGTTACACCGGTTCGGAACAAAAAATGTTGGTTTTCTCATGCACAGGCTCATCAATTATTGTAATGAAAGAGAACAAACAAAAGAGAATGCACATACTGCATACAAAACTTACATGTAGCTTTCAGTTTTTATAACACAAAAGCTCAAGTAAGTATAGGGTTTTCACCAATATTTGGTGTTTAGAAATATCTTTAGAATCATATTTACAAAAAATTGTTAAATGTCCTATTGTACAAAAATATTACCAGAGCCATGGCATATCCTCCTTGCGCGCCTGGCCCCACCTTTTCCAAGACCGAGGCCCTTCCCACCTCTGGATTTGACCACAGAGCGCATGGCCCCACCTTTTCCAAGACCCTTCCCACCTCTGGGTTTGATCAGTCTGCTGTCACCTAATCAAATGACCGCAAAAGACTTACAAATTTTATCCAACCCCAGATATCCAATAACATTAAGAAAACACACCCATGTAATATTCAGGTTTTTCGTGTTGTAAAATTTGAAAATTTTCAATAGAAATGTTTTGATATTTTTCTTATTTTTGCTCAAAACATTGATTGTGGGTACATGTTAGAACCGGTTCTAACGAGTACCCACAATCTATGTTTTGGAGCAAAAACAAGAAAAATAGGTATTTTTGTTATATAAATTGGGGTTCAAGGGGGTATACATGTCACGGTCATGTTATCCTGATGAGTGAACGCAAAAGACTCTTAGAAATTTCATCCAAACCCAGATATGGCATAAAATAGCTACATCCTAGACATATTTTCAGAGCAACTATTCAACCAAATAAAGGATCTTTGACAGTGGTAATGGGAGTCACAATGTATAGCTGCCCTGTATTTCGAAAAATATAAAAGTTGGTAAAATGCTTCAACCAGCACACGTTAGTTCACTGTCAGTCCATATTTTAGCATATTGGACTTTGCCTCCCCCCCCCCCTGAGTACCAACAAATCCTTTTGAATGTTGATAGGTCATCCTAAAATATATGTTATATTTGAATGGCTTGTTGGTACTCGGGGGGTGGGGGGGGGGGGGGGACAATGTTGCCCAGTCAGAAATGTAACCCGAAAATTATGTACATGTATATAAAATAGTTATAAGGACTAGATTCAGTGAGAATGGTAGAAATTAGGTTCTTTCCTATCAAGTGCAATTAAGCGAGACATACATGTACATGTACTAGTTTTGTCATCCGATACCGGAAAATAATTGATTTTTAACCATTTTTCATTTTTGATTCATTCAAAAAATAGACAAATAACATTTCATGGGACAAACTTTTGCACAAGTCTATACTACAATACAAGTTAAAACATACACGCCCCCTAATCTTTCAAAGCACATGACTGAATTCAACATGTGGTGAGATCAGTCTTGATTAAAGGACAAATAGCGGGGCATTTGTCCCTCAATGCACTTAGACTATACATTGGAAAGTTGTCAGTATTAAAATTGTGTAATTGACAATCTCTAAGTACATGTATTTGGTGTCAGCATCATGACATGCAGATTTTGACTACTTCAGGCATTTGCTTTATTAAACTTCTTAATCCATGATTTACAGGGAAAAAAGATCTGTGCATCTAGTCAAATACTTAAGTGGCATCATCTTGGTTTACTCTTCACAGTATGTCTTGACTCATTTAGACCAACAATGTTTCACTGAAGTACTTCTTTCTCTATACATTTCATTGATGTGTATTATGAAAGAGACAGCAGGGAGTGTTATAGCTAAACGAGTGCATGTATATTAGGTGTATATGCCATAGTTTTAATGTTGAAAAATATGTGATCACTGTAGGAACATTTTAACAACAGAAAGCATTTAGATTTCATATGTATCTAATTTGAATGAAGGCATGCATGCATTCATTCATTCCAGACTTGCAAATAAATTCTTCTGTGTCATTTTATGTTTAGAAAATCATATAGTAATTGAGGCATCCTTGAGAAAATGTGTTTTGCAGATACATGTATTTAAGTACAGATCAGCTGCACGGTAGTCGCCAATGGCATGGCCATTTTGCTTCCTCTGTGTTTTAAACCCCGATTTGTGAAATATTTTGTCATGTTCTTTGGCTACATAACTTGGGTTTATGTTATACCTGACAGATTTTTTCATGACTTTGCTCAATACTTGTCATTGTTAGCAATGATCTATAGGTAACTCCCAAAATAATTTATGAAAATAATGTCGCTTATTAAGCATCAAACTTTTGAGATGATTTTTAGGGTGTCCAAGACCCTTGACACTGACCTACATGATTAAAAATCACAACAATGGAGGAAATGAATACAGACATGCAACAAAAAATGATTTTTATTCCAATTTATATTTTCAAATTTTTGACCCCTACCTCTGCTTCGTTAGCCATTTCTACAGTATGTGGAGGAATTCTTCATACATTATAGCATTTATCTGTTCTTAAGACATCATACTACCTTTCTCATTGCAAAGTTGTAGTAGAAATTGCTTTAAAACGGAGTTTTGGGCTTTCAAAAACAGGGCATATTTTACAGGAAAGGGTCAATGGTCCTTGGCTAGGAGCCACTTGCTGTTGGTGGGGCTGTATTGAAATTAGCGAAGGAATATTCATCTCTGCCATAGTTCAGAAGGTTAACATTTGAGCCCCCTAGTGGGAAAACCAACAATGTGGTTTCCGACCAGGTCCGACACAAACCGCCCTGTCCAGTCACAGAAAAGTGCTAGAAGCTTGAAATTTCGGAATTAAGTAGAAGAGGAACTGTACTATCCAAGTAGCGAAAACAAAGGCGCTGATCAGCTTCGCAGTTACTGCGAAGCTGATCTGTGCCTTTGTTTTCGCCTATACAGATTGTTGGTTTTCCCATGCGGCGGCTCATTTATTCAAAGCACTGGTCTTCGACTCAAAAGTTTTCCTTTCTTCCATTTCTTCTGTGAACACTGTAGACTAAGTCCAACTGCTCTAAGAGGTTTCAATCATTTCTTTTAATTGTGTAAGTACTAAACAAAACATATTCAAACTTTGGCAGGTATGCATGAGAAGGCAAAGTTTGGAATTTCAGATTTTTCTTACAATCATATGAGCCTTCGCACGAGAAAGCCAACACTTTCATTTCCGACCAGGTCCGACAAAAACCGGTATGTACAGTCACAGAAGCAGGCTAGGAGCTTCAAACTTTGGAAATTTTAGATTTAAGAAGAACAGGGATTGTACTATCTTTGTAGCAAAAATAAATGTGCTGATCAGCTGAGAAGCTGATCTGCACCTTTGTTTTCGCATATGCAAATTGTTGGTTTTCTGGTGCGGCTGCTCATATTTTTTTACTGCTGAAAAATGAAATCTCCCTGTTTTGCTTCTCATATGAATCACATGTACGATTTAGGGCAACCCTAATCAGACTTATGAAGAACAGGTATGGCCAGATTGCAAAATGTTTGTTTGTACGTTTTTTGTTTGTTTGTTTGAATTGATGCTTTACGTCCCAGTCAACAGCAATGGTCATGTTGCCTCCATTTTATGGGACTACAGTTCAACCTCATTATAACGCGCCTCACTATAGTGCGGTTTTCAATATAACGCGGCCATGTCATGGCTCCCAAATTAATTATTTTGCTATATGTCTATTGTAAATAACCTCATTATAACACAGTTCACTTATAACACGGTCTGTTTTCATGGACCCAAAAGATAGCGTTATAATGAGGTTGACCTGTATTACCCAACATTAGGATATCATGCTACTCAAAATGTGCTTCATAAATGAGCCGCGACGCGAGAAAACCGGTCTTCGGGGTTTCCGACCAGGTCCGACATAAATCGGCCTGTACAGTCACAGACAAGGGCTAGCAGCTTGAAATTTCGGATTTAAGAAGAAGAGAAATTGTACTATCCGTGTAGCGAAAACAAAGGCGCTGATCAGCTTCGCGGTTACCGCGAAGCTGATCTGCGCCTTTGTTTTCGCCTAGGCAAAAATCCGGTTTTCTCACGATGCGGCTCAAATATAACCAACCACGCCAACCAACAAGGCTTATATGTATGGATGGTTTGACTAAACCACTTTTCCTGGGCAGGCTCAGACTTGAGTGGTTAACCAGTAATTAGAAGCTTTGCAAGAAGGCACAAGCAGCCCATCTATTTCTCCTAGGCCCAAATGGGCGGGGCCCCGTTTAACAATGAGATTCCAAAATGAGACAATTACAAATGCATGTTGTCAATTAAATTACATTTGGGGTTTACATTCAACAGACCTACATTATGAAAACTATGGAAATTATGGATTTTTCGTCTGTTGTAAAAAAACTGAATATTTTCAGTAGATAAATTTTGATATTTTTAGCTCACCTGAGCCGAAGGCTCACAGGTGAGCTTATAGTATACCCATGCTCCGTCGTCCGTCCGTCCGTCCGTCGTTCACAATTTCAAAGATCTTCTCCTCTGAAACCGCTTGGCCAATCAAAGCCAAACTTCATGTGGAGCATCCTTAGGAAGGGGGAACGAAAGTTTATATAAATGGTCCAGGTCACATGACCAAGATGGTCGCCATGGCTATAAATAGCAAAAACCTTTAAAAATCTTCTTCTCCAGAACCAGTGGGCCGATTTCCATGGAACTTGGTATGTAGCATCGGGGATGTAGGCCCATCATAGTTTATATAAATCATGACCCTAGGATGACCTTGACCTATTTTACGGCAAGGTCAACATAGGTCGCCAATGCATTTGAATGGGAAAAAATGGTAAAATGCTATTTAATGGGTAAAACTAACTGGGAATAGGCAAATGGACAGAAGATTAATGTTAATGGAAAATTTTAGCCCCTGGGGGGTGTCTGCCCCTGCCCCGGGGCTATATACATGTATATTTCCATAATAATGAAGCATCTTCTCCCCTGAAACCGCTTGGCCAATCAAAGCCAAACTTCATATGGAGCATCCTTGGGAAGGGGGAAAGAAAGTTTATATAAATGGTCAAGGTCACATGACCAAGATGGCTGCCATGGCTATAAATAGAAAAAAACCTTTAAAAATCTTCTTCTCCAGAACCAGAAGGCCAATGATTTTGAAACTTGGTGTGAAGCATCAGTGACTGGAGCTCTACAAAGTTTATATAAATCATGACCCTGGGATGACCTTGACCTATTATACGGCAAGGTCAACATAGGTCGCTCATGCATTTGAATGGGGAAAAGTGTTAAAATGTCATTCATAGGGAAAACCTTGCAGGAAATGGGCAAATGGACTTAATTGTGATGATTCTGAAAAAATTTGGACCCAAGGGGTCTGTCTGCCCCCACCCCGGGGCAATATACATGTATATTACAGTGATATTCAAAGATCTTCTTCTCTGAAAGTGCTTGGCCAATCAAAGCCAAACTTTATGAGGAGTATTGTTAGGAAGTGGGAATGAAAGTATATATAAATGGTCAAGGTCACATGACCAAGATGGCTGCCATGGCTATAAATAGCAAAAACCTTTTAAAAGCTTTTACTCCAGAACCAGAAGGCCTATGATTTTGAAACTTGGCATGAAGCCTCAGGCAATGGAGCTCTACAAAGTTTATATAAATCGTGACCCTTGGGTGACCTTGACCTGTTTAACGGCAAGGTCAAGTTAGATCGCCCATGCATTTGAATGGGGAAAATTGTTAAAATGTCATTTGAAGGGCAAAACTTGCAGTAAATTGGCAAATGGACTAAAGTTTTATGTTTTCAAAAAGAAATTGACTCCAGGGGTTGCTCTGACCCGGCCCTGGGGTTATATACATGTATATTATCATTCTAGTCAAACAAGTTTATTGGTATATATCTCGGGTTTCAGGTGAGCGTTTACAGGACCATTGGTCCTCTGGTTTTATATTTTTGCTCAAAACATAGATTGTAGGCACACGTTAGATCCGCCTCATGAGGCGGTTCTAATGAGTACCCACAATCTATGTTTTGGATCAAAAATAAGAAAAATAGGTATACCCCTGTAAACCCCAATTTTACTATATAAAGGCAGGGTTTAAGGGGTCATACATTTCACGGACATGTTTTCCTGATGACTGTACAAAAACAAGAGAGTTCAAAACATGTAATTTTCTCATTTAGAAAGATAATTCATGTGTGAAATGGACAGATATTCTGACCTACCTTCCTGTGGCTCTGGTTCCCTGCCCCTCCTGATCTCTCTCAGAGCTACGGTACCCGGCCTGTACCTATGGGGCACCTTCACTCCACCTCTCTCTGGGGAACCTTTCTCAGCTGTGGAAGAATGAACCACACCATGAGATTACCATTTTTTTTCTCACAAATATACTTGTACAATCAAAGGCATGTATGGTGGAAAGTGCCATGCAGTTATCATTTTTATTAGTTTGGGCCCAACCATTGGAAACCTTAGGAGATTAACTGCACTCCAAATATGAGGCTTGTCCTCTAATAATATTTCCAAGTCCCTGGACTACATCTTCATTTGCCTTGCTTTCAAAATGAGAAATTCAAGCTTATAGCAATCTTTTATTAATGTAAATGACATGATGATTTAATTTTTTAGACTTATAAGCTGCCCATCTGACATACTTTCAGTTGAGCCCTAGCTTTTGTAAAGTTCAGTTTCGCTTCCAATATTTTGTGAAAAACTATGTACATGTAATTAGTGAGTGAAATTTAGGTGAAAAAGTACAAAGGTCAAAACATACCTACTCCCCTATCCCGCTGTATCAATGACCTATCACCCTGTAGAACCAGGTTGGCATTGGATATATACTCATACTGTAGACCCCCTGGAGCAGCGACCTTTTCAGCAGTAAATTCAGGTTCCCTTCTTGTGTCTATTTCTCGGCTAAACCTCTCCTCTTGCATCCTTTCCCCTGCCTCTCTTGTAAGGGAATCAGCAGTTATTATCAATGGAGCTGCAGTATCATCCCACCGTGACCTTGCTCCAGCTTTACTCTGGGCTGTAGTGCCATTCAATACAGACAGTTCCGATAATGCTGCTTTACTTGGTATATCCCTAGATTCAGTCTGGCCTGATAAAGGTTTCACAAATTCAGTCACATCAAATGCTGTTGGAGAGTATCTGATAGGTGATGGTTCAGAAGGAGGCACTGCGGGAGAATAGCTAGGTACTGGTCTGGCTAAAGGAGGTAGAGAGTAAATGGCTGACGTAGGTGAATAGCTTGGAGACGTAGGGGAATAACTGGGAGTTGCCTGTTCATAGGTACTCTTTTCAACCTCATCTTCAGCAGTAGAAAATTTAAAGCCACCTCCTCTGTAAACCCTTGCACTAGTGTCAATCATTCTACCAAAGCCCCTCCCTCTACCACCCCTTCCTCTTGCACCACCCCTTGTAGTTGGGGCATCATCCCTTGTCTGGGCTCCACCCCTAGTAGGACCTCTACCCCTACCAGGGGCTCCACCTCTGGTAGGCATTCCACTTCTTTTCTTTAGTTCTCCAACTGGAGCATTTAGTTTCTTGTTTTCAACTGCAGGAGCCATCTGAGTAGCGTCCAATGCCCCCGTTGGTTGCAGCTGCTTTGTGTCCCATTGCGCAGAATCAGCTGTTATCTCGATCTCTACATCATCATCTTCATCAGTTTCGGATCCACTTGGTACAGCTATGTGCTCTGCAACTGGTCCACTCCTACGAGCAGCCCAATGAGCCAGCTGTGGTGTTGCTTCTTTAGTTTTCTCCTTTACTTGTGTCTTATCTTCTTCAGAAGATGATGTTGATGAACTACTTGAAGAAGAACTACTAGACAATTCAACAGGTTTAGGCTTTGATATTAATGCTCTAGACTCTACTAATGCTTCCTTAACTAAAGGCCTGGCTACCTTCTTTGCCATAGGCTTTGCTTTCTCAGCTGCAACAGCAGTATCTCCGAACACTTTCCGATGCACTATAGATGGTCCTCTATCTTCTAATGAGTCATCTGAAGTACTTGATGATGATCCAGATTCTTCTGCTTCACCTGCTAGAGTAATACCAGCAGCAGGGGCACTTCTTCTAACAGCTTTCCCTCCAGTCTGTATACCTGGAACTTCTTCCTCTGATTCTTCTTCATCTTCTTCACGTTCTTCACTTTCACTGGAGGCCTTGACACCACCAGTAGCCGGTGCACTCTTTCTTGCAGCTTTTGTTGCAAGCTGTTTTCGTGGTGCTCCTTTAGATGCAAGCTGTTTCCCGCGAGAAGGAGGTAGAACTATGGTTGATTTTGCAGCTTCAGTCTCCGTTATTGATTCAGCCATTGTTCTAGATTTAGGATCAAAGTATGCGGTAGCCATGTCTAAATCTTTTAGCAATTCATCTGGTTTTCCAAGTGTTGTTTCAATATCACCCAGCAAATCATCATCTTCTTCGGGTAAAGCTAAATCCATCTGAGCTTCAAGCAGGTCATTCTCATATTTCTTTATCGTATCTTCGTGTAGATGAATTTCTGGTGGTTGAAGACATGGCATTTGAACATCAGGTAGTCCCATACTAGAAAGAAAAGAACGGTTAGGCTCAATATGTTCAAGCTGAGCGCCACTTGCTCTTGGTGGGGCTCCAAACTGAAACCCTGATGTGTGTCCAACACCCAGTTCAGAGCCAGGGGGAGCCACTGGAGGAGCTTCAGAACCAAATAAACCTGTACCAGATGATGTGCCAAGAGAGAAACCAGTTCCAATTCCAAATCCAGAACTTTGTTGCAGGCTCGAACTAGGTGCACCAAACGTGAAAGGAGTACCTTCTGCTGTTCTTGGTGGTCCAATTGTGGCTTCAGAACCAGAGAGAGAGCTTGTACCAGATCCAATTATGGGCCCAGTCATTCCAGATTTACCAAATCCAAAGCCAGATTCCTGCTGTTGTACAGTGCTTGGTGAACCAAAGGTGAATGACTGTTGTTGTTGTGTGTCAGAACTTGATGGACCAAACAGTGACTGCCGTTGTGTGTCAGATCTTGGTGCACCAAATAAGAATGACTGCTGTTGTTGTGTGTCAGATCTTGGTGCACCAAACAGTGACTGTTGTTGACTGTCAGATCTTGGTGCACCAAACAGTGACTGTTGTTGAGTGTCAGACGTTGGTGCACCAAAGCTGAATGCTGGAGCAGGTGCGCCAAATAATGAAGTAGAAGCTTGGCTAAATCCAGCTGAACTAGATGGCTGGTTTTCAAGTACTGTGTGTTGTTCCTGTTGTGCACTAGTTGCTCCACCAAAGACCACTGCATGATGTGGTTGTGCACTAAGTGCACTTGGTGCTGCTCCGAAGAATGCGGTAGAGCTGGGTGCAAAAGGTTTGCCAAACAAGGAGGATTTTCCAGTATCAGCTGCCAAACCAAATCTGAAGCCAGCAGTTGTAGCAGAACCAGCCAAAGGTTCATCACTACCCATCATAGGTGCCTGTAAATGTATTAGCCAAACTATAGTTTCTAATGGCAAGATACCAGGTTAATTTATTTTTCATAGCAGGGCTCTTTGAGAATATAGATGTAGAGATTTTAATAAGACTAAGAAGCCCATCCATGACCACAAGGGTTCCCTGAACTATTATATATTGAGTTATAGGAGTAAGATCAATAATTTTAAACTTTTGGTACATACACAGGACATTGACGCTTAATGTCTACAAGCACACTAAATGGTCCAAAATGGCCTAAAACACCTTCTTCTGAGTTGCTAGCACAGCTGAGCACTCAGCAATTCTGAAATGGGGTTTCTAGGGCATTTACAGCTATTTATTTTACTTCTATACACTAAACATCAATGTCTTGTGTCCATAAAAGTTGGTTGTGTGCATTAATAAGAACCTCTCAGGGATTTTCTAACAAACACATATTCTGTATAATTCTGTGTAAATCTTACTGCAAAAGGAGCAGCAGTTGATGTACTTTCTAAACCATCTTTTACAGTAATATCATCTGCCACTTCTTGCAAGGTACTCTCTACCAGCATTTTCCTTGGAGCTCTCCCACCAGTGGACTTCCTTGCCGTCTGCCTTGTTCTGGTTCCACCTCTTTTGGCTGGTTCCCGATCCAAACTATCCATTGCAGACAACACCTGTTCAGTTGCAGACTTCAACTGTGCCGTCTGCTGCGTGTCTGTATCTTTCCCAGCAGATGCAGCCTCTGAAACTTCTGGTACAGGTACATCTTCACCAACAATAGGTGAAGATTTTCTAGCCGTTTGACTCGTCCATGCCCCTCTACGAGGCACGGAACTTGACTTTGCTACTATCCTGTCCAACTGTTTATTTTGTGCCGCTATTTCATCTCCCATCACTGCCAGATGTCTTAAATTTCCCAGCATCCTGCCAACTTCTCCAAGATTCTTCTCCATATCAGTTTCACTGGAAAAATATTACACAACATTTTCAAACCTGCAAGCAAATTTCTTTCAGTGCAATATCACAACCATGTGATACCAGAGGACCATTGGTCCTGAAATCGCTCACCTGAGATTCGGTCTTGCATGACCTTTAGCTAAGGACATGTTGGTCAATGTAAAAAGTAAACTTGACCTCTAATACTCAAATAATTAATGAAAATTTACCTTTTTGGGGTATTAGGGCAAAAATAATATAAAACATAGAGGACTACTAAATAAACATTTCTGCAAAATTTTCACTTTTCCCAATTATAAGTCTATGGAAACTGAAAGTAGCCATAGCAACCAGAGTTCTTATCTGACTGGAACAAAAGCATTTTTTTGTAGAGGCTAATGCAGGAACATGTATGCAAAGTATCAGCTTCATAAAGCAAACAGTTTCTGAGAAGAAGATTTTTAAAGATTTTTTTTTTCGAAAATTTGCCCTTTTTGGGGCCCCAGCAACCAATCAAAATAAGCTATCAGGATGAAGGTCCTCTGAAACGTAGTGCATTACTCAATAAACATTTCTCTAAATATAAAATTCAAATATCTCCAATGAGACTGCAGAAATAGCAAATTTTCACTTTTCCCATTATAAGTCTACGGAAACTGAAAGTTGCCATAGCAACCAGAGTTCTTATCTGACTGGAACAAAAAACAACTTTTTTTTTGTAGAGGCTAATGCCAGGAACATGTATGCAAAGTATCAGCTTCATAAAGCAAACAGTTTCTGAGGAGAAGATTTTTAAAGATTTTTTTGAAAATTTGTCCTTTTTGGGGCCCCAGCAACCAATCAAAATAAGCAATCAGGATGAAGGTCACCTGAAATGTAGAGCACTACTCAATAAACATTTCTCTAAAAATAAAACTCAAATATCTCCAATGAGAAAGCAAAAATTTGCAATTTCCACTTTTTTCCATTATAAGTCTATGGGACATATAAGTTGCCATGGCAACCAATCTGATCTGAACAAAATACAACATTTTTGGTTCCCCCCTCCTGTGGATGCTTTATGCCAAATATCAAAAGTTTTGGCCACACAGCTTCAGAGGAGATGTCATTTAATATTGTGGACGATGGACGACGACGGACGGACGACGGATACCTACCTATCCTATAAGCTCACCTTTGAGCCTTCGGCTCAGGTGAGCTAAAAATGGAGTACTGTGATTGTAAACCAGATCGATTAGGAGAGACAATCAATTAACTCTTTGCTCTAGGTTGTTGTCCAGTTGATTTGTTTCTAATCACAGCTCTCCGTATTTTAACATGTCGTATGATGTTTTATTAGGTATACAGCGTGGTTTCAGTAATGTTAATCTATTTAGATTGTAAGTATATATCACATATGGTTCTAATAAGCTAGCTGAGTGGTCACCTTTTGGGAAGTAGTTGCTCACTATGTTAACCAAATTTATCATATGACGTCGCTGTTTTCCAGTGGATAACGTCATGTAACTAGAAATGCGTGTTTGTAAAACACTATGCCCCCAACTGTATGCTTGTCCCTAAACTGGCAGTTTGTATGATTCATTTATTTCATTCGAATGCAGTCAAATTTAATTTCCTGAAGAAGCTGTTCTGTTGTGATTGTTTTGACCTCGATCCAGAAACAGAATGTAAGCTTTTTTGCAGGCAAGTTAGAAATGAAGTAAAAATTTAAAAATGGAGTAATTTTGTCAAAATTTGACAGAGAGTCCCCAAAAGTTAATCAGGCGATCTTCTTCTCAGCCCCAACCAGCATACCAAATATGAAGGCTCTAGCTCAAATACGTTTTGAGATATCTTGCACACAAGATTTTCAAAATTTGTTTTCAAAGGGACATTATTCCAACAAGGGGCATAACACGTACATGAAAAAAAATACAGGCCAACTATTTTTTTCATGAGGAATCTGTATATGAAATTTCAAAACCCTATCATTCACCGTTCAAAGGTCTCAAATTTCACCGAAAAGTGGAAAAATCAATAAAAATTTCAAAATTCTGTATTTTTGTCAAAATTTGACGGAAAGTTCTCAAAAGTTAATCAGGTCATCTACTTCTCAGCCCCAACAAGTGTACCAAATATGAAGGCTCTAGCTTCAATACTTTTGGAGATATCTTGCACACAAGATTTTCAAATTTTGTTTTCAAAGGGACATAACTCAAAAAAGGGGCATAACTTGGCCATACCAAAAAATACAGGTCAACTATTTTTTCACGAGGAATGTGTATATGAAATTTCAAAACCCTAGCATTCACCATTCAAAAGTTTCAAATTTCACCGAAAAGTGGAAAAATCAATCAAAATTTCAAAATTCCGTATTTTTGTAAAAAATTGACGGAAAGTTCTCAAAAGTTAATCAGGTCATCTACTCCTCAGCCCAAACAAGTGTACCAAATATGAAGGCTCTAGCTTCAATACTTTTGGAGATATCTTGCACACAAGATTTTCAAATTTTGTTTTCAAAGGGACATAACTCAAAAAAGGGGCATAACTTGGCCATACCAAAAAATACGGGTCAACTATTTTTTCACGAGGAATGTGTATATGAAATTTCAAAACCCTAGCATTCACCATTCAAAAGTTTCAAATTTCACCGAAAAGTGGAAAAATCAATCAAAATTTCAAAATTCCGTATTTTTGTAAAATATTGACGGAAAGTTCTCAAAAGTTAATCAGGTCATCTACTCCTCAGCCCAAACAAGTGTACCAAATATGAAGGCTCTAGCTTAAATACTTTTTGAGATATCTTGCACACAAGATTTTCAAATTTTGTTTTCAAAGGGACATAACTGAGAAAAGGGGCGTAACTCCGACATGAAAAAAATACGGGTCAACTATTTTTTCATGAGGAATGTGCATATGAAATTTCAAAACCGTAGCATTCACGGTTCAAAAGTTAACAGACGCACAGACAGACAGACAGACAGACAGACAAGCCGAAAGCAATATGCCCTTCCAACTTTTTCAAAGTTGGGGGCATAATAAAAGTGTAATAACCACACGTGTATTAACACTTTTGCGGAAATATGTAACGTCATTGACGACGTCCATAACAACAATGTTAATTTTAATTGGAAATATGTCCACTTTAAAGGCGATAAAATCGTATTTAAGAAGTCATATGATCGAACGAATCTTACACTCGTGGTCATTTCATATGAAATTTATTAAACTCGCCAAAGGCTCGTTTAATAAATTTCATATGAAATGACCACGAGTGTAAGATCCTCTATGTCCCTACTGTATCTTGCCAGTTTGTTATTCTACTTTTGGGTTTCAGAGACATACATGTACTTTCGTTATATTTATTATATGCTTGTGTAATTTCCTGGACATTGTCAATTTTTCACAATCAATAAACTGTACCTATTTTTTTAATCAAATGAGCCACTGCATGAGAAAACCAATAACTTGCATAGGCAAAAACAAAGCCGCAGATCAGCTTCGCGGTAACCGCGAAGCTGATCAGCGCCTTTGTTTTTGCTAGACAGATAGTACAATCCCTCTTCTTCTAAAATCCAAAATTTCAAGCTTCTAGCTATTTTCTGTGACTACACAGCGCGGTTTGTGTTGGACCTGGTCGGAACCCAAAATTGTTGGTTTTCTCACGCACAGTCTTACTTCAAAATTTAATTATAGATTTTTTAATGTGTTCAGCTTCTTAGCATATCATGCATGAGCTGTTTAAATTTCAGTCTCAGCAGAGTTGAGCAAGCAAAAAAGTTTTATAACCTCCAGACCAGGTGTCCCCGTTTAGAACTTGATATCAGAGCATACCTTATTTCAGCCACAGCTTTTGGACCCTTGGGTGGTGATCCATTTCCTCTCAGGTGTAAAACGAGATGAAATGTCAACTCTGATAGATTTCCACCTGTGGATTATAAATGTTTATTATCAACTTTAAAGTCCATTCTTAGAGCATACCTATGTTTAGCTGTATCAACAGTTGGAACCTGGGTAGGTAAACCACTTCCTCTCAGCCGGGCAACAAGATGAAAGGTCATCTCTGACAGATTTGCACCTGTGGATTAAAAATGAAAATGTTTGTTTGTATTAAGGTTTAACTTCCCAGTTTTTCAGTCATGTTGGGACAGAGCCAGAGCTTCCTGGGTATTAACCTGGACCCAGTTGTTCAAAGCATCGTTAGCTTAACAATATCGTTAAGACATAAATTTGTTAAGCAAATATCAGCTAAAGTAACAAATATACTGTTATTTTTTGCTGAAAAAATGTGAGAATCCTTTGCACTGCAAAGGATTCTCACATTTTTTCAACAAAAAATAACAGTGTATTTGTAATATTAATGTTTGAAATTTTAACGAAACGTTAACTAACGACGTCGTTAGTTTTGAACAACTGGGCCCAGTACTCTGGGGAGTTAATTTGCCTCTCAAGGACAGAACATGGTATCTTGCATGGGGATCAAACCCAAGACTTCTCAATTTAGAGTCTGATGCTCTACCACTAGGCCTTTACACTCCAAGCTGTTTGTTTGTTTGATTTGTTGCTTTAAGTCCCAGTCAACAGCAATGGTCATATCAATGTTGCCTACGGTATATTGTTTCTACCCAACATTAGGATCTCATGATACACGAAATGTGCTTCAAATATATAAACACCAAAGTAAGCAACTAAAGCTTATATGAAAGAATAGTTTGACTGACCAACTTTTCCTGGGCATGTTCAGTCATGAGCAGTTAACCAGGATCAGGTTGTCGGTCATACAATTATAAGCTTTGCCTTGAGGCAAAAGCAGACCATCTATTTCTTATGGCCCTAATGGGCGGGGACCTCTAGCAAAAATGTGTTGAGATAACCAAAATACTGCCTACAAGAGCAGGAAGAGAACTAAAATATTAACCCTCAACACATGAAAAACAGGTCCGGTGTGCAGCTGATCAGCATCTTTGTTTTCTCTTTTTAGATAGCACAATATCTCTTATTCTTAAATCCAAAGTTTCAAACTTCTAGCCTTCTTCTATGACTTTACAGACTAGTCTGTACCAGTCCTGGTCAAAAACTTGAGGACTGTTTTTCTCACTTCGCTGCTCGAATAAAAACTACCATATCGACTGATTGGCTGGCTATCCTCCGTCTGTTTTCCCGCAATGATCAGTCTTTGCTGGTCCGGCGGTATACCCTCTTTGTCTTGAATACAGGCCTTGAGGTCGGCAACCGTTGACGATTTTGTCAGGCTGGTTATACCCACATTTTTCCCTGTCAGTGTTCGAACATTCACATAAACTAATGGTTCTGGAATGAGATAGATATTATTTCATAAATACCCGTGTCACACAATATTTACAGCCATATATTAAATAAAAAGAAAGCCATGTATTAATATAGCAATTCTTGTGCGCGCGTGCTGTTAACATATGGCTTTTCTACATGCTCGTTACCGGGTGCCACGCAAAACACGTGCTAATAATGAGTAACTGAAGTCCGCCCGGAACAAGCATAAGAATGATAACTTTAACTCATATGAAAACTTGATGAGGCTGTAAAATAAAGTGCACCGTTATTTCTTTCGTTTTTGCAGAATTTATGCAATAATAGCGTTCAATAAGAGCTGTCGCAGGACAGCATGCTTGACTGCTTATGACCTTTGTCAAACATAAGGCCAAACCCGACCAGTAACCCAAAGCATTATGCTCATACATCTTTTTGCCTTGATGCAATAAGGCAAAATCACTGAACCATGAAAGTTAACTATAACTACCTAAGATTTAAAAGGTCTCACTCATATTGTGAAAGAAGTGTGTTCATATACTAACTGAGTGCCAAGACACAAGGCAAAATCACTGAACTGTGAAATAAGGTCACAATAACCTATAGGTATTTCAGGGTCAAAGGTCTAGTGATACTTACTCATAATGTGAAAGAAATACATACATGTGATGAGTTTGAAAGAGGAATCAGGGAGATTTTTCTTTCATTTCAGGGAGATTTTTGGAAAATGTATAGAATATATAGGAAAATTCCTGATTCATTTCAGGGAGATTTGAGTTTTTGTTAAAAAAGTGGTACATTTTAGAAGAGATTTTGCCAATTTTACGACTCATTTCCTGGAGTCTCCCTGATGATGAGGGAGGTATCACATGTATGGAAATATGATCATATACCCATTCAGTGTTGAGATATAAAGCAAAATCACTGAACCATGAAATTAGGTCATAGTGACCTATAAGTATGTTTGGGTTAAAGGTATGGTGGTCATACTCATTCATAATCAGAAAGAAGTATGAAAAAATACCAACTGAGTGTCGAGATATAAGGCAAAATCACTGAACCATGAAATTAGGTCACAATGACCCAGGAATACTTCACGATCAAAGGTCTTGTCATACGCAAACATATCGTGAAAGAAGTATGTTGATATACCAATTGAGTGCCGAGATATAAAGGAAAATCACTGAACCGTGAAATTAGGTCATATTGACCTAGGACTACTTTAGGGTCAAAGGTCTTGTCATACACAAACATAGTGTGAAAGAAGTTTGTTCATAAACCACTTGAGTGCCGAGATATAAGGCAAAGTCACTGAACCGTGAAATTAGGTCACAGTGACCTTTAAGTATATTGGGGTCAAAGGTCTGGTCATACTCACTCATAATCTGAAATAAAAGCGCTGCAGGCATGCATGATACCCCGCCACGCAAATTTAATTTAGCAAAAATGTATGTCAATAAATTCTCAAGATAAAGAGCAGATAAAATTTTGTCATAAATGAAGGACCATAACTCTGTATACATTGATAAAATTTACCCATCTTCAATCCCAAACCACTACTTCCTGATTTTAACTTTCATACAAAATTTGAAGAAAATTGGTTCATAAATGCACAAAACAGAGGCAGGAAACGAAATTTTAACATAAATCAAGGGCCATAACTCTGTACATATTTGATGAAATTTACCCATCTTCAATCCCAGACCACTCCTTCTTGGTATGAACTCCTATGCAAAGTTTGAAGAAAATCTGTCAATAAATGCTCAAGATAGAGCCCGGAAACAAAATTTTAACGTAAATCAAGGGCCATAACTCTGTACATATTTGACGAAATTTACCCATCTTCAATCCCAAACCACTCCTTCATGGTATGAACTCCTATACAAAGTTTGATGAAAATCGGTCAATAAATGCTCAAGATAGAGCCCGGAAACGAAATTTTAATGTAAATCAAGGGCCATAACTCTGTACTTATCTGACGAAATTTACCCATCTTCAATCCCAAACCACTCCTTCCTGATATGAACTCCTATACAAAGTTTGAAGAAAATCGGTCAATAAATGCTCAAGATAGAGCCCGGAAACGAAACGCTGACGGACGGACAGACAGGCGGATAGACCGACGGACAGACAGACAGACGGACGGACGGACACTCTAATGCAAACTTTTTTTGGAGGGTATAACATAATACCCCGCACTTTTTTAAGTGGCGGGGTATAAAAAGTATGAAAATATACTAATTGAGTGTCAAGATATAAGGCAAAATCACTGAACCATGAAATTAGGTCACAGTGACCTAGGACTACTTCAAGGTCTTGTCATACGCAAACATACTCTGAAAGAAGTTTGTTCATAAACCATTTGAGTACCGAGATATAAGGCAAAGTCACTGAACCGTGAAATTAGGTCACAGTGACCTATAAGTATATTGGGGTCAAAGGTCTGGTCATACTCACTCATAATCTGAAAAAAGTATGAAAATATACTAATTGAGTGTCAAGATATAAGGCAAAATCACTGAACCATGAAATTAGGTCACAGTGACCTATAAGTATATTGGGGTCAAAGGCCTGGTCGTACTCAATCATAATCTGAAAGAAGTAAGAAAATATACTAATTGAGTGTCAAGATATAAGGCAAAATCACTAAACCATGGAAAGTAGGTCAACAGACCCTTACCATCATGACACACAAGTCAGTGTCACAAAGTCAAAAGATGAATGACCAACCATCTTCCTAAGTTGTTTCTGTTAAGGAATAAAAAGAAAAAAAAATCAGGGAGTTCTAGATTTTGACCTCTAGCCCCGCCCCCCTTACTCTGACCCAGAGGTCCGATGTCATGGAACCTAAAGTGTATGTAGTATGAATGCTTTATGATAAGTTGTTGTCAAGATATGGACTCCTTGTAAAAGTTACACAGCAGTACATCTATTTTTACAGTGTTCTAGTTTTTAACCTCTAGTCCCACCCCCCCAGGCATGGACCCAGAGATCCGATGCCATGAAATGAAACTCAAAGCTACATGGTACCTATAGTCCGAGTATGAAAGCATTCTGATAAAAGATTTTCAAGATATAGACTTATTTTCAAGATATAGACTTCTAGAATACTATATCACAGAAAAGCCATTATTATTAATGGTGTTCTAGATTTTAACCTCTAGCCCCACCCCCTGGCATGGACCCAGGGATCTGATGCCATGGAATGAAAGCCGACCCTACAGGGTGTCATTGGCCCAAGTATCAATGCTTTCTGATGAGTGGTTGTCAAGATATGGACTTCTAGAAAACTTTAACACAAGAATTGCCATTTTTGAAGGTGTTGTAGATTTTAATCTCCAGCCCCACCCCCTGGCCTGGACCCAGGGGCCCGATGCCATGGAATGAAAGCTAACCCTACAGGGTATCTATGGTCCAAGTACGAATGCTTTCTGATGAGTGGTTGTCAAGATATGGATTTCTAGAAAACTTTAACACAAGTGTGACGCGCACGCACACGAACACGGGAACGTGGATGACCAGGGTGACTGCAATAGCTCTATGCACTTCGTGCAGTCGAGCTAAAAATGATTTTGTCATCGCTAGGTCCCTCAGGGAGTGTTGCAAGCCTCGGGCTACAACTTCGTTTTTCAACACTCCACTCGGAACCTAGCAACTGTTTATGAATGGAAAATCATATCTGATCCCTATATTATTGTGTTGCTTTACCTCTCTTGGCGACTGTTTGTAAATGTTAGCGGACGGGTTTCTACTCTCTTTAGACGTCTTTCAAGTGTCAAATGAAAAGCATGGACAATGTCAAATGAAGTGCATGGAGCAATGACCAAGTAACATAATAAATCTCACTTTTTTCTTCTTTTTTTTTTTGTTTTGCCCAAAACATAAAATTTGGGTACCATTCACAGCCACATTATAGACCCACCCAAAGGAGGTCATTCTTATATAAGATAGTTTACAGTTTATGGCTTGTTCTGGTACGGTCTTGCAAACTACATTTGAGCCGCGACATCAGAAAACCGGTCTTGGGGGTTTCCGACCAGGTCTGACACATACCAGCCTGTGAAGCTATAGAAGATGGCTAGAAGCTTGAAATTTCGAATTTAGGAAGAAGAGGAATTGTACTATCCGTGTAGCAAAAACAAAGGCGCTGATCAGCTTCGCAATTACTGCAAACCTGATCTGCGCCTTTGTTTTCAGTAGGCAAAAATCTAGTTTCCTTGCGTCGTGGCTCATTTAGCACAGAAATAATAATTTTGTACATGAAAATAAGGCACCTAAATCACATAGACGTGTTAGCATGAAGGTATAGTCAAGAGAAAACAACTTAACCTTCTATTCAGTGTGTTTTTCGACCAGGTCCGACACAAACTACCCTGTACCCTCACAGAAGCAGGCTAGAAGCTTGAAATTTCGGATTTAGAAACTAGAGGAATTGTACTATCCGTGTAGTGAAAACAAAGGCGCTGATCAGCTTTGCATATACAGATTGTGTTTTCTCATGACGCAGCTCATTTGCCATTTTTTGTGAAGTAAGCCTCTGAATCAGACTGAACGTAATTTGCCGGGTATGCTTCTCTCTGTTTATTTGTGGTTGTACATCAATTTTTTGTTTGGTCATGTCAGTACTATCTATTTACAGAGAACAAAAACCCTTATCGTCTGTGCAGGCAACCAGCAACTTTTACACACGCATGATTTTTTCATGATGTGGTTCAAGCCTGATCTAACTCACAAAGACTCTAACATAGACTATGTGAGCCGCGACGCAAGAAAACCGGTCTTCGGGGTTTCCGAACAGGTCCAACACAAACCGGCCTGTACAAGCACAGAAAAGAGCTAGAAGCTTGAAATTTCGGATTTAAGTTGAAGAGGAATTGTACTATCCGAGTAGCGAAAACAAAGGCGCTGATCAGCTTCGCAGTTACTGCGAAGCTGATCTGCGCCTTTGTTTTCGCATAGGCAAAAATCCGGTTTTCTCACGATGCGGCTCATGTAACCACAGAACATTTTTTCCTACTTCTAAATCTGTGAACAGTTACCTTTTTGATTTAGATAATCTTCATATCTTAATTCCTGAAAAATTAATTAGACAAGAATAAAAAAAATGTGGACTAAATCTTTCTAAATTCTTGTTCACCCTCTTTTCAGTTATTTCTAGGAAGCACATAAAGATTTACTTTCACTAAATTGACTGTTTTAACTTGACATTACGAAAACTTGCCCATGCAATACAACAATATTTTTTGAGCTTTAAAAATTGAAAATTTTCAGTTGAAAAATTTTGATATTTTTCTTATTTTTGCTCAAAACATAGATTGTGGGTACATGTTAGAACCGCCTCCGATTCTCACATTTTTTAAAAAAAAATTAATGTATTTGCTTTTGAAGTCAATATATAGTTAAGAAATTGAGGGCTTGACGACAGTGTAAAGCTAACAAAGTTTAGAACAACTAGGCCCCGTAGGATTTTGAAAGAGCTACTGTTTCCAATCAAATTTGCATTTATACAGCAGTAATTTTGACACTTGATATGAAGATATGACAATCAATACAAACACACCTCTAAACTCTTAGTCTCATATTCATGCATACATGTGATACACTGAAGTCTTGTGTTCACGTCAAGAACTCTGTCGCTACCTATTTTTGTATCTTTCACAACCGGTGGTACAAACTTAACTGATGTGCCTATCCCTATCTCTTCCCCAAGCCCTATAAATAGAACACAACGTTCATTACAGACCTATAAATAGAATGCCACGTTCATTACAGACCTATAAATAGAACACAACGTTCATTACAGACCTATAAATAGAACACAATGTTCATTACAGACCTATAAATAGAACACAACGTTCATTACCACTATCTAAATACTACTGTATAAGTACATGACCTATACCTAGCTGAAACAGTATTCTTCTATCTAATGCACTGGTCATTTGTAACCACGGCCCCCTCAGATCCCGGGGAGTGCGGGATATAGCCATGGAAATGATCGGGGCTTTGACCAAAATTTTGCCACGTCAGTGCAGGGGAATACCCGGGGTTTGCTTTATATAGGCAAAAAGGGCCGTGAAATGAAAAGATAGCAGGCTGCGGGGGAAAACAGCGCTGGTTTTACCAACAAGCAGTCCCCGCAGGGTGGGGCTTTTAGCGGGGATTTGCTGGACCAAAAGTCAAAGTCCCCGCTATTCCCCGGGTCTGGGAGTGCCGTGGTTACAAATGACTATTAAAGTAATGTATAACAGTTTGAATATTTAGTCTTAAGGTAAAATCTACCAAACAATGACCAAAAAGCTGGGAATCTACAAGCTATAATAGTTTGCATCGCTAAACAAAAAGCAAACTCTAGGGAAAATTGCAACGTTATGTATGTAAACTACAGCTTTTATAGTAGGAATAAAAGTAAGATCTATTGCACTCTTCTGCAGCCAAGAAGTAAGAATAATAAAGACTGTTGGCTAAAAGCAAAATCTACAGTTCAGCTACACTAAAGGTCAAAAAGAAAAGAAGTCTTCAGAACTATGTCATGAGAAAACTAGCTTTTTATCTATGCAAACCAGAGGACCAATGGTCCTATAAACGCTCACCTGAGATCTGGGATATGTGACTTAACTTGGATCATGATTTACTGTAGATCCGGAAATATTCGCGAGAACTTAATTTTCGCTAATATTCGCGAATAGATTGCCTCGCGAATTCAAAGTTCTCGCTAATAAAGAGTCACTAATAACTTATAGAATACATGGACACTCACTCGCGAATTCTAGAAATCGCTAATAATGCGGAAATAGAAAATTCGCGAAATAAAAGTCACGCGAAAATTTCCGAATTCACAGTATATAAACTTTATAAAGCTCTATTGCCTGATGCTTCATGCCAAGTTTCAAAATCATAGGCCTTCTGGTTCTGGAGAAAAAGATTTTTAAAGGATTTTGCTATTTATAGCCATGGCAGCCATATTGGTCATGTGACCTTGACCTTTTATATAAATTTTCATTCCCTCTTCCTAACAATGCTCCACTTAAAGTTTGGCTTTTATTGGTATAGTGGTTTCAGAGAAGTAGATGTTTGAATATTATGGTCATATCAATGTATACAGCCCCAGGGCAGGGACGACAACCTCCTGGGGTCAAATTTTTTTCCATAAACATAAATTTTCTGTCCATTTGCATACTCTCAGCAAGTTTCCTCCATTTTATTCCATTTTACTATTTTTTCCCATTCGAATGCATTACTGAACTAAGTTTACCTTGCCGTAAAATAGGTCAAGGTCATTGCAGGGTCATGATTTATATAAACTTTGTAGAGCTCCATTGCCTGCTGCTTCATGCCAAGTTTCAAAATCATAGGCCTTCTGAATCTGGAGAAGAAGATTTTCAAAGGTTTTTGCTATTTATAGCCATGGCGGCCATCTTGGTCATGTGACCTTGACCATTTATATAAACTTTCATTCCCTCTTGCTAAGGATGCTCCACATAAAGTTTGGCTTTGATTGGCCAAGCTGTTTCAGAGAAGAAGATGTTTGAATATTATGGTCATATACATGTATACAGCCTCAGGGCAGGGGCCGACTACCCGCTGGGCCCAAAATATTTTCATAAACATAAATTTTCTGTCCATTTGCTCATTCCTAGCAAGTTTTCTGCCATTAAATGAAATTTTCCTACTTTTCCCATTCAAATGCATGGGTGACCTAAGTTGACCTTGCCCTAAAAAAGGTCAAGGTCATCCCAGGGTCATGATTTATATAAACTTTGTAGAGCTCCATTGCCTGATGCTTCACACCAAGTTTCAAAATCATTGGCCTTCTGGTTCTTGAGAAGAAGATTTTTAAAGTTATTTTCTATTTATAGCCATGGCGGCCATCTTGGTCATGTGACCTTGACCATTTATATAAACTTTCTTTCCCCCTTCCCAAGGATGCTCCATATGATGTTTGGCTTTGATTGGCCAAGCTGTTTCAAGGGAGAAGATGTTTCATTATTATGGAAACCGTAAAATAGGTCAAGGTCATCCTAGGGTCATGATTTATATAAACTATATGATGGGCCCACGTACTACATACCAAGTTTCATGGAAATCGGCCCACTGGTTCTGGAGAAGAAGATATTTAAAGGTTTTTGCTATTTATAGCCATGGAGGCCATCTTGGTCATGTAACCTGGACCCTTTATATAAACTTTCGTTCCCCCTTCCTAAGGATGCTCCACATGAAGTTTGGCTTTGATTGGCCAAGCGGTTTCAGAGGAGAAGATCTTTGAAATTGTGGACGACGGACGCACGACGGACGGACGCCGGAGCATGGGTATACTATAAGCTCACCTGTGAGCCTTCGGCACAGGCAATCATGATCTTCAGCTTTCATTCCATACATAGGAAAGAGTCCTCTACTGAGGAAACCCAAAATGAGCTGCATCATGAGAAAACCGGATTTTTGCCTATGCAAAAACAAAGGCGCAGATCAGCTTTGCAGTAACTGCGAAGCTGATCAGCGCCTTTGTTTTCGCTACACGGATAGAACGATTCCTCTTCTTCCTAAATTTGAAATTTCAAGCATCTAGTCCTCTTCTGTAGCTGCACCGACCAGTTTGTGTCGGACCTGGTCAGAAACCTCGAAAACCGGTTTTCTCACGTCGCAGCTCAAATATAAAGCCACCAGGTGTCTTCTGTGTCTATTCAGTGACCTTTGAAATATCACATCGACTTAAAAAAAAAAAAATAAATAAATAAAAGACAGTTTTTTTTTGACAATTCTGTTTCTGTTTCAGAGGCTTATTTCACGACAATGATTTTGTGATGGTGGAACTAAAATATTTCAGATGCATTTTTGTAAGAATTTCATAATACAGTTCAACCTCATTATAACGTGCCTCTCTATAGTGTGGAATTCAATATAACACGGCCATGTCATGGCTCCCAAATTAATAATTTTGCTATATGTCTATTACTGTAAATAACCTCATTATAACACTCAGAACATGGTTTGTTTCCATGGACCCCAAAGGTAGCGTTATAGGCCTGTAATAAAATCAAAATTAACAGACGCTTTATTCTGCAAGCGCTACCAGATAGCACAGACTTTCACGGTACAAAACAATCCATTGTTTATTTACAGTTTCACCATTCTTACTTAAAGGTATACTTTGGTTATAGACAAATCTGTACATAAATAGAGAACTGTTTGTGACAGTATATCATGGCTGACCTGCATAAACAAAGAATTGTTTGTGACAGTATATCGCAGCTGACCTACATTAGGTGTAATGTCTTGGTTAAACTGTGGGGGTGGGGGAGGAGGGTGGGGGCCCTTAATGGGAGATAGACCATCTTACCCGGATCAAACTGTATTGTTGGTAGAGAGGCTCCTACTGAACCTGCTCCAAACCTCAACATCAGTTGTAATGTCATAATACAATGTGGGGGAGGGTTGCAGGGAGGGGAGGAGGGTGGGGGCCCTTAATGGGAGATAGACCATCTTACCCTGATCAAATGGTATTGTTGGTAAAGCAGCTCCTGCTGGACCTTCCGCAAACCTTAACATTAGGTGGAATGTCATGATTAAAATGTGGGGGAGGGAAGGAGGGAGGGGAGGAGGGTGGGGGCCCTTAATGGGAGATAGACCATCTTACCCTGATCCAATGGTATTGTTGGTAAAGCAGCTCCTGCTGGACCTTCCGCAAACCTTAACATTAGGTGGAATGTCATGATTAAAATGTGGGGGAGGGAAGGAGGGAGGGGAGGAGGGTGGGGGCCCTTAATGGGAGATAGACCATCTTACCCTGATCAAATGGTATTGTTGGCAAAGCAGCTCCTGCTGGACCTTCTGCGAACCTCAACATTAGGTGGAATGTCTTGGTCAAATCATCACCTGGAAAAAAAGTTAAACACAAATGAGTTCTCGCATGAGAAAACCAACAATTTGGGCTTCCAACCGGCTCCGACAAAAACCGACCTGTACAGCCTCAGAAGAAAGCTCGAATCTTGAAATTTTGAGTATAAGTAGAGGAGGAAATGTACTATCTGTGTAGCGAAAACAAAGGCGCTGATCAGCTTCGCAGGTACTGCGAAGCTGATCTGCGTCTTCGCAGTTACTGCGAAGCTGTTCGCAGTTACTGCGAAGCTGATCTGCGTCTTTGTTTTCGCCTATGCAGATTGTTGGTTTTCACATGTGGCAGCTCATATTTAATAATGTAGAGGATCTTGCACAAGCGGTCATTTTGATTGAAATTTGGTTTGGTTGTGGATTCATGTTCCAGTAAACAATTTTTCTGTCATGTTGCTATGCAGCCTCTCTGCTTCCTGCATTTTACTAGTACTAGTACTGTCGTAATTGGAAGCTTAAGTGTCATACTCAAGGGCATAACACTTTGGAGGTAGGTCTCGAACCCAGGACTCTGAATAATGAGTTTGCTTCTCTACCACTAGGTTACCATGCATATGCTTTCACCCATTATTGATTGAACAAGCAGGTGCAATATATTTCAATAAAATGATTGAAAGAATAAGTTTCTGTTAACTATAAAATCTACAAAACACAATTTGATTGCCCATCAAAGTTGTTGTCCTGACTACAAGTTCCTGCCAAAGTTTTATTTTTTGTTTGATTTTTTGTTTAACATCTCGGTCATCAATTTTTCAGCCACTTTCTGGATATAATTGTACATGTACTATGTGGAGTTAATATGTCTTGCTCTTGATTTGAGCCACCTCATGGGAAAACCAACAATCTACATATGCTAAAACAAAGACGCAGATCAGCTTCGTGGTAACCGCGAAGCTGATCAGCGCATTTGTTTTCGCTACACGGATAGTACAATTCCTCTTCTACTTAAATCCAAATTTCAAGCTTCTAGCCTGCTTCTGTGATTGTACAGGTCGGTTTGTGTCAGACCTGTTCGGAAACCACATTGTTGGTTTTCCTACGGGGCGGCTCATTTGTCTCATTTCATGCCTGCAGCCATACCATAAAAGTCCAACGTCTTGTCATCTTCAGCTGTCTTTCCATCGATGACCAGACGCTGGTGATCCAGTGGTATTCCCGCCATGTCCCGAAAGGCCGCCTTTACTTCAGCGATGGTTGACGACTGTTTCAGAGCAGGGAGCATGAAAGTTTCACCAGTTATGTGCTTCACTTGGACAGCCACAGGTCTTGAGACTGAAAATAAATTGAAATTTATTTTCTTCTTTGATGTAACGTAACCCAACTTATATTTCTCAGCTATTCAATTTCAAGATTTTGTTTCAATGTGTATTTTTGCGGCAATTTATTTCCACCACTGATCTTCGCACAAATAATGAGCCGTATGTCAAAGAGGAAATATTGCGATGAATTTTCACAAATTGTTTTCTTGCAAATATAGCCAAAAAAAATCATTTGTGACAATAAATTGGTTTACAATAAACATTTGCAAAGGCTTCAGAAAACAACATCTAATCGGTGACATTAAAAAGCAATCTGCACTTCAACAAAGGGATATGATGATGAGGATGATGATGATGATGAACACTAACATCACATTAATTCGCAGTACAGAAAACATCTCTTAATCATCATTATTGCATCAATACCCGTGTCACACGATAACCAGAGGACCAATGGTCCTGTAAACGCTCACCTGAGATCTGCTGCATATACCAATAAACATGTTTGAATATTATGGTATTTAACTCCAGTGCAGGGGCAGATGAAGCCCTTGGGCCATTTTCTTTTTTCAGAATCTTCAATATTCTGTCCATTTGCCAATTTCCTGCTGGCTTTTCCCTTCAAATGACATTTTAACAATTTTCCCAATTCAAATGCATAGGCAACCCATGTTGACCTTGCCATAAACTTGGTCAAGGTCATCACAGGGTCATGATTTATATATACATTGGAGTACTTTAGCCATCGATGCTTCACGCCAAGTTTCCTTGAAATCAGTCTATTGGTTTCAGAGAAGAAGATTTTTGATGGGTTTTTACCATATATGGGCATGGCGGCCATCTTTGTCATGTGACCTAGATTATTTATATACACATTGATTCCTCAATTCTATAGATGCTTCACATAAAATTTGGCTTTGATTGGCCAAGCAATTTCAGAGGAGAAGAGGTTTGAATATATATTATGGAAATATACATGTATATTGCCCCGGGGTGGGGGCACATGAGCCCCTGGGGTCCAATTTTTTTCAGAATCATTAATTTTCAGTCCTACTTCCCATTTCCTGCAAGACTTTCACTTTAAATTACATTTTAAAAGTTTTCCCCATTCAAATGCATTGGCGACCTATGTTAACCTTGCCGTAAAATAGGTCAAGGTCATGAAAAGGTCATGAATTATATATACATTGTAGTGCTTGAGCCATCGATGCTTCATGCCAAGTTTTGTTGAAATCGGTCCACCGGTTCTGGAGAAGAAGATTTTTTAAGGGTTTTTACCATATATGGGCATGGCGGCCATCTTGGTCATGTGACCTGGATTATTTATATACACATTGGTTCCCCCTTTCCCATAGATGCTTCATGTAAAATTTGGCTTTGATTGGCCAAGCGGTTTCAGAGAAGAAGATGTTTGAATATTATGATAATATACATGTATATTGCCCCGGGGTGGGGGCGGATGAGCCCCTGGTGCCCAATTTTTTTCAGAATCATTACTATTCAGTCCTACTGCTCATTTTCTGCAAGATTTTTCCTTTAAATGACAATTTAACAATTTTTCCCATTCAAATGCAAAGGCGACCTATGTTGACCTTGCCGTAAAACAGGTCAAGGTCACCGCAAGGTCATGATTTATATACACATTGTAGTACTTGAGTCATTGATGCTTCATGCCAAGTTTGGTTGAAATCGGTCCAGTGGTTCCGGAGAAGAAGATTTTTGAAGGGTTTTTACCATATATGGGCATGGCGGCCATCTTGGTCATGTGACCTGGATTATTTATATACACATTGGTTCCCCCTTCCCATAGATGCTTCATGTAAAATTTGGCTTTGATTGGCCAAGCGGTTTCAGAGAAGAAGATCTTTGAAAATGGTGGACGACGGACGACGGACGGACGGACGCCGGATCATGGCCATCCTATAAGCTCACCTTGTGAGCCTGACGGCTCAGGTGAGCTAAAAACAGCCATATATTAATGAAAAGAATGCAATGTATTAATATAGCAAATCACATGCACACATGCTGTTAATGCATGGCTTTTATTTATGCTCGTTACCAGGCGCCATGCAAAACATGTGCTAATAATATGTAACGGAAGTCCGCCCGAAACAAGCATAAGAATGGAAACTTTTACGCGTATGAAAATGTGATGCGGCTGTAAATTATAACTGCACTATTATTTCTTTTGTTTGTGCAGAATTTATGCAAAAATGGCGATCAAAAATTATTTTGTCATTCATTAACATTGGCTAGCGAATGTTAATGAATGGAAAATCATAGCTGATCCCTATATTACCTTTGACTACAGGCTCTAACTGGGACAGGACATCCCCGACAGCCACAGCTTGGTTCTGTTTGTAGAACTTCCCTAGACTATCATAGACCTATAATAAAATACCAGAGGACCATTGGTCCTGAGAATGCTCACCTGAAGCCTGATCTTGGAGTATTAAGTTATTATGAAATGACCTTGACCTTGAATACTCACACACCTTTATTGACTTCATAAGTTGTCTGCATCTGCCAAGTTTCAGGTCTCAGGCTGCAATAATAAGTTTCCAAACCCAGTGATTTCTGAGAAAACTATAATCTTAATTTTGATATTTAAATGACCTTGGGCCAAGGTCAATAGATGACCTTGACCTAAATTAACCACATACCTTCATCTACTCCATTATTCTGCATCTTCCACTTTTCAGGTCTCAGGCTGCAATCGTTTTCAAAAAATCCAGTTTTCACTTTTTTACATGTAAAAGCCTATGTTTCCAAAATTGACCTAGCTGTAAAATAGGTCAAGGTCATCTTAGGGTCATCATTTGATCAAACTATGATGGGCTGGAGTCCCAAATGCTACATACCAAGTTTTGTGAAAATCGGCCTGTTGGTTCTGGAGAAGATTTTTGAGTGGTTTATACCATATATGGGCATGGCCGCCATCTTGGTCATGTGACCTGGATCTTGCGATCGAACTTTCGTTCCCCCTACTCATGGATGCTCCAAATAAAATTTCACTTTGATTGGCCAAGCAGTTTCAGAGAAGAAGATCTTTGAAAAGTGTGTATGGAAGACAGACTGGCCCAGGTCAAGAGATGACCTTGACCTAAATTAATTGCATACCTTCATCTACTCCATTAGTTGTTTGCATCTACCACTTTTCAGGTCTGCAATAGTTTTCAAACAATCCATAGTTTTCCCTTTTTTTACCATGTAAAAGCCTATGTTTCCAAAATTGACCTTACCGTAAAATAGGTCAAGGTCATCCTAGGGTCATCATTTGTTCAAACTAAGATGGGCTGGAGTCCCAAATGCTACATTATACCAAGTTTCATGAAAATCGGCCTGTCGGTTCTGGAGAAAAAGATTTTTGAGTGTTTTTTACCATATATGGGCGTGGCGGCCATCTTGGTCATGTGACCAAGATATCGCGAACAAAATATAAATGCCACTACCCAAGGAGGCTCCACATAAAATTTCCACTTGATCGGCCAAGCGGTTTCAGAGAAGAAGATCTTTGAAATTCAGAGTTCTCACTAGGATTTTGAAAACAGGATTCTAAGAATCCATCACTGGAAAAAGTTGGAGTCAGAAATGAAAACTTGGAGTTTGACCAAGAAAACTTGGAGTTTTACCTTATAAATATATTTCAATAACTTTTTTCTCAACTAGGATTCCACCTAAAATTTGTACATTCTGTAAACAAAAAAAAAAAAAAAAAAAAAAAAAAAAAAAAATTTTTTTTTTTTTTTTTTTTTTACAAAAGCCAATACTTGATTTTCCAGACGTCGCAAAATAATTGATAAGATTCAGTCAACTTTACTGAAGTTGAAGCAGCCAAAATTTATAAATGAGTATTTTTTATTACACATGAAGGCAATTCAGGCCAATACCGATGCCATAGACTGCTCTATAAAAAATATGCCTGTGTTTTAAGGGGACCGATGTAATGTCGTAAGTTTTCGTGGCGGTAGAAAGGTGGGTTTTTTCTCTTCTTTTCTGCCAATTTCTCATTCGGAATTTCTTAAAGGCAATTGAAATTGTGATACATTCTCTCATTCAGAGAATTTCTATGCAAATAGGGTTGGAAATGAATGCAAAAAACACAAATCGCACCAGAAAACGATCTCTCCATTGTGTACATTGTTCCGATTCCGTAGAGAGTTTTCATACCGAAATTACGAGGAACATATAGATCTGCTAACATTTTCTTCAATGATCGCTAATAATATTTTTCAACAAAATCTTGTTTTCCTATCATCCCTTTGTGTAGATAAGGACCTGACAATAAACATCCATTGAATCGACACAAATTTGTGATCCGTGAAAATTGACCTGTCAATCTCCATCAACAAAAACTTGATTGTCAGTTTACTGCGCTCTGATTGGATAAGGGCACAATTAGTTCACGCCTACTTGCTTCCCCACATCAGTGGCACGTGTCAGTCACTTGCTTGATCTTTGAACAATGTCTTGCGGCTATTCTGCCTTGATCTTTCCGCGGTACATAATTTATGGAAAGTTTTGGACGCGTCACCAGAAAAAAACATGGCGTAAGCGAGAATCCATGGCAGTGAATTTTAGGCGTACGAAACGAAAAACACGCGTAAAAATACGCCCAGATTGGAGTTATCGAGAACTCTGAAATTGTGGACGACGACGGACGGACGGACGACGGACAGACGCTGGATCATGGCCATCCTATAAGCTCATCTTGTGAGCCTTCGGCTCAGGTGAGCTAATAAGAGCTGATTTGTGAGAAATCAGGATTATTGCCTATGCGAAAATAAAGGCGCAGATCAGCTGTGCAGTTGCAGTAACTGCACAGCTGAACAGAGCCTTTGTTTTCGCTACACGGATAGTACAATAATATTAATCCTCTTCTTCTTAAATCTAAAATTTCAAGCTTCTAGCTTTTTTCTGAGACTGAGCAGGGCAGTTTTTGTCAGACCTGGTCAGAAACCCCAAAGACCGGGTTTCTCGTGTCACGGCTCATATTTTATTGAACTTCTCAACTAAGTTGGCCTAATGTTTAAACTGCTCAAGAGTAGTGAAGTAAGCAAATCTGGTACACATTTCAGGTTTAAACGTCGAAACATGAAGATGCAGGTTTTGGTTTGATTTATGATCAGCTAAGCTAGTTGGCCGCACCCATCTGATTTGGAGACTGAGCTTAACAGTTTGAATGATATCCTTGACTTTTCATACAATGACATAAAATATTTTCCAAAACCTTTCAGACAGATAAGCCAAAGAAAACATTGCTGACCCAGATCAGAAATGGTTTACACTCTATGCCAATCCTGCCTCGTTCAAATGCCTTTACCTATCATATAGCTAATCACATGCGGCTCCAGTCTTATTGTCTGTCAACATTATGTCTTTGATAACCAATCATTTAGACAACTACTGTATGAGCATGCACAAACCTTAATGGCCAGATCAGCGTTATTCTTCATAGTGTCTACATAGTCGGCAAGTTTACTGTACGTCTCCTCAGCTTGTAACATAGAAAAACTCTCGGCCAGCTGACCCTCTTGTAGCAACTTGTCAATCACTTTTGATGGCTCCTAAAACACAGGAGATAATTTAACAAAAATAATCAAATTATCTGATAAAAAGTCAGCAAGTTCACTGTATGTCTCCTCAGCTTGTATCATAGAAAAACTCTCGGCGAGGAGACCGTCTTGTAGCAACTTGTCAATCACCTTGGATGGCTCCTAAAACACACAAGATAATTTAACATAAATTATCTGACAAAAAGTCAGCAAGTTTACTATCCGTCTCCTCAGCTTGTAACATAGAAAAACTCTCGGCGAGAAGACCCTCTTGTAGCAACTTGTCAATCACCTTGGATGGCTCCTAAAACACAGAAGATAATTTAACATAAATTATCTGACAAAAAGTCAGCTAGTTTACTGTACGTCTCCTCAGCTTGTAACATAGAAAAATTCTCAGCGAGGAGACCCTCTTGTAGCAATTTGTCAATCACCTTGGATGGCTCCTAAAACACAGATAATTTAACAAATTATCTGACAAAAAGTCAGCTTGTTTACTGTATGTCTCCTCAGCTTGTAACATAGAAAAACTCTCAGCGAGGAGACCTTCTTGTAGCAACTTGTCAATCACCTTGGATGGTTCCTAGAATGTAAAATAGGAAACTTGACATTTACTTCATAATTTTTATATTTCCAAGTTCAACAATAATTCTTATGTCACTACTTATTGGTATTACCTGTACTATCGGGAGCTTGGAGTGTTTTGCTCAAGGACACCGCAAGGCTGAAGTCAGGCCCCCTAGCAGATTCCAAGAAAAATAAAGGTTTTTTATAAAGGCTATTTTTGCCAAAATAAAGGCTCTTTAAGACAGATTTTTGAGAAAATAAAGAGCACAGTGTGGTCTGCTAACAACACAGTGAAATAGTTTTCAGAGATCAGCAACACCTATTCACCACTTCAATTCTTTGTGAAATAACCCAGAAGAGTCACCCTCGTAAAAGTATGAGTGAAGCATAAAGCTTAATTAAGCCAGGGGTCTGGGGGCCGGCTAGGCCCCCAGAAACCAAATACTAAGCCTCGAGTTCCCTTACAATTTCAGCATTTCCTGATAGCAATATGTAAAATAAAGGCTATTTAGTTAAAATTATCACAGAATAAAGGTTTGAGAGTAAAATTATAGGCTTTTTGGTGGATTTTGGAACAAAATAAAGGTTTTAAAGGATTTCCATTAAAATAAAGGTTTTTAAAGGTTTTAAAGGTTCCCCTAGGGGCCCTGCTGAAGTAGATATCAAACCAGGGTCTCTTGATTCGTAGTCCTGTACTCTACCATTAGGCCACCAGGTCTTGTTGGTTTCACTCATTCATAAACCATTATTTTGATGTTTAAAGACATCACATCAGGAAAACATGTCCGTGAAATGTACACCCCCTTAAAGTCCACTTTTATATAGAAAAATTGGGGTTTGCAGGGTTATTCCTAATTTTTTTATTCTCGATTCAAAACATACATTGTGGGTACTTGTTTATGACGTGTACCCACGTTTGCTTTGAGCAAAATAAGTAAAAAAATCAAAATTTTTCCAATGAAATTTTCAATGTTTTCTTCTGAAAAAAATCTCTATATTGCATGGACAAGTTTTCGTAATGAAATATCAATCACCTCTGTTTCCTCCTCCACTTTTTTCTCCCACTCAATATATGGCAATATATCAACACTCTCTTTCTCAACAAGCTCTGTAATCGAAGGCCCAGTAGGGCGAACTTCCTCGCCCTCTTTTCTCTCTTCAATCGCCACAAAACTGGTGTATGGGGTAACTATTGAGTGGGTCTTGCTGAGGTCTATGATATACTGCTTTCTTTCTGACTTTAAGATCTGAAAAATTTAAATAGGTTTACATTTCTACTTTTTCAGGAATAAAAATCTTTTTATCCTAGAGCAGATCCTGCTTAATTGATATACAGCGTTGCCAACCACTGCTTCACTTTTTGGTTTGTTTATTCATTTTCTTTCTTAGTTGTTTTGTCCTAATCTGGTTATCTTGCATTCTCTGCACTAAGGATGAGATAAGAGCAACCCTCAACCATTTTATTGCATTGTTTGTTTTCTATATAACTGCTTCAAATAAAAAAAAAGTCACTGCCACAACTGCTGCCCCCCCCCCCCCCTTCCCCCGTTTCTTTTAAACTGACGTTGCAATGTATGTGGATATACTCCTGGCCAGTGTGTGTGTATTACATGGACTAGATAGACACCACAGAAATTGCCAGAATGAAATCTCATCAAAAGTCTTATAAAGAGGTGGTGTTAAAAATGAGTGTCATGTCTTTCCTGACCTGATGCTGTATTCTGTCATCATCCAGTACACCATTTTCATAATCAGTTATGACCATACATGTGATACATCTGAGAAGCCAAATAGGGAGATTTACTTTTCAAAATAGGGAGAATGATTAAACAAAGAAGGAAATTATTGATTTCAAATAGGGAGATCTGAAATTTAAAATAGGGAGATGTATAAGTTATATAGGGAAATTTTGAAATTCCAAATAGGGAGATTTGATCAAAAATAGGGAGATCCCTCCAAAATAGGGAGATATCACATGTATGGTTATGACTGCTCCAGTCACTAACTGGTGTAACATTTTACCCATTGTGTGGTTTGGCCATGTCGCAGCTTACCTGATATATTTTACTCCAAGATAGAAATACAAAATATTCTGTACCTGATGCTGTATCCTGTCATCATCCAGTACACCATTTTCATAGTCAGTTATAACTGCTCTAGCCGCTAATTGGTGTAACATTTTACCCGTTGTGATGTTCAGTTCTACCGTGGAAACCATGGTGGACACTTCCTGGCCATTTACTTTGGCTTTTAGAGTTGCCTGAAACAAACAAGCCATGCCATGAGAAAACCAACAATGTGGTTTGCGGCCAGGTCTGAAACCGAGATGTAAAAGCACAGAAGATGGATAGAGGCTGGAAATTGTGTTTAGAAAGTAGAGGAATTGTACTATCCATGTAGCGAAAACAAAGGCGCTGATCAGCTTTGCAGGTACTGCCACAGGCGCTTGAAGTTACATTAGTGACCCAAAAAGCATCAGATTTACGTTAGTGTCTAAGGTCAATATAAATATTCTATATTGACTTACACTATGATTATAATTATACAGTGGTGTTATGGCTAAAAACCCAAATTAGCCGTTTTAACGGCTAATTTGTTAACGGCTAATTGTAAAATTTCGCGGCGAAATTGTGTGTAAAATAAAAGTCAGCGCGGAATTTCGCCGCGAAATTCCGCCGCGAAATTCCAGATTTCGCGGCGAATATTTCGTGGCGGAACACGGCGAAAAAAGTATACCTGTCATTACGCATAAGATTCAATTGACCGGCGTTTCGCGGTGTTTCGCGGCGAAAAAGACGACAGTCACAATTTTTTTTTGTTGTTTAAATATAGTTTTAAATTGGATGTTTTTATTTCAGTTTTAGTTGTATCAATATTTTGTTTGCGTCACAATTTTGTATAATTATCGTTTTAGTCCCGATAGTCACAACAGTTTTATTGTTTAAATTTCATTTTAATTTGTATGCATCTAGTATTACTTTTCAAGTCGTATAAATATTTTGTTTTCTTTTCAATTTTGTATAATTATGGTATTTTATTCGTGTCTTAACTAGTTTGAAGTTTCTGAGACCCTGATTATCGGCTTTTTGTTTTTTTCATGCTTCTTTTTCAGATTAATCAGACTTACCCGATAATACTAGATCCTGTTATCTAGCTTAATTAACAGAAAAAAGCTCATAGCGACGTAAGCAATTTTCATGGTATGATTGCCCACAGATTTGTTTGTTTGTATTGACGCTGAACGTCCCAGTCACCAATTTTTAGTCATGTCTGGACAGAGCTACCGTTTCCTGGGTATTAAGTCGTACTGTGGGTAGTCAATGTGCCTTGCTCAAGGACACAATACGGTGTCGCCAGTGCGGATCGAACTCAGGACATCTCGATTCGGAGTCTGATGCACTACAACTATGCCACCGCGATCCCAACCCACATATTAATACAAGTCTTTGGATTCAACATGATGAAGCAATCGGCTTCAACTCTGTTTTGGACATTTAATCGCCTGTGGCTAATGACACTGCTCAAAGCATCAATGATTTTCGATAACGTCAAGTGGATTCCGTTTCGTTGAAATCAATTTAGTCTAAACGACATTTGGTCGCATACGACCTTCACCGGGTCCATACGATATTCGGTCGAATACGAGCAATACAGCAACATACATGTACAAAATTGTGTCGAAACTGTCGATTTTTGCTAACCGTTTTGAGTTAAACAGCGTGTTGTGTTCCTTCCAAAACCCACACGTACGGATGGCTTGGAACACGTACATGCATATCAAATGACAAAATCTCATTGTATATATGGCACAATACACTAGAAAAGGGAGGATACTGTGTTTAAAACAAAGTACTGACGTCAGTATATAACGTTTTCTGTTTATCTTGGAACACATATTTACAGTAAGGGCCGTGTACGCACCGTGGCAATATGAGCGCATGCTGCATTAGATTAATTAGAACAAAGTTGAGCGCAGAAGCCTAGTGGTGGATTAAAGGAATTGACCGGAATCAAAATGTCCTGTGTTCGATTCCTATATTCGTTGGGTTTCGTACTTGAGCAAAACCGGTATACATATATTACCCTGAAAGTGTTGTCACCATGGGACTGTTGACTGTTAAACTGATCTTCACTAGTTGTACTTCTACAAGGCAAGTATAATGTATAAATCGATATGATTGCGATTAGTCTTGTGCTGGCATTCATAGAGGGTGATCAGAGTGGTAACCAGCAAGCCCAAATGTCCATATGATTCTTTTTGTTTTGTCGTTTTACATGGTTGAGCTCAAATTAAGTTATCGTAGTTCACATCTTAAACACTATAAAGTGAAGCAATTGAGGAAAATTTACAAAAAAGAAAGCAAGGAATCTAACTATTAGTATTACCATTTAGACAATGTTTGTGCTACAACACAAGGCACAAAGTTAGATGGCCCCTGCCCATTGGGACCTTAAGAAATATATAGGCTGCTTGTGCCTCCAGGCAAAACTTATACGCTATTGACAGATCATCTGATTACTGGTTTACCGCTCAGGTCTGTGCCTGCCTAGGAAAAATGGTTTCAAGTAACCATCCATACATATAAACAGTATTGGCTTAGAGGGATCGTTATATTTCAAACACTTGTTAGATATCATGACGTCCCATAAAATGGAGGCAGCGTCCTGACATGACCATTGCTGTTGATTACGACGTAAAGCATCTATTCAAACAAAAACAACAAAGTTAGATTCAACGAGCTGGCGCATTACGTTATAAATATTTTCATCGTACCGTGATTTCGCTATTGTACCACCTACGTAATACCAATGGAAAAGTCGCGTTATGCACGTTTTTCATTTCTATACATGCGTAATCGTACATATTATTATGTGCACGTAAATAACGATCTATACATGGAATAGATGAATCATAGTGTGGTCATTAAATTAAAAATAAATAATTTATGTTAACATTTACAGGTATTTCGCCGTGTTTCGCGGCGAAAAAGGAAATTTTAACTTACCTGTTGTAAACGTTAAAAAACGAATTTCGCCGCAAAACACCGCGAAATTTCACCGCGAAAATCCGATTTTCGCGGCGAAAAAATTAACCGATTAAACGTTTAAATTTTCCCTTGGCCGGTGAAATTTCGCGGTGGTTTCGCCGCGAAAAATCACAAGTGATCAGCGCGAACTGTGCAAAAGTGGGTTTTTAGCCATAACACCACTGTACACTGAAACAAAGTTATAAAGAGGCCACTTTTCAAACTCATTTTTTGTTTCTAAGCCAAGTTCAAAATTGCACAATTTTTGCCAAAAGATGTGTCTTTCAAGTAAGTAAAGTTCCAAAGTGTTAAGAAATAATTTTCTTTTAATAAAGGCGTTTTTGGAGTAAAAATGCAAAAATCAATGTTTTTAAATAAAAAATTGGATACAGCACACCATTTATTGAAATTAGGAACGGGTGTCATCAAAGGGGTCGTTACGGCTCGAAAAAACATCAAACATTCGAATTTTCTCTACTGGTAGAATTTTTATGCATTTTTAAAAATCGCCAATTTTGAGATTTTTTGAAAAATTCATAAATGTGCCTCTTAAACATGTTGACCCCTGTTAAATTCACTTGATGAGGCCTGGAAATGAGAGATATAATTCGACTGAACTGTTTTTGACCATTTTCGAGGACCAACATGTCAAGGCTGCCGCACACTTCCGGTTTCAATGCCAATTTTTAACGAACAAAATAACAAAATTTATGGACGATTTTTTTAATTTTCAAAGTTTATCAGAGTCTAGTATTTGACCTAAATAATCGCTGAAAATTTCAATGCCGTGCTGCTGATAATAACGCAACTGGAGAAGAACAAAGTTGGTATGCAAATTGCATACAAAAGCTGAATTCCTGTTATTCAGGTTGTTGTCTTCTTGCATGTGCAAAACAGAAACGAAGATTCTTATTGCAGCAACACTTTTGACTTAATTTTATCTTGCATCATGGCAGTCAGTAGCACTTTCAAATAAATTAAAATGTAAAAACACAACGTCATAATATGACATTTAATTTGATGTTAATAAAGTGTGACTTTTCGAAATAGGGTACCTTTACACATGCTTCGTCTGTGTGAGAAGTATCACGCATTTTGGAATGCAGAAACTCACAGAGCCACTGTTAGACATTGGTTTATTCATATGATCATGAATTTTAATTGATCGTATTTTACTTTCTGAACTAGAAGACAAAATATGAGGTGGCCTCTTATAACTTTGTTTCAGTGTATATAGGACTTCAAGCGCCTGTGGTACTGCGAAGCTGATCTGCACCTTTGTTTTCACGAATGCAAAATGTTGGTTTTCTCATGATGCAGCTAAAATTGATTTTTGTTTGTATTGTGGTTTAATGTTCGAATGAACAAGGCAGTGGGGAACCCAGGATTCTAGAGTGTGGAGGGGGGGGGGGGGGTCAAACGCACTGAGGGAGTTTCATTTTCTACATTTCACCAGATTTTTCTTGAATTTCCCCATAAAATTAAAATGACTTGGTTCAATCCGCAGGTTCGAGCAAACCCTCTGAACTCCCTCTAAATCGACCACTGTCAAAGAAAGGAGCCAGCACTTTCTGGGTATCAACCAATCCAATGGTGAGTCAGCACCCAAGTGAGGTTGGAAACCAGGACCTCTTGAGTCTGAGTAATTGGTATACTATAAGCTCATTTTGTGAGAATAATAGCTCAGGTTAGCTCATAAGTTTTGTTCATTAAAAATTACTAGTGAATTTTACCCGTCGAGAAGGACCTGGGAGAAGTAGGGGAACAAACAGAAAAAAACCCATAAATTTGACCATTGACCTCGATGGCCTTTGACCCAACTGGACCCATAAATCTTAATCAGGGATCAACCTGTATACACTCACCAAGTTTATCCAAATCGGACGAAGGACTGCCGAGATACAGAAATTTGACCTTTGACCTCGATGACCTTGACCTTTACAAAATGAACCCCTCGAGCTAATATCCGGGGCCGCCCTCAACCTTCCCACCAAGTTTGGTGAAGATCGGCCCAAGGACCTGAATTATTTGATTATAACTCTTGCACAAAGTCAAGTGTTACCTGCATACAGCTCTCAGCAAATCCATACACCACTTGTCTGTTGCCTGAGAAGAGACAAGGAATCTGATTGGGTGCCTGGACAGGAGGTGGCACATTATCATCTGTTTGCAGCCAATCAACATGGACGTCTGTCAAGCCTGGTTGTGACGCCTTTTCTAGCTGTGACATCATCTGAAACATTTTATTTATATATGTATTTTTTTACTTCATACATGTACGTCCAATATCAAAAGCTAAGTTCATGTCAGGCCAGTCAGTTATTCTAGCCACAATGTTCCTAGGCAAACCTCCCAGAGACATAATTGCCATAACTTTGAGCACATTTCTTTCACCACTGCCAGTTCCATTTTTAACGTTTTGGTATGGCACAAAGCCCAAATCTCCTGCCCCTTAAGCAGACACTATAACACCACTGAGCTATCAAGACCGGAAATCATCTACTGTAAATCCAGAAATTTTCGCGTGACTTTTATTTCGCGAATTTTTAATTTCCGAATTAATAGCGAGTTCTTGAATTTGAAAGTGAGTGCCCATGTATTCTATAAAGTTTATATTGACTCTTTATTAGTGAAAAATTCGAATTTGCGAGGCAACCAGTTCACGAATATTAGCGAAAATTAAGTTCTCACCAATATTTCTAGATCTACATTATCAAACTTTGTTACAAAATAGACACATTTTTCACCTTTTTCTCCCACTGTGATTTAGTATCTCTGTTATAGTACTGGTAGGTCCCTCCGCCAACTGATGCCAGGTTTCTCAGGAGATGGTGATTGGCTGAGGATCTGAAGAATATAAACAATTCTGATTTGACTGTGACTTATTATGCACCAGTCACTTGTAACCACTGTCCCCCCTCCCCTACAGGGAAGGGTGGGGGATAACCGGGCTAAAGTGCGGGGCAGTTACTTTTCGAGTCTCCTTGCAGTGTAGGGGAAATTATGAGTTTCGACATTAGGATCCTTACCCCAGGGAGATTTTCTGTTGTGAAGGGCGGGGCAAAGAGCAGTTTTGACCTCCAGTTTGCCCCCTGGGGGTGGGGCTTATAGCAGCGCACTGAAAGCTGAAAAGTCATTATCCCTCCCCTTCCCCGTAGGTGGGGGAGCAGTGGTTACAAATGACTGGCACACTACCAACTGCTAGGATTGTATGCAGACAGAAACTCAATTTAAATGAGTAGGGTAGCATGTAAGAACCTTTTATTTATAACTCTCATGTAAAATACAATGTAGTGTCTTACCCAACTCCCATGGTAAACACTCTATTATTGGCTGCAGCCAGCCTGGTTGCCTTGACAACCAGTGATTCCTGGGTCTCATGACCATCTGAGACCAGAAAGAGATTCTGGATGGTACCCGGTGACAGAGGATGTGACTTACCCAACTCCCATGGTAAACACTCTATTATTGGCTGCAGCCAGCCTGGTTGCCTTGACAACCAGTGATTCCTGGGTCACATGACCATCTGAGATCAGAAAGAGGTTCTGGATGGTACCCGGCGCTGGGGATAGGATGTGGCTGGATCTGAGTGGTTCCCACAGGTCAGTGGAGCCCTGATGTGCTATACATCTCTGAAATGGATGCAATTTTTTTTTAAAAAAATAATGACACAAATTATCCCATCATTAACACAACCTGGCTGACGTTTAGGCTGTGGATAATAAGAGGAATATTATTAAAAAAAAATGTATTTTTGAAGGGATGGTTGAAACCTTTGCAATCTTGAATGAGTTGACCAATGACCATAATTACACATAATGACACTTTTGTTTGCATACATGTCCTAGGAATATATTTTTGAATTTCTATAATAAGCCTACCTGTATAAAATCTTTGGCAATGTCCAGGCTGTATTTGGAATTTTTCTGCGTAGATGGGAATAGTTCCGTGAAGGTACTACCAAAGGAAATAATGTTGAACTGACAGCTCTGTGGCAGGTGTTCCAAAGCAAGCAGGGCACACTGTAACGAATGAAGGTATTAAACCCTTTGTGAAGAATGGACTTGCCCATACTTATCATTTAGGAAAAGCACTTTTTAATTTTTTGGAGCATCCATTTCCATTAATGCGTCTGTAGTCAGAGGGCTGGCCAGCTGGAGTCAAATATATGACAGAATAATGATCTCCAGGTCCTTTTCGCTGATAGATCAAAACTAGGGGTAGAAAATAGGCCAAAGCCATATTTTTAAACTTGAACAGGGTCAAGGACAAACATTACCTTGCTTAATATAGGTCAAGGTCATACATTTATGGCATCCTCCCCTCATTCTCCTTTCATAGAGTTTGACAAATATCAAATAGAATAATTGATTTCCGGATCAGTGTCACTAATAGACCAATACTCTGGGTAGAAAATAGGTCAATGTTTTGCTTTGTCACTTAAAATAGGTCAAGAAGATGCTTTAATATAGGTCAAGGTCATACCTTTTTGGCATCCTCCTCTGGTTTTCCCTTCATTGAGTTAGACATATCGAGCAGAATTATGATCTCCGGATCCTGTTCACTAACAGACTCAAACTCTGGGTAGAAGGTGAGCATACAGGCCTGTGTTCGTCTGTCTGTATGTCTTTCCACCCACATACGAGGGACGTGGATCTCTGCTAGCACTACATTGAGCTGGAAACCATTTTCTATTTGGCTTCTTTTTGGAAGCTCAACAACTGCTTTGGTGGCTGTTTTCTGTGAAAGATAGAATTTCCATATTAAGATATGAATCCTTTGGATGAGACTTTAAACCGAGGGCCCATAACAATTGTCTTAAACAAACTGCTGACATGGACATGCTGTGATGAGGCAGAAAGCAATACTGTGCCTAATGTGTAAAATCCAAGGAACCTAGTCTTCAGACCTGACTAACAGACAAAAACAAACACACATGGCGAAAACTCTTACCTTATAATTAACAGCATGTGTAGGTGAGTATATTCTCCTGATGTCTGAGGGCATCTCCACGGCAACTTGAAGAGACAGTTCACATTTCTTGGTACTGCTTCCTACTTTCACCGACTTGGTTGTAGACTGAAATACACGTGAACACATCATATGAGCAGTGACGCGAGAAAACCAGTCATCGGGATTTCCGACCAGGTCCGACACAAACCGGCCTGAACTCCCAAAGAAGAAAGCTAAAATCTTCAAATTTTAGGCATAAGTAGAGCAGGAATAGTACTATCCGTGTAGCAAAAACAAAAGCACTGATTAGCTTCGCAGTTGCTGCGAAGCTGATCTGTGCCTTTGTTTTTGCCTAGGCAAAAATCCGGTTTTCTCATGACACGGCTCATACTATTCTAGTTTAAAGCCCCTATCAACAATGTTCCGATCTGACAAATCTCGATAAAATAAAATACCACATAATATCAAATTGAGCGATATTTGACATATCAAGCAGAATACATATTAGGAAAGAGTCCTCGAGTCACAGATGCCTTGACTTGAGGTTAACATATGGCATTCTCCTGAACTTGCAAAATCATGATAGTAGCATTGTTATCCAGTTCAAATACTGTAAATTCGGAAATATTCGTGAAAGTTTAATTTTTTGCTCATATTCGCAAATAAATGTCTCACTATAAGCTTTAAAGAAAGCAAGAGTACTTACTCATTTGTGAATTCAAGAAATTGCTAATAATTTGGAAAGTGAAAATTCCAGAAACAAAAGTAAAGCGAAAATTTTCAAACTTCACACTCTAAGGCCATGTTTCCACGGACACTTTTTCTTCGACGAAGATTATTTGTCAGAGAAACTTTGACAATGAGTTTGCATTGACACATAGCAAAGATTACTTATATTACTTGACTCACTTTTGTCCCAGATATTTGACAATGAAACTTCACCACAGAATTGAATTTACATGAGCATATTTTTCTGTGACAAACCTACTTTGCCAAAGAAAAATTGTAGGTGGAAACGAGGCCTAAAGGTGCTAGACTATAAATTCTACAACTTCTAAAAATGCCTGAGTTTTCTGAGCTAAAGCAGAGTCTTTAAGCCATGGTGCTACAGATACTGGGAGATTGAAACATATGGTGTCTTCCTCAACTTGCAATTCATCAACTAGGTATGTTATCTTTATTAATACTTCATATTCTTAGATTAAAACTTCTACTACTTCTATGAATACCCGTGTTTTCTGAGCAAGGGCCGAATCTTTAAGCCAAGGTGCGACTGAGGCCGGGAGATTAAAACATACGTCATCTTCCTAAACTTGCAATTCAGCTATGTAGGTTATCTTTATCAATACTTCATACTCTAGTGACGTAATATATTCAAAATTATATATATTTAAAAATACCTGAGTTTTCTGAGCTAAGGCTGAGTCTTTAAGCCATGGTGCCACTGAAGCCGGGAGATTGAAACATATGGCGTCTTCCTCAACTTGCAATTCAGCTATGTAGGTTATCTTTATCAATACTTCATACTCTAGTGACGTAATATATTCAAAATTATATATATTTAAAAATACCTGAGTTTTCTGAGCTAAGGCTGAGTCTTTAAGCCATGGTGCCACTGAAGCCGGGAGATTGAAACATAGCGTAAAGGGACCAGTGATCGATCAAAAATAGCCATGTTTGATAAATTTGCGGATCAGACATGCACTGGAGAATGCATAAGTACATACCATATCCAAGCTTGAACCTTCGCCATGTTTTTCAATACGTCAATTTATGACGTCATCACGTCACGTTCTTAGTGACGTCATTTTAACATACCCACCATCATACAGCGTCAATCAGGGCCAGGTGGACCAGTGATCGATCACCTTCTTTTTCTCTCCAACACCGCGGCTTACTTGGAAGGTATGTACATTTTTAGAAAGAATAATCATTGTTTACCTCTTGCCACCAAACACAGTTTGAAAATTTTCAGTGAGCTAAAAGAAATAAAGCAGGGCAATAAGATGGTCAAAAAGCATAAACGCCCATAGAAACAATGGAAAACTGTTGAAAAAATAGCTCGAAAATCACAGAAATCGTCCATTAATCGCAGCGTTATCCAATACAATTTGGAATGTGGATCAGATTTGTTTAGTATGCAGTAAAGTTAAAAAAAATTAGCCAGTCGGAACGAATGCAGGCTGTTTCATCTTGAAGAATTTATTGAACAATCACCACTTTTAAGCAGTACAACTAAGACCCCCTCTTCGTAAAGTGTCAGGAAATTCAAGATAGAAAAGCTTTCCAAATAAATTTAGATCAGTGTTTGTAAGGTGATATAATGCGCTTGAAGTTGAGACTAGCATAAGATTTACTTCAGGTATCATTTGAGAATTAATAGCCGATAACCACTAGTTGATCGATCACTGGTCCCTGATCGATCACTGGTCGCCTTACGCTATGGCGTCTTCCTCAACTTGCAACTCTGCTATGTAGGTTATCTTTATCAATACTTCATACTCGAGTGACGTAATATCAGGGTTGCCACTCATTCATTATTTCAAAATTCCCTGACTTTTCCATGACTTTTTCCCTGACTTTTCCCAGTTTTCCAGATTCTTTTATCGGCCTCTTAGCACAATTTATCATCTCTTTGAAGCCATCTCATCTATAAAAGCATAGGTTGCAAGGCTCTTCTTTACTTCTGCCACTTCAGAACTTTTCCTATGTAGGGAAATTATTTTACTATTATTATAGTTATCAGTTATCCCCATAACAGAACAAAGTGTTGAAAGCATGTCAGATAAAAATGGCTTCAATGGTTTTTTTTCAGTTTTTCCGCCCCCACGATTCACTTTACATGGCAGCGTTTGAAGTAAAAGGGAAAGTGAATTTTGGCGGGGGTCTGGGGGCCGCCTAGGTGCCCAGAAGCTCTTGGGGTTTATAATGCAATTGTAATGACTGGGTAAGCATGCAATTAGTAAATCAGTTCATAGTGTTTAATACAGAGTAACGTTCCGACATTAATAATGTAACCAAAGACAACAGTCGCGACGTAACGTTATTAGAACGCTTCCCGTTAATGTAAAATAGGAATATAAGTTAACGACACTACATCTCTCCCATCTTTTAAACAGTTCTGTCAACTAATTAAAATATTACTTGCAGATAAATAGTGTTTGTAAAATCATTGACTTTAGTGAAACTGTAATTTGAAAATGTATTTAGCAATTTAATAATAATGAAAGTCTCCATAACGGTCCGGTGGATTTCGGACACGTTCTGATCGCCTCGGAACAGTTCTTGGTTCTGGTTCATTTTCTCTATCATGATTGCCGACAGTGAGATTTTGACTATTGTCCCGATGATGCATGTTAGTAATCCCTGATCTTGCCTTACGCAGTGCATCTTCTCTCCAGTCCCTTGGTCTTCCTTTGTCTCGTAGTCTCAATGGTGGTCTGTTTTTGCCTAGAAATTTGAATTCTGATTTATCACGACATACTTCTCGTCCATCAGACATCCTCCTTGCCCATACACTTGAGCCCTTGATTTTGTAAACGATATATGCATGGGTTTCGTATGGTGGCGTCCACTTGTTTGCTTTGTTTTGTTTTAGTAATACTTTGTCCCCTGTGGAAAGTCCTTTTGGCCTGGTGTTTTTATTTTGTGCATTTCTCTTTATTTTAGCCTTGTATTCTTTGTCCCTTTCATTTACCTCCTTGGTTTGGCTGTCTTTGTTATTGTCATCTCTCTGCCTGTAGTCCAGTTTTATTCGCACCTTGCGATCCATCATGCCGTCATATGGTGTTAATCCCGTCGCTGGATGAGGTGTTGACCGATAGCCTGTTAGCAACTCCTGAATTGCTACTTGTGCTGGTTTGTTTTCTATTCTGGCTCTCTGCTCAGTTTTGTTCAACAGCTTCATGAAGTTTTCAGCTTCTCCATTGGCTTGCGGGTGCAATGGCGTGATCCGGTGGTGCCTGAACCCTTCCTCAGCTGCGAAATCCGCAAATTCTTTTGAGTTGAACGCCGGTCCGTTATCTGTTTCCAATTGTTCAGGTGTCCCATACGTAGCAAATACCATTTTTAACTTCTCTTTCGTAGGTTTTGCTGCGGTGGAATATGTCACTTCAACTTCTGGATACCTGGTTCTTTTATCTATGATAACCAGGTTATAATGTCCATCCGGATAAGGCCCTCCGAAGTCCACTGAAACCGTCTGCCATGGTTTCTCTGGTATTTTCGTCATTTTCAGTGGTTCTCTGTCGTAGTGAAGTGTCGTCACCTGACACTCATAACATTGTCCGACTACCAGTTCAACCTGTTTATTCATCTCTGGGAACCAGTATTTTTGTCGCAACATCTGTTTCGTCTTGGTCATCCCTAAGTGTCCCAAACTGTGAGCTGCCTTTATCACGGTGCAGCGAAGCTTCTTTGGGATAACTATCTGGTTCAGTCTGAAGATTAGCCCATCTACGACATACAATTCCTGTTTGATATTGTAGAATTGGCTGATGTCTGTGTCCTTTCAGTGTTTTTCCCAGTCCTCTCTGATGATTCTTTTGTATATTTTACGTAGTTGCTTGTCATTCCGTGTTTCCTCTCTTATTCTATCAAGAACTATTGCATGTTCTGAGTTTATCACACTCTTTATGACCTTCTCCGTACCGTCCATGCCTGTTACAGGTAATGGGTGCCTTGATAAATAATCTAGTGGGTCCCGTTCGTCTTTTCCTGGTTCGTAGCACAGCTCGAAATCCACATCTTGCATATCCATGACCCACCTCTCTATTCTTGGTGGGAATTTGGCTGTGACTTTATTAAACATTGAAATCAGGGGTTTGTGGCCTGTAATAATTTTGAATTTCGGCGCACCTAGCAAATACATTCTTAGCCTGTTTTTTGCCCATCGGATAGCTAGTGCGTCCTTTTCAGTTTGGCTGTACCTTTTCTGTTTCGGTCATGGTGCGGCTTATAAAATGAACAGGCTGTAATCCATTTCCAATGTTCTGGAACAGACCGGCAGACAGTCCATCGTGGTAGCTTGCCTCCGTTCTGACCACAATTGGTTTGTTTGGCTGGAAATAAATCATGGTCTTGTCTCCCGAAATGCTGTCCTTAAGTTTGTCAAATGCCCGTTGTTCTTCGTTTCCCCAGCTAAATCTGACTTGTTCTTGAGTGAGTCTCCTCAGTGGCGCAGTCAGTGATGCATAACGCGGAATAAACTTTGACAGATATCCGGTCATGCCTAAGAAGCTTTTCACGGCCTCTTTTGTCTCAGGGCGTTCACATTCTTTGATTGCTTTAACCTTGTCTAACGTTGGTTTGAGTCCATGTTTTGTAAAGCGGTATCCATAGAATTCGAGTTCTTCTACCCCGAACTGACATTTGTCTAGGTTAAATGTCACCCCATAATCTTCCGCTCTCTGAAATACTGCCCTGAGTGTTTCATTGTGTTCTTCAATATTTCGACCACCAATGAGGATGTCATCCCGCTGGTTAAGGCACATAGGTATGTCCCCGAAGATCTTGACAATCATGTCATCAAACAAGTCCTGTGAAGCTTTAGCACCGAATATCAAGCACTTTGGTCGGTAGTTTCCCCACGGTGTACTAAAGGTCACAACAGCCCTGGAATCAGCATGTAACATCAACTGGTGATAACCACTGCGCAAGTCCAGCTTTGAAAATACCGTACATTCATGGAATTTGTAGATAAAATCCTCTACTATTGGCCCCTGTGTAATCCTGTTTCTCTCCATAAACTTGTTTGGTACCCTCAAATCTATGCAAGCGCGAATCATGTTTGGTTTGAGTTCCTCATACGGGGTGTGCACATATTTTGGTTTCGGCTGAACGACTACAGGTGAGCACCATGTAACTGGTTCATCTTTGGGCACGCATTCAAAGATGTCGTCCTGTACACACTGGTCTAGCCACAATTTCAGAGGTTTTTGAAGGTAGTACGGCACAGGGCGAGGTCTTTGTGCTACAGGTGCTGCATTTTCTTTCATGTTGAATTGCACATACACTTCCTTGTTATTCTTAATGTCCCTGATTCTCCCAATACCCTCAAAGATTTTGCTATGCTTGGTGGTTATTTCTTGAATAGATTTGTCCCATGTTGTGTTTCCTACGGCATGTATGTTCACCTAAGTTTCTGGGATTCGCAGGTTATTTAAGCTTGCAAAAGACCCCTTCTCATCAATTTGCAGCATGCCAAGTTCAGTGAGTGTATTTTTACTTACCAGCAGTGGTGAATTTATTCTGCCTTTGATAACAAGAAATTTTGTTTGCTTACCGCAAGTCTGGTTCCTCAGGATGGCGTCAAATTCACCCTTTATCTGTAATTCAGCCTGCAACGCACGTAGATTTATTTCCTGTCCAGATCTGTGCAGCAATGCCCTATACTGATACTCCTCCATGACGTTGACGTCCGCGCCCGTATCCGGCTCCGCCAGTATGTGAACGTCGTTGAGCATCAATGGTATAGTTTTCTCTAACCCATATGTTTTCTTGACCATTTTAATGCGCATGTGCGCCACGGATTTTGCCAAAAAATCCTCATCTGAACTACCCTCGCTGTCTAGGTCAGTCTCTGTTGTTCGTTTTACTGTCCGTTTCTTTGTAGCGCGATAACTGCCACTTTGTCGGTTATTACTAGGCCAGTCTTTATTCCTGCTAGACCTGCAGACGGCCGCAAAATGATTGTACTTGGAACAGTTATTGCACTTTTTGCCGTATGCCTGGCAAACATTCCCTTCTGCATGTACTTCGAAACCGCAATTTGGGCAATTTTCATCTATAGATCTCCTAATATTCTCAGATGAATATCTCAGTGGCTTTTTGGATTTTCGCCTAGTGTCCTCAACTTTGGATATTGCTTGTTCGTATGGACTTACCGACATATCTCTCATTTGAAGCGAAATGTCTTCTATCTGCCCTGCTTCAGTTAGGAATTCCTGCAGTGTCCATGCTTTTGAGATACACTTCTGGATTAACATCTTGTTTTCAATCGTTTGGATCAAGTGTTCGAGTATACGTTCATCGTTAGCCTGAGTATCCCCAAATTCGCAGTCATGCGCTTTTTCTCTCAAGCGCGTGGCGTAAGCCACTGTTGATTCCCCCATCTGTGGCCTCATCTTCAGAAACATATATCGGGAATAGTGTTTATTTCTTTTAGGAATAAAGTAGTCATTTAACTTTTTCCTTAGTTTTTGGTAGACATTCAGTCCTCTCTCAGTCGAATCTGGAAGGCTCTTCTCCAGCCTGGATATTTCCTGACCGCCGTATATGATCATGGCATCCTTCTTATCCTGCGGGTTTACAATTTTGAAATAGCGAAACTCTCTCTCTATGCCTTCCAACCAGTCTTCCCATGCTTTCCCTGTAGAAAGTTGGTCCTCCGATGGTCTAAACGGCAACGCACGAAGGTTCCGTGACTGCGTAATAACCGTAACAGTTTCGTTTTCCGCCATTTCTAACCCGTATCTAGTCATGTATGAGTCAAAGTTTATCTGGTTTCTCTTCCCGTGGTCATAATTTCCGAAATTTCAGTTCATTGAATACTCATCTGTCCTGATGCGGCCTCTCCCGCGTCCGAGTTGACCTTCGTTGCCAATGTAATGACTGGGTAAGCATGCAATAAGTAAATCAGTTCATAGTGTTTAATACAGAGTAACGTTCCGACATTAATAATGTAACCAAAGACAACAGTCGCGACGTAACATTATTAGAACGCTTCCGGTTAATGTAAAATAGGAATATAAGTTAACGACACTACATCGATCTCCTCTGATGTTGGCCTCTCCTGAGGTCGTTTATCATATTTTAGCATGCAGCTGAAATGAATTGAGGGATTAATTAAAGAAAACAAGTAGGATACAGAAAAGGTAGGTCTACTTTGAAGCTCAACCACTGTAAAAAGGAAAAATCAAATACTTCTCAAACAATGGGGATTCACGGCCTGACCGTAATCCCATTTATTTTGAGCGGACATAGCTTTTACAATTCTTTAAATATTCAATTATTTACTTTTTATCACAACAGTAAACACTTCCGGGTTTGTGATCAGGACAATCGAACGCTTGCAATTCTCAGACGCTTGTTTTGGAAACTTGAAATTATTAAGCGTTTATGGATTTGATTTATTGGAAATTTCGGCATGTCGTAAAACCTTTTTTCTACATCCGGGTTGTCATTGCTTTCGCTCCAAAATTTTAAAAAAAAAAAAACACGTGTTGCTTAATTTCTCAATTTTTTGGTTAATTGATTTCAAGATTTGACTTCGATTCGATATGTCCACTACTCGTAGACGTCGTGGTTCCAAGCGCAAGCGACAGGAAACCGAAGAAACGGGAGAGAGAGAGGAAATTGAAAGGGTCAATTTGCTGGGTGGGCCTGGTACCGGTATTGCACCGAATTCAGGCCACCCGCCAGGTACGATACGTGGCTCTAAGGAGCCCTCTTTGCTCAACTTTGTGGATTTCGAAAAAATCCTAGCAGATGCAAATATAACTTCAGTGCGATCTGTGTCTGATTCTACCCCACCACCACCACCACCTGCTCAACAGACTCTTAGTCCTAACGTCTTGCCTTCGGCAATTTCTGCCTCCCAACAGACTTTGCCAACATTACAGTCAATTTCATTTGCTGAAAATCGTGTCCGGTTAGGTTCCGATGATATTGCCTCGCATGTCCCAGAACAGCTTTGCAAGAAAATATGGGCCCACGAATATATTAATCTTGCTTTACTTTTGAAGGGCAGTGTCGAACTGCAAGACCTTTTTTCCACTGGTGTCGTACACCTAACAGGCAAAGGTCAGTTGGAGGCTAGGCCACAGGTTAATACCAAAGATAAGGTTCCCAATATCGAAAAGTGGACAGATGCTTTTCTGATATTTGCCTCCATCTACTTAAAACGTTACCCAAGCAAAATTCAGGAAATATTGCAGTATATGAACATTATCAGGGAGGCTGCATCCCGGTCTGTTACCTTTACTTGGCGATCATATGATGAGCAATTTCGTTTGCGTCAAGAATCCGAGGTTCAGTCTTGGGGTAAGATTAACTCTGATTTATGGCTTCGACTTATGACGTCTAGTACGGTTACTTCCAACATGCCACAAAATACACAACCGGGTGCATTACCAGGTGGTCGCAGTAGTACTGGCAATTCGCAGTATGACAACCATGTTTTGGGTACATGTTTTGATTTTAATGATGGTTTTTGTCCACGAACTGTCTGTAAATTTAAGCATATCTGTTCAAACTGTAATAACCCCAGTCATGGACGTGTGACATGTTTCAAACAGTCTACTGCTAATTCAAGGGGTTCTTATGCCAATCGAGGGGGTTCCAATTTTCGCGGACCACGTGGTTATACAACCAACCGTGGGGGAAGACTTCAAGCCCGGCGTGGTAACAGACTGTAATTCCTCAGCTGTTAAATCCGCTGCCAGGCAAAATTACACAATTTCCCCGGATCTATTCACATTGTCTTCATCCCCAATCAATATTGAAGCTCTACGACAAGAACTTGATGGTTATCATTCCTCTAAGGCATTGGCAATTTTGGAAGGGTTCACTCTTGGTTTTCCTCTACATTATTCTGGTTTGCATTCTCCTTCGGACTCGAAAAACTTAAAATCAGCTTTAGGAAATCCAGACATTGTTCGGGAGAAAATTCAAGCCGAAGTAACAGCAGGCAGAGTTGCGGGCCCATTTATTTCCCGCCCAATTCCCACATTACGCATTTCTCCACTTGGTTTAGTCCCTAAGAAGGAACCCAATCAATTTCGACTTATACACCACCTCTCGTTCCCCTCAGGCCACTCTGTAAATGACTTCATTGATCCTAAACTTTGTTCTGTGCAGTATACTAGCTTTGATGAAGCAGTGCATATGATACAGGACCTGGGTCAAGGCTGTTTGTTAGGGAAATCCGATGTCCGTCGAGCCTTTAGGATCCTACCAGTATCGTTGTCCGAAATTGATCAGCTCGGTTTTATGTTTGACGGGATGTTCTATGTGGATAAGGCTATGCCATTTGGTTGCTCTATTTCTTGCCAGACCTGGGAACTTTTTGCTACGTTTTTAGAATTCTGTGTAAGACGGGCATCCCCATGTGGATCTTTATTACACTATTTAGACGATTTTTTGTTTGGAGGAAAGAAAGATACCAATGATTGCACTTTCATAATGTCTGTTTTCATGGATAAAATGCAATTACTTGGTGTCCCTATTGCTTCCGATAAAACAGAGGGTCCTACCACCAAATTATCTTTTCTTGGTTTAGAGCTTGATTCGGAGGAAATGACCATTCGTATTCCCATGGGAAAGATTGAGGAAATCCGACAAAAAATTGTGAGTATGCTGGCAAGGAAGAAATGTACTTTGCGCGAAATGCAATCTTTGATTGGTTCCCTCAATTTTGCTTGTAGAGCAGTGGTTCCAGGACGGCCATTCTGTCGGCGACTGATCAATGCTATTTGTGGCCTGACCAAGCCTCATCATCATCTGAATATCACTTTAGCTATGAAGGAGGATCTTCAGCTTTGGTTGAATTTCTTTACAGAGTTTAATGGCATATCTGTATTTCATGACCGTTACTGGGTTTCAAATGAGGATGTTCAGTTATTCACTGACAGTGCAGGCGGTGCTGACTTAGGTTTTGGGGCCTACTTTGCTGGGAAATGGACATGTGCACATTGGCCACAGTGGTGGATTGATCAAGGCATTACTGCTGATATAACAGTTCTGGAAATGTTCCCTCTTTTGGTGTGCTTGCACATGTGGGGTCAAGAGCTTAAAAACAAGAAGATAGTTTTCCGATCTGACAATTTATCATCTGTCCATATTATTAACTCCATGACCTCCAAAAATGATGAAGTCATGATCATTTTAAGAGCCATTACTCTCTTGTGCTTGCAACTTAACATTGCCTTTAAAGCACTACATGTAAGAGGCTGTTTTAACAGACTCGCCGATACGCTAAGCCGTTTTCAATTGCAGAAATTCCACGAACTCGCTCCCGATGCCGATCCGGAACCTTCAACAGTACCCAACCATCTCTGGAATATCTTCAAACAAGTGTAAACCAGTTGTTAGCTTCCAGTATTGCGCCCAACACTCGAAGTGTTTATGATAATGCTTTATCAGCTTTTGAACAATTTAGAAAT